>CM021765.1:97541704-97586449 GCA_011076525.1 Nettapus auritus
CGAGAGGAGAGGAGAGGAGAGGAGAGGAGAGGAGAGGAGAGGAGAGGAGAGGAGAGGAGAGGAGAGGAGAGGAGAGGAGAGGAGAGGAGAGGGTATCTTTCCTATAGACTCAAAGAAATGAAAAAAATGAAATAAAAGTTGAATCAGTATTACATTAAAATCTAAGAAATAAGAAAAAAATAGTTAACAATAAAATAGTTAACAATATAGAATATTTGCTGTAACAGAGACAAAATTCATAACCTCACAAGGATTTCAACTTTGCTTAAAAAAATAGAAGAAAAAGGGGGAGCACACTGGCCACCATAAAGTAATCTCAACACTTTTAACCTGTGTATGCAATGTCAATGCTAATGATTTATCAATGTCTCTAAGGCATCTGTGTGTTGTTCTGCAAAAGAAGAGTTAATATCAGGAATACGTGTGTCAGAACAACAGCAATGCAGTCTCCACTTCTTCGAAGATACTAATTTCAAAACTATATAAATATATATATATTTATATAATATTTATATATATAATAATATATAAAAGGTAATTAAAGATTCGTAGCCACTTACTGCTCCTAGCTGATAGCAAAAACAAAGTATAAAACATTCTTGCTAAATTTTAAAGAAAAACCCCTCTGCCTGTCCTCATACAAAGTAGCCAAATACAGAACTGAGTGTTCAGGAAAAAAAAAAAAAAAAAAAAAAATCCTAAACACTGAATAATTGTACAACACTACTTTTACAACAAATAAATAAATAAATAAGAAGCACTGAAAACAACAAAACAGCCAAGCTAACAAGAACAGTGTTACCTTAATGAGTAAAATGGAAATTGTCCCATCTCTGCATTGTTTCAGGAATATGAATTTCAAAAATTCTCCTTACTCCAGGAGAGACAAAGATCATTTAAATTCTGCCAATTTTAATGAGCTCTACAAAAATACTTTGAACAAGATTCATTTTCATAAACCAGTCTGAACTTCCAACATTTCCTCATGGCTTTCTGTTACTTTTTACATCTGTAATGTATTTTAACATTCTTTAAAAATAATAAGAAAGCACACCACCCTTCCAGTTGCCTTTAAAGCCAGACTACATATAATTAATTTTCAAATAACTTTTTTTTTTTTTTCTTTTTGTACAAAGTTCCTATATTTGAAGTTAAAATTATTTGGATGAAATTCCTCCTAAGATTAACCTTTGTTCAAATCACAGCCCTCATAAATGATAGAAACGTCCCAAAATCTGGAAGGATAAATCTCATCTTTGAAATTACTGAAAGCCTTCATTAAGCCTTAATATATGCTGTCAGCTTTGAACTAAATAATAGATGAGATTTTAACATAATCAGAAGAAAACTGCTGGTACCTGCCTCGATTACTGTCACACTTAAATTGACAAGGTAATTTAAAAAATAACGCCTTCTCTAAGTCAGTGATAGACTGACAAGCACCCACCATTTAGAAAATTCTTCTTCATATTGAAGGAATCACTTTACTATGAATTTATTGGTAAAAATGATCAAATATCTCTTATGATGTTCCATTGTGGGGGTAAAACTTGTGTGTCTGGGTTAAACAAATAAATCTGAAAAGGTCATGTGTAACATATTCCTCTTGGAAACGTATTCTGTTCTTATGGTTATAATGCAGTTTCTTCACTAATGGGCTTTATTGTCCACCACTGGAACAACCCAGCAGCCTCTGATGAGAGCACTGCCACCCACAGCACAGCATCATGTCCAAACCCTTTCCAGCAGCACTGACTAACATGTGACCTACTCCTCTTCCATGGAGATTTCACCTTCTCCATGAGTGAGCATTGAAAAAACCTTCCAGCATGTGAAATAATTCCTCACATGAACTTAATGATGATGGTATGAAACCAACTTGTAAATTGTGGCAGAGGAGGGATGCCACCAACAAAAGTTTGATTTAGGTGGTGTTTCATTTCTCATTTGGAAGGTCACCAGACATTTTGGGAACAAGGTGATGGTTTCACAGTCTGTTTTAAGATAGTCATGTTTTGTGCCTATCACCTGTCACTGTTACAGACACATTTTGGGATTTTAATCATTTCAAGTACTTCAGAAGTAGCTCAGAGCTCTAGTTGCTGGATCATTTGATAAGACTAGAGAAAATATTTGAACCCTCAATGAGAGCCACAGCACTACAGATAATAAAACACCATGACATATAACCCTTCTTCCATGGTTAGGATTTCTTTTCTATCTTCGTTTCATAAAACAAAACAAGAAATTTACAACTAAAAACATCTGCATACATTTCATCCCTTCTGGGTAAAGCCAAGCCCCTCTGGGCAAGATCTACAGAACCTGAGCAGATCTTAAAGCCTGGAAATTAATTCAGGTCATGTAAATGCATGAGACATCTAGGCATGAAGCTATATAAAAATACTGTAAATAAAAACAAACCCCACCATCTACCTATGAAATGAAATTTATGACTCCATCCTCCTAAGGATTTATGGGTGATGACAAAACATAGCCCAGACCCATTTCTCTTTCCAACTTCTAAGGAAAATGAACAGGTCTGAGCAGCTGAACAGGGGAAAAATAAAAAATAAATAATAAAATAAAGATGTAATTCAAGCAGTGGAAGTAAGGGGTGGATATTCTTGTATATGCAACTGCTATCTGAGCTTTAGGAGATGAACTCCCTGTTATCAACCCAGATCCCTCCATGATTAGAGGGCCATGTCATCCCCTTACAGAAAAGAAACACAGGGTTACAATGCATACAACTCTTCCTTCATTGGATTGACCGGATGGAAGAGAGAGTGCTGGTGTGCACATTTATCTCTGTATGCCTGTATTTGTGTGTGTGTGCGTACAGTGTATGTGCAAGTACTGTGTGCAATGTAATAAATTTCTTTCTTGATTCCACATGGAAAGGTGAAATGGAGGCCATTTTTCTCTTGTTTTGGCCTCCACATAATGAAATCTTGATCGTTATTGTTGCTTCAAGTCACATCTATCTATATGGCACATAGTGCATATATCCAGCATGAATGTTTCATGAATATTTTGGGGAAGCAATTGCAATGTAAGACACAATGTGTATTTCAGATGACACATGATTGATGTGTTTGGAGATCTGGGTTTATTATGTACTAGCAACATTCATCTACTACCAGAAAACTGGTCTTTCCCCATACCACACTGACTAAAATCAAAGAAGGAAAACAAATGTGCATTTTGAATGTATCTGATCTGTTACTGAAACAACGAACTAATGTACTGTCATGTTTGTTTTCTACTCTATCCCCAAAGACAGAGCACAGAGAGGAAAAAAAAAATGACATCTGATCTCTTTTGTATTTGCCCCCAAAGTTTTTTTTTTAAAGAATTTTGGAGCAAATACATCATTACTAGTTTGGGATTATTAAACTTAATACCACATGTTTTTGTAAGTAGGGCTTTTACTAAATAAATCATTCTATTTTATTTGATAGCTCCAGTTCTCTAAAGAGCATCTTTATTCTTTTGCTTACTATCTCCAAATGATTAGAAAGTTCAAGTTTATAAAAGAGTAACCCACAAGCTAATCAAGTAATTGTTAAGACGGAAACCTGGCTGAGCATACTCTACCATCTCACTTCTGCTGTAAGAATGCCAAACTCACAAATATGATTTCTTTTGATTTCTTTCTCTTTCTTCAAACCAAAAGCAGGAACACCCCCCGTCAATGCATTCATACACATGATTCTGAAAAATCTTCATTTGATCCGATGAAGAATAAGAAACTTTTTGGAATCAAGAAGACTCACAGTGAAGAGCTTCCCTCCATTTAATTCAATGGACTGTCTTTAAAAAAGCATCTAATACAGCATTTTGTTATACACAAGATACTTATTTCCTACAAATACTGCATAGAACTAAAAGTCTAATATGGCTATGTATTGTTCACACCAACACAACCCTGACAGTAACTTTTGAGTAGTTCTGAAAATCAGAAAGATATAAACTTTAAAAGGAAAGGAGAGAACAGAAATGCCCAAGACAGTAATGCCCTTCAAAAGCCTGAGAAAATACAGATGTCTGCAATTTCATCAAGTTTCTGCCTTAACAACTTTGATTTTCAGAGCCTGCTTGTGTATCTTCCTTATATGAAAAGATGCTTAGGCCATCTTCACTTCTTCTCATGGTAACCCCATGTAGATGTGAGGAACTTCAAGGCCTTAAATAGGAACAGGCAGCCTGGGAAGAGGTAGTCCCTTATACACAACTGGTCCACACAGATTTCAAATAATTCTTTTTTGCAACCTCTATTTTATAGCTATTGAAACCAATTCGCTGTCTGAGAGGAGTCCTGCTGCTTGGGTCTCCAGAGAAAGGAGAAGGTGGGGGGATTTGCACTGTGCACTGCAGGAGCTGCACATCTTGCAGCTCCTTGCCCACTAGCAGCATTATGAACCCAAATGTCCCACTGAGTTCAGCCCAGGTACAGAGCCTCCCAGTCCTCACACAAGACATTCTGTGGGAAGTTTGAAGTGTCTCTGAGTGAATTTAAGAAGCTGATGAAAAGTATGAAGTCAAAGTCGGTCTCAAGCCATCTGTAGCTTTCAGGTAAAAATTCAAGCAGGTAATGAAGCTGTTCTAAAGCTCCTCCAGTTTTCCCACTACTAAGAGAAAAGTTTTGCTCCTGGAGGGGTGCTTACTTGGTAGAAAAATCTCTGGACCTTGATGAATGACTCTAAATGTTAAATGGAAAAGCTCCAGCAACAACTCAAAACCAAACATATTGCTAAGTCAATCAGTATAATTCTGAAACTTCCTCATTACAGTTTCTCTTGCTCACCTGCTTCCCATTGAGTGTCATTATTGTGGAGATTTCAGGTTCTGTACCTCCATTTTCAGCCCTTATTTAAATGGTACACTTTGCAGGGCAGAAAACACTACTTTTCTCTTTTCTCCTTTCATAGATGTTGCAGTCAGAAAAATACAAAGCATATAGCCTGCTTATGTTTCATTACATTTATTTCCTGCATTTTAAGAGTAGTAACCCTCTGAGATGAAACAATTCTGTCACAAGGGGTAACATTTTATGGTCAGAGAAAAAAACAGCTTCAAACAAGCTAACAATATAAATACATCTCAATTCACGTTAGGAGCAGATGCTGTTGAAAAACCCACATGCAGCATTCAGAAAAAAAAAAAAAAAAAAAAAAAAAAAAAAGTTTATTAATCCTTCTTCAAAAGCAGACCTAGTAAAGGAGTGTAGTGGGTTTACATGGCAAGGTTTTGGTAGCAGGGGGGGCCATAGGGGTGGCTTCTGTGAGAAGGATCTAGAAGCTGCCCCATGTTTGGTAAGGGCCCCACTGCTGACCAGAGCTGAGCCAATAAGCGATGTTGTTTTGCGCCTCTGTGAGAGCATATTTAAGACAGGGAAAAAACCGCTGCGCCACTCAGCAGCTGGGAGGGTGAGAGGAGTGAGAAACAGCCTTGCAGGCGCCAAGGTCAGGGAAGAAGGAGGGGGAGAGGTGCTCCAGGCGCCGGAGCAGAAGTCCCCTGCGGCCTGTGGTGAGGACCATGGTGAAAGAGAATGTCCCCCTGCAGCCCATGGAGTACCACGGTGGAGCAGGGTTCCACGCTGCAGCCCGTGGAGGAGACCATGGTGGAGCCTGTGCCCCGAAGGAGACTGTGGCCTGTGGAAGACCCCTGCCGGAGCAGATTCCGGGCCGGACCTGCAGCCCGTGGAGAGGAGACCACGCAGGAGCAGGTGACCCGGCAGGAGCTGCTGCCCGTGGGGGACCCAGGTTGGAACAGTTTGCTCCAAAGGGATGGACCCCGTGGTACGGACCCATATATGGAGCAGTTCTTGAAGAGCTGCTGCCTGTGGACAGCCCACGCTGGATCAGTTTGGCAAGGACTGCATCCCGTGGGTGGGACCCCACAGCACAGGGGACAAGAGTGACCGAGAAGGAGCGGCAGAGAAGAAGTGCTGTAGACTGACCATGACCCCCATTCCCCCGTTCCCCTACGCCGCTCGGGGGGAGGAGGTGGAAGAGGGTGGATGGGGGGGAAGGTGCTTTTTGTTTCTTTTCTTTGTTTCTTACTTCTCTAGCTTGTTAGTATAAGCAATAAATCTTACTTTCTCTCTATGCTGAGTCTGTTTTGCCCGTCACAATAATTATTGCACGATCTCCTAGTCCTTATCTCAACCCTTGAGCCCCTTTCATCGTATTTTCTCCTCGCTCCTCTTTGAGGAGGGGGAGTGAGAGAGCGGTTGTGGTGGAACTCGGCTGCCCACCTGAGTAAAACCATCACAAGGAGTAGCATGCATTGATAAATAAAATCAAATTTCAGAAAAAAAAAAAAAAAAAAAAAAAACAACTGTCAGCAATTATAAGAAAAAAAAAAATAGATATCTCTTGGAATTGATAAACACTCCTCAACAAAACAGCTAATTGTAATTTTAAATGAGGCCAAAGGTGTTAGTTACCTAAATGCCTTCCTATATGGCAGCTGCTTGTTGATTGGTTTTGGTGGACAGTTCTTCACATCAAGGAGCCCATCACAATTATTGCCTTTGTTGGCAGCTTCCCCATAAGCCAAGAACTGAATGGCCATCTATGCTTTCTCTGATGTATAGCATGTTGATAAGGTTTGCTCATGCTGTACTTACTTGTTCAGTAGTTAAATAGTTGATCCTAATTCCCACGCTTTACTGTCCTGTACACTGCATGATGCAAACCTTCATCCCCTTGAAAACACACATTCTTTCTTACCTGCAGTTTTAGATACTGTTCTAGTCCTTAAAACTGAAAATGGGAGATCAGCATCCACAAATCTAAATTCTTACCACAGAAGTCAATTATTATTATTATTATTATTATTATTATTATTATAAAATACAATGCAGAAAGGCCAGCACTGCTAAATAAAAGATTTTAAAGATATTAAAGATATCCTTTAAGAAAGACAACAATGGACCATACATTAACAAATGTGTCATGACCATACTGACCATGTAGTGTTCTCCTAAACAGAGATATAATATGTATACACTTACAAAGAAGGGAGGGAGGGAGAACGGAGACAAAATTAAGTAATACAGAACCTTCTCATCATCTTAGGGAAGGGAAGGGAAGACACAGAATATTGTGGACTGAACTAGAGACACAAAGTTCTATAAAGGCTGACTGATCCCTGTTCCATATAGCATCATTTTGTGAACTACGCCTTTGAGTTCCTAAGTGGTAGGATTTAATTCATTTCAACTACACAGTAATAAAATATTGTGTACACATATACATACCATGAATACAAACATAATATACTATATAGTAGCATATGAAGAATTGTGTTAGTACACATTGTTGACTAGTAGTTATTGTGTTGCCTTCAACTGAAATTCCTGTTTAGTTTTTGTACCATTCTACTTACAGTATAAACTCAAAGCAAAAATTTAATTTCTGTGTAAATATAAGAATTTTAGGTCACTGTGTTCTAATTCTTAGGTCATTCCCATTGCTTTAAGGCATTTCTAATGTTCCCATCATCAGAATATCTCAAATAATGTATGGCTATTTGAATAAAATATACAAAAATATGAAAATCTGCCTTGATAGTTCTAAAATTTCTCTTTCGGAAACAAAGAAAGATTCTCAGAATAGAAAAAAAAATAACAACAAAAGAAGAATTGCAGGTACTCATAAGCACATTTGAGCTGAACCATTCATACCTGTTAAGGGATAGTTGTAAAAATGTAGAGTACCCCTCTTGGCTCTCATGATTCTCAAGTAAGGATAACAGTATCTATACACTCAGAAACAATGTGGTGAAAACAGCTCAGTCGTCACATCTGAATGATTGAAATATGTTAAGTGTAATATAAGTGGCTAGTATTACTCTGGTGAGAGTCTTGATTTTCCATACAGACAGCTCTGGGGTATACTTTCCAGTTAATGGTACATTTTAATTTACTATGATGGTTTTGGCTGTTGCTTTGTGAGTTATTTTATGATGTTTAAAGATTTCCCATGATTAGAATACTTCAACGTATTTATAGTCTTTTGATTTTCTACATGTTAATTTGGTCAGTTACCGCTTCCAGTTATTGATCATCTGTGATGGTCAGATTTCTAAGCAAGTGCCCTCAATAAAATTGCATTGCAAGACAGAAAGAAAGAAAAACACTAACTAGGAAAAAATGAGACTGTTATTGCTGTATGTCAATACTAGTCTAACCACCACCACCAACAGGGAATAAAAGGAAAAGATCCACACATATTCAAGTAAATAAATTCAGTTTAAAATATCATCTTGAAAAAAAAAAAAAAAAAAAAAATAAAAAAATTTAATAAAAAAAAAACAAAACAAAACAAAACAAAACAAAAAAACTCACAGAATGGAAAATTACTGGAAGGATGAACTGTATTCAGTATGCACGATCCCGATTTGGTGGCAGTAGTGCTCTGGAAAATACAAATCTAACGACTTTTAAAGGGAAAAGGCATATTTTTTAGGAGAACACGAGCATAGTAGAGGGCATGACTCAGATTCCACTAGTCTTTCCTTTATTGCTCACTGAATGCTTGCTCTCACCTTCCTCTCTTATTTTATTTTACTATATTTTTATATTATTATTTTTTTTTTTTCACAGACGGTCCTTTTCCCCTCCTCTGTTTTCATCCAATCACTAAGTGACTTCTGCCTCTTTTTCCCTTTGTCTTAGGTTGCTTTTAATTTAAATTTTTATTTTTGCTTCAATCATAATCCCAGATCAAAAAGTGATCTAGCATCTTGCTTAATTTGTGAAATTTTGTTATACCCGTCCTGACTACCAGTAGCTGAGAACATTTTAATGAGGCCTTGACTTTCTTGACTAGCTCCATGGCACTACTGTAAGAAAAGAGAGATGAAAGACACATGGGGAACTGTCCTCAGGACCTCCTGGAACGGGCCATGAGTTTTGCACCAGATGGTTTCCCCATCAGACCATGCAGGACTGTCACAACTGAGCTGAGGTACTTCAGCTGTTAAAATGAAATATGATGGTCCATTCCTGACGGTTTTCCTCTACATTCCTTTGGCATCGTATCCATCCAGAGGCCAAGGAATTTCATTTCCCAGTCTCCTAAAGCCCCCCAGCTCCTCTGCCAGTGATTCTGGATCCACCAGTTCCCAAGATCCAAGCCATGTCCTACAGCTGGCAGGTACAGGGCTTCCAGGTTTGCTGGTGGCCCAACTGGTAGAGCCATGAGCAGGGAACCACCTCACTCCTACAAATGGATTTTCTCTTGACCTTCATGTTTTCCCCTCTCTTCCCAGATTCTAAGCCACAGGAATTGGTGGCTTGTTTTTTTTTGTTTGTTTGTTTTTTGTTTGTTTGTTTGTTTGTTTTCTTTTGTTATAAATCCCAAAAGAAAACAAAACTCAAATAAAAATCCCGCTGAATGGCCCTGGGGTAATCCATCCATGAGAGCGAACAAAGAAGCCCAGATGGAGAACAGGAAAACTTTCTGCATCGCACAACTTCCTGTAACACCTACCTGTGGCTAGAAAGTGGTTCTCTCTCTTTCCCTAATCCCCCCTCAGCTTTGAACAGTAAAGTCTTAAGTGCACAAAGTTGCTTTATTTCTATACATCTTTTAGCAGATGTGGACTGTTGCCACATAATTGCTAAAGGTTAAAATAGCAGGGCAAGCAATGGAGATAGCCAACTAAATCTTGTTTGTGAAATCTCTGTATTCCTTCTGTCATGCAGAATCAACTTTGTCAGTCATTAACTTTGTAACCTAAGCTACTTACCACACCTGTGGGCTTTCAAATGGAATCAACTGAGTTAGTTTTGACCTTTAAATGACTCGAAAAAGGGTACTTGAGAGACTATTTCACTGCTGTGTGATCGTGCTGCAGAGAAAGTTGTACTAGAGCTCTATCAATTTAGTAAAGTGGGACCTCCTGGAAGGGCATTCACTGTCTAAGCCCCTTGACTCTGAAATTGGATGCCCCTTTAGCCTGGATTTATTGACTCTCCTGTAATGATACTGGGCTGCTGTCTTTACTGGAAAACTGAAGCAGGCCTTGAAACATTAACTAGGGGTTGATATTTTGATGGCTTTATGAAACCTATTGTTTTCTGATTCTTAAAGACAGTTGAGTCAATTTTAAGTCATCTCTGTAATACCAAAACAAAGCATACTAACATTTAATGTTTTTATTTTAGACTCTATAAGCAGAAAATACATATATACAATTAGAGTACAATATAGGTGAAGAAACAGATTGCTCTGATTGGAAACAGGGCATGACAGAAAAGCAAGTGCAAAGCTACATATGTTAAAGGAATTGAAATAAGATCTCTTGCAAGTTTGGATTTGAGGTCTAAGATGAATCATTAGGGAAACAGCAGCAAAAGTTCCTGTTGATGTGGTAGTCTATCAACCGATGTGTGAATTAGCAAAATACTTTCTAGAAGCTGAGAAATGTATTAGTATCTATCCCCCAGGCCCCTAAAAAGTAAATGCCAGAACAAAAT
The DNA here is from genome assembly GCA_011076525.1 of Nettapus auritus. Classification (NCBI taxonomy): domain Eukaryota; kingdom Metazoa; phylum Chordata; class Aves; order Anseriformes; family Anatidae; genus Nettapus; species Nettapus auritus. The sequence continues at coordinate 97,552,200 of CM021765.1, forward strand.
TGCTTAAAGATCCAATTGCATGTCACTCATTACTTGTGAGGAAATTCTGTATCTTCTCAGCACTGAGACTCAAACAGCAGCCCAATGTGTAAGCAGAAAGCTTACGCATTAGATTTACTTAACCCAGCTGAACAAAGACACGTCCACCTATCCTTCTAGCCAGATTACTGGGAGATAACTACCCTAAACTTCCAAAAAAGCCAGTGTTACATTCTTTCTCCCTGCTTCTTGAAACAACTAGACCTTAGTCTGTCAACCAGTCTGACAATCTCTCTCATTCTGGGAAGTGAAACCATGAGATTCCTACAGATTAGTCACAAATTAACTACCTGAAAATACAGAATGTAATTCAGGTTGAAAAAGGCTCCTCAAATATTTGTCATTTTTAAGCTTTACTACTTATTCCATGATCTGTCCTTGTATACCTACTGACATTTATCACGTTATTTGAGGCACAGGTTTCAATTCCTCAGCTGAAACATTTTCCACTTACTGGCTTACAAATCCTATCTGAGAAGAGGAATAATGGTACCTTCTTGAAGGCCATGATTAAGTGGACATAATAATGTAATTGCTTACTATTTCATGAAAATATCCAAACAATGATTTGTTATCTTATAAAAGATTCTATTGAAAAAAATATGTACTTATTTTAAATATTTTTAATATGCAAAACATTTAGGTATCACTAACTTCTGCATCATTAATTTTTTTCTTGCTCGAGTGATACATTCATACTTCTCAGATTCTACTCTAAAGGAGATTAAAGATTCCATTAAAATATTTTATATATAACTCAACACATGGCTGCAAATATGTGTAACTTTATTCTGTTAGTTGGTATTAAAATTTTTCTGCTTTAAGAAATCAACAGAAAAAAAGAATCCAAAAGAAATGGTAATCAGTTAAATTTAAAATTGTATCCCCCAAACTGATACAATAAAATGTATGCAGAAAAGTCTATGTCTTAAATTACTAAAAGCATTTCAAAGATCTTTCAACACTTCAATATCCAATACAAGTTTGCTGTCAGAAAGGTCTACCATGAAATGTAATAAACCTTTATGGATTACTCTAAAAAAAATCAAGAAACTGTAAAATTTTGGTCGTTTCCTTAAAAATGGACAATTGAGAAAAATTTCTTTTGCAGTGTTTTTATTATACAAGTACTTATAAAAAGAGATGTAGTCTTGTTTCCGTTCCTTTTGTTTCACTTTGACAGGACCACAGATAAGAGTGTGGCTGGAAAAAAAACAAAACAAAACAAAAAGGCAAATAAAACAAAAAAAGCCTTTTTATCCATTGTCACTGAAATTTACTCTAAAATTGCAGTGATAATACTTACATTGGTTACAGCTGGATATTCTTTTGAAATACAGTTAGTGCTTGGATGAAATTCAGTTGTTTCCTGGTTTACTTACATATTAGTATCACAAAACAAAGCTACAAGTAATTTAGTTGTTAGCAACATATTTTACACCATAATACATTGTTCCAATTCTGCCTAAGGGAAAGCCAGACAGATAAAATTCATAAAGAAAATTTAAATCTTGAACTAAAAGAAACTTTGAAGCCAGTTTGTAACTATAGATTTAAGAAGGTCTCTGCTTAATATTGTTTCACCTGTAACTGAACCTAAAACTTCAATTAAAACTTTTGACCAGATCAAACAAAGTTTTAAGTTTCATTTCTTTTCTTACCATCCTGAGCTTCCTTTCCAAAGTAAAGGTTTAAACCTTCCTAATATGTTTCAGTTGATACAAAATTAAATGTAAAAATTTAAAGCAAAGGGCATGAGGGTTCAGATTCACCAAACTGTAGAAAGATGATTTACAGTATCTCCAGGGCTATACTAGAGAAACTAAAATTGGACAGTGCTTGAGTTTGTACTTAAAATATCTGCAAATACCACCATCTTTTTCTTTTCTTCTCCTCCTTCCCCCCCTCCTCTCTCCCCAAGAAGATATATTACTTTTGCTCATATTAACATTCACCTCACTGCTCTCATTCCTTCTCAGAATGAGAAATCTCTGGTTTTACTCCTTATTCTGGACCACAATCTTCACTCCAGAAGTGAACACTGGGAGGATAACTCAGTGAGTGACAAAGTTGTGTGGTGTCTGTTTATAAAGGTTGCAACTGACAAAAACAATGTCTATTATAGATATCCATGCTTAGTGACAAAGCATCTCATTTCCCCCAAAATAAGACATAAAAGATAACCACAGCTTCCACACTTCCAAGTCAGTTTTAGCTTGTTTTATCAATGGTTCTCAGCAATCTTCGGATTTCTCCATATTGACATTGCTTATAAATGCCCCTGAAGGTATATCTACATTTAACTTAAAAGATGTCCAGAACTGGCACAGAAAACTCATCCCTGATCGTCCATACTACTTGCTACGTTGAGCCCACTCTCTTTTGGAGTGAACAAACCAGCTCTCCCCAAAGTAAAGCCTCTGTCCACTTCTGGAGTTAATTTTCTGCCCAGTCTACCCTCTCAAGACACAGTATAGATGACATTACACTTGGCTAGCTTACATAACCCCAAACAGTTTCTCAACCCTATCTCAGCATATTTTGCTTCTTCAGGCATCCTCCAGTCACAGCATAGAGCAGCCCACACTTTCATGTTCGTGTTACAAAATACCAGGTTGGTTGGTTCAAAGGGGCCCTGGTATTTCATATAGCTTGAACTTGAACAAGAAAAAGCAGCTATGTTCTAGGAATACAGAAACCCCATAAAGGGCACAGGAGACACAGAGCAAAGTGATATCTAGCATGGGCAGGCCTATATCCCCTAGAAAGAACTCATTTGAAACATTATAAAGGTAACCCTGTCTTTACCATTGGTCCCAGGGGCAGGGATTGCTACCTGCCTTTTATATAGCCATGGAAACATTCCTTGGAGGGTTATCCAAGAGCAGAAAGCAGTTGAAGGAAAGTACTAAAACTATACAACCCAAAATTACAGGCTCACTCCAGGGTTCATGCAGGAAATGTTTGCCAGCTATGTTGATCATTCATCAGCTAAGGGTTCCTTTTCCACAGGGGCTCCTTAGCTGGGGGGATCAAGCAATTATATTATCCACCTAAATAACCTGACTGGAGTGTACCATTTTTTCCTACTCTCTTACTTGGTTTCCTTCCCATGAAAACTAAGGCAAAAGAGAATTAGGTCACATACTGCCAGTAGAATCAAAGGTGAAAAGTTCTCCTGGACATCACAGCTTAAACAGATCTAATATTATCTATCAATTTATCATATGGAAGTCACCCAGATAATGTACACATGCATATACACAAGAGCACTGTGTTACTGTGAAGGTGTTCCTAGCTTTTTTGCAGATGAATGGCATGAAAAAGGCACTGACTTTTGCACCAGGCAGTTATGCTTCCAGCACTGATGACTACAGCAATATAGAGATGTTTTATGGTTTCTAGTTGGTCATTTTGTCTACCATGGAGAAATAAGTTATATTTCTGGAAGTACTTACATATATCTTTATATTAATTAATATAATTAAAATTATAATAAAAATATATTTTAAAATAAAATTAAATATATTCTCAGCTAGCAATATATGGACTACTCTAATGATTTTTAGTTAACTAAAACTATAGCATTTTAATTCATTTTTTTAGCTAGTATGATCATGTGCAATTTTGGGATATGGCTAAAGATCTTTTCTGGATCTATTCTTTATATCATCAATTTTATATGATACCAGCCATTTGTGACTCATTATTAGTCCTCACACTGGGTAGCTAAATTTAATATTGGAAATCCATTGACAGCAAGTGCCCATAAATTCATCAATGACATATTACCATAGCATTAACTTTTAATACAGACATAGGAAGGATAAACTTCAATAGATTTAATTTTAAACAGTTCTTCTCAAGACTGCAGTAATGGTTTAATGATAGAGATTTTCAAAAAAAAAAAAAAAAAAAAAAAAAAAAAAAATGGAAAATGAAATAAAGCTGTCCTTAAAGAGCAAAAGCTCACAGAATTTTGAAGAAGAGTTCAGCAGTTGTCAATGCCAATAGAATTTAATGGAGTAGATACAAAGCAAAAGACAAAATCAATATCTAGGTGTTTGTGCTTCATTTCTTTGTAGTTGTCAAACCTTTGAAGTTGTTAAATAAGGACTTACAGACTAAGAATAGACGTCTACTTTGACATTTCCTTAATGCCATGTCAAGAACCCAGCAACTCATGTGCAAAAAAAGTTCGTATGATATGGAAAAGAAACTTAGACTTAGAACCATATGATGTGAAAACTGCCTGTGTAAGTCTTCAGATTATTTTCATACAATACAAACAAAAATCATTAAAAAAACCCTTTCAGATTCTAAACCTCTAGTGAGGAAAAAAAAAATAATAATAAAAAAAATCCCATTATAAATTTATTTTGAAACAAAGACACTTTAGCATGCATGTACAGAATAGAAGGGTATCCCTTTGCAGGCTTAAATGGTAGTATGATAGGAGATCACATTCTTTAAGCATTCTCTGTTGAAGTGTTTCTCTGAAGCAAGTCTCGCTTTCCACCCTACAATCAAAAACCAGCTCTTCAGTCAGTTAATAATACAGTCATCTTTCACAAATCTCACAAGTCCACAGTCCCTCCAGGAGAACCCAGATCATTCAGAGCTACAGGATGAAGACACCATCCCCTCCCTATAAAATGCCTGGTCCTCCCATGAAGTTGCTATCAGCTGTCCCCACCTCCAGCGGGGCTGGGACCTGCAAAGGCAAAAGACAAGTTTTGCTCTAGCAAGAAGCTATCACCTCCCAGCCAGCCACTCTGTGCTGTGGAGCTGGGGCAAATCAACTCAATCGTATAGCGACCATCGGGAGACGTTTGTAAAAGGGGAATTTAGGGCAGAATAAACTGGAATGTAAATTCAAGCCCCTGTGCTAATTCCCAGGTGGGTAGTTCCTGGGCTCTGATTCATGATCATTGCCTGATTAAGCTGCAGCAGAGGTCAGTATTACCTCCCCCCCCCCAGAAAAAAAAATGGCAGTTAAAATAAACCAACAGTTCGAGGGACTTAATTTCTTCAACTGCTGCAGCTAAATCCTGCAGGGATTGTGAATAAGGTCTCTCAGGTACCACAGCTCATTGTCTGGCATATTAAAATAAAATGAAACATCCTTTGGGTTATGTTAACACTGCAGTGGCTCCAGAGTGGAAATGCCACTGTTTCATCGTCCTCACTCCTGAGGCAGAAGCTTGCAGCAGGGGAAGGGAAGGACAGACACAGGCAGGATCCTCTTCAGCTGCCCAGGAAGAATTGGCAAAGCTCACGAATCAGAGCTTTTACTGTGACCCAGAAGTACCTTGTCTAGTTTGGGATAATCTACTTTGTAATTGTAAAATAGGTGCTGCACTTAAAATTCACGTCCTAACTTATTCTGTATTCATCCTACTATGCAGAGATACATGAGAAAGTAACATTAATAGCTTTAAATTTACATCGAAGTAAAAAATGAGTATTTACATTTTGTAAGTACAAATGTTTCTATTAGTAGTTCAATACAAAAAAAATCTTTCAAATAGGTATTGCACAATGCCATCAGAGTAAAGGAACTGAATGATCAGTAAGGATCAAATCTGAACCATCCTGCAGACTGGAACAAAGTTAAAACCTTATTTTCTTCAAAAACAGAAGCACACAGGGTAACAGCAAAGCAGCAATACCTTCTTCCTGGCTTTCTGTGTGCATTTAATTCTGTTGGTACAAACTTAGAACTCTGACAGCCATTTTATTCCTTCACATATTTCTGGAGGCCCGAGGACTGAGTAGGCACATTAATTTTTCTTCAAGGTCACTCCTTTACTGCAGCTAAAGGAGAAGCTCACACTTCCCAAGTATTCTCGTTTTCTGATGATTTGGATATTTAAGGAATTAATTTTAATTTAGACAAAATAGGCAGAATTTAGGCAGATTAAAATCTTGTTGGGAAACTGATCTCTTGATACTGGTTAGCATAGCCTGTGGTTTATCTTTTTGGCATTAGATAGATCTCAATGTCCATCTTGGCTAGTACAGGACTTCTCTCCAGGCACTCAGCAAAAGGTGTATCAGAGACAACGGTTTTGTTACAGCCATGACTGTGATCCCTGCAGCCTACTTGGGCTGCAATTCCATAAAACTCTATTACAGGCTTCTGACAGAGGTATTTAAAATAGAATTGGCATAATTGAAATTCAATGTGGGGCTGATTTTGTATTTTGGATGTCTGAATTTCATTAGGACTATTCATTTTTCCATGACAACACATAATTAAAACAAACACTACTAGACACTGCTGCATTGAGGGTGTTTTTCCTGCTACCAAGGTCTCATTTTCACTTTAGGAAATTTTGTAGAAATGCAAACTGATGGGAAGGAGACTCCAGAGAATATTTTGTCCTCCAGTAACATGTATGGATGAGATGACTTGCTGAGCAACACATTGTTAACAACTTTCAGGTTTTGAACAAAAGCAGAAGGGGGTTAGTTTGCACGCAGTTTGCTTTAAGAAGGTAGCATATAATCAAAACAAGATCTCCCACAGGACAGATTCTTTAGTAGCAAAGGAAGGAAGGAAAGCATTACCCCAGACATTTGATATAGAGGGTATGACAAGAAGAAGAACAAAGGAACAATTCAATACCACTTATTCTTGCTGTAGCTGTAGAAAGTGAGAAAGTGCTACAAGGAATAGCAGGCATTTTAGAAAATACTACTGCTGCAGCATCTACTTAAGGACAGAGGTAGCTAAGTGAAGGAGATGACAGTCAGATGCAAGGCATGTCCTCATCCAATGCCACCACTTGTTAGATGAAGTTCAGAGTAATCCCAGCTAATCAGCTGGTAAGGAAAGGTCCTTATTCTGCCTCACAGTAAGCAAACCTAATTTTTGCTGCGATGATAGCTTTGATTGTTGAAAAGCACTTCTGCAATTTCTTGACTGCAGTTTCTAGAAACCACCACAATACAAATGATAATGTATATGCAATGATCTTTCTACTTCAGAAACAGGAGCATCCAGTTCAGGGTCACAAATGGATAATTACATTTCAATACTTCCTCATTTCATGCTTTATCATCAGGACCTTATTTTCCACCGCCAGCTTTTGGTGCCAGTCAGAGACTACCGAGAGCTATGTGGTGATGCACTTGACCATTCAGTCAATCCAGCTCCATTATTTCCAGTCAGAATTCTGCACAGTGTTAGTTCCCAAGGGAGTATGTGTTCAGTGAGTAAAGGAATATAATTACATCAAAACTCTTAGACGCAGAACTTGAAAAGTTTCACAGTTGTGAAGAGTGAAGGGGGTGGGAAGAAGTTCCACAGGAGCTTCTGCTTTCTAATTTTGCAGGAAGGAAACAACCTTATGAATCCCTTGTTCATGCACCAAAAGTAAGGGAAGAATTTCAAGTCCTAAACTGATCCATAAATTCCTTGTTCATTAAAGTTATTAGCTCAACAAAAATAAAATTGAAACATTGTAAGCTATCTGATCTCTTGCTTTCATCATTGGCTAGTTGCCAGTTAATTACAGCAAATTAATTACATTTTAAATTATTTTTGCTGAATCTATCAACAATTTTCATTTGGTGAAAATATTCAAGTTTTGCAGAAGCAGAAACAGTTATGCTTTATCTTTATCTTCTACCAGTTGTACAGCAAGTAAACGCATAACGTAGCATGACTATGTTATATGGGAAACAGCAACCAAAGCAACTCTGGCATAAACTCAGTGACAAGATTTAATCTGTGACAAAACTATGTTTTAATATACAGATTAAAAGCTATGCTATTGTAATTCCATAAAATTAGTCATACGACAATATAAAAAGTGAGGTGTTTCTTCTATGGTTTGCCACTGTGGACAAAATCACTGGATTGGACCAGAGGCTGAAGATTATTTCAGTAACTCTGCCTGGGTGTGAGTGCCAACACTGATTTAGAAACTTTCTCCCAGAACTTTTCTCAGAAGTTCTTCTGTATACCCCCAAACAACAACAACAACAAAATAAAAGATGAGAGTTATTGAAAACCCCAGTGGACTCTGGAGGAGGAAAAGACTTAGGTTTCAAGAGAGTTGCCTGAACAACAGAGAACAAGGGTGTCATCTGCTTGGCTGGGAATGACAACTGATCCTTTCTGCGCACTTAACTATTTTTGGTAAATGTATACAAACACTGAACCAAAACACAATTATATGACATAATTCAGTTCCACAAACAAGCACTGTAATTTGATTCAGGAATGCTCAAACATTTCACTCATTACTACAAATATCTAAAGAAACCCATGTCCATGGAGCGTTTCAGAACCTGCAGTGATGACAACCACCTTTTCATCTGTTCATTTTGCAGCAGCTTTTGATGGGGTATGGATTTCACCATCACTGGTCTTTGCTTCTTCCTGCTTGAACTTTCTGAGCCCAGGCTGTCTGATCACCCCAGCCCTACAGCCACTGTCGGGGTGCTCTTCAGCAGCCCCTCCCTCTCCCCCGCCTGCCTGCTCCTCCCTACTTCCCATAATCTCCCCTTGGCTGTGATGAATTTGACTGCTACCTTCAGACAAATCATCCCCAAATGCACTTCACCAACTGTACACAATCTGATATCTCCAGCTGTCAAGCAGAAAATGTGCATTTGATGATGGCTTAAAGTGTAACATTATTCTGTCTCTAAAGTAAAATAGGGAATGCTAACAGTCTCTCTATTTTATTTTAATGTTGTGTCTGTGTTCAAAAGTTTCATTAAGTAATGCTGCACTTTTCCCTTTGAGAAGGATGCTTGTGTAATGCTTTTTCCTATGGGTGAAACAAAAATATACATGAATCACCTTTATTTGTGAAGGTCTTTGTACACTCTAAGTTTAGAAAATAATTTCTTTCATTTTGGCAGATCTATATTCCACCTGTCACATAAAAATGCATTGTTTGTCTACATTATTTATTTTTTTGTCACCTCCATATAGCATTATAGACCTATGCTCCATTTAGGGCAAAAATTTTGGTGATGTATGAAGCGAAGACATTGCTAAATATTAAAACAGTGCTCTCCACGATGACAAGTTTGAAGAGTGGAACAGAAGCTGTTTGGTAAGGTAAGATGAATAACTGCCAACTCTAAGGAGACAAAGCTTATATTGCTCTGTGAAAGTATATAGCCACTGTCACATCAAAACAAAGTTACTTGGAAGGAGAGAGGGATAGTAGTTATAAAACTGTCCTGGAAAGAAAACAGAAAAAATAAAAATAAATAAATAAATAAATAAATAAGTTTAATTTACCTTATTCTTCCTATCATACTAGTACTATAAATGTTACTATTTTTATTAACTAGAGGAAACCCATGCTCAAGAATACTTGAGAAAATTTAAAGATACAGAAATTCAGTTTCATTCAAAGTATCAGTTCTGCTAGTCCCCTGGCCCCTCAAATATGGCTCCAAAAGCTCATTTCACATTCCTGCTATGTGTTAATTATCCACAGAACTCCATCTTTGTAAACAGCAGGTGATAAAGTGCAATCACATTCATTCAGAAGCAGTACATCTCTTCCATTTTTTTCTCAGTATACTAAATAAAATAACTTTCCTATGGTGGATATTTACTATAATTTTATGGTGAAAGTTATCTTTTTGTTGCTGTTTTTTCAGGTTCATTATCACCTTTATATCCTAGGTCTGTTCTTGGAGGAAACCTCCAGCCATAGACTACTTCTTTGTATTTGAGCATCTTCCTGAAGCTAAAATTTCTACAGCAAAATAATACAGTATGGTTATTTCCGAGTCATTGAAGTAAGTATATAAAGAGAAGGAAACTGTGATTATATTTTAATCATAAAACTGAAATAAAGTTTTCCAAATTATTCAAAATAATACTTTACATAATTTTGTCTGCAGCAGATCCCATGGATAAGTTGTTTTCAAACTCCACCAGGATTCCTTTTGAAATAAACACTTTTTTATTTTTTATTTTTTTTTAATGAAACAAATGGCTTCTGTGAAAAATGACATATGTTTGAAATGATATCTGGCTCTGTCTCAGTGAGCTCTTAAGTCAAAGTATATCAAAGATGCGGAACAACTTCTTTTCTCTCTCTAACAACAAGAGACTTTTAAATCATGAGAACAACAAAAAAGACATTTTATTGTCTAAGAAGTTCTTCAATATCCATGTCTAGACCTCACTTCTATCTAGAAAATATGAAAGTCATGCAGATCATGCTGGAGAAGATACAGACCAAAAAGTATATGATGACTTCAGTATTTATCTCTGTATGTTCCAATTAAAGTATTTGCAAATCAAAATTATTATGCATTCAAAATTCAGGTTTGTTCTAGAAATTCCATGGATTTATTACATAGAACTAACACTGATACAATACTGATGACAAAACCAGAACACATTTGGAATGCATTACTGCAACTTTCCTATCTTTATTAACAAATATTGGTTGAGAATATAGGCATTACAAATGAAACTAACCTCATGAGTATTAAAACTTCCAGAAAACTTCCAGAAAATGCCTGAACACAAGAAGAAAGTATTATTTCTAGCGAATATATAGCAATATGCTGTGAAAGTACTCAGAAAAAAATATTTCATTTTATTTTATCTGCCTCCTTGCTGCATAAATTACAACTATCATCATAGTTGTAGTCAAATAGTTAGTCAAATAAAATATGTTCAATCTGTAGTATCTTTACCTCTTTAGATAAAGGAATCAGGATTTAATTTGTTTCCAAACTGAGGAAATATGTTTATTGAAAGTGGGTAAAATTAATTAATTAATTAATAATAATAAAAAAATCTATCAACTTTTTTTCCTGTCTTCTTAAGTGCATAAGGCAAAACCTAGAGTGGCCTTTTAAACATTACTGAATTTTCCTGAAAATGCAGAGGTTTCTATACCTCCCAGTCAAGCAAAAGGCTGTACAGACAATTCAAATGCACTCTATTCTTCACGTGTACTCATCCTATAACCTAAGAGCTGCAGCAGATTATAAATACTCAGCCTACTGTAAAATAAAAACAGAGTGAGAGAAAAAATGAGAGATATAGAGAGAAATGCAGTGACAAAAAGAGATGAGATGAGAGGTAGGGGGGGGGAGGGGGAAGAGAGTGAGAAGAGACAGAATGGAAGAAAGAAGGATTGAGAGAGAAACAGACTACAAAGAGTGGAGAATGGTTTGTGTGTCCACAAGAATCCCACGACTACATTAGAACTCGTGGAAGCGTGCCAGGACCGGCACAAAATTAGTAATGTTATCTTCTTCCCAATAGTGGTAGCCACCACAAGTAAAAGGTGAAGAGAGCTGGAAGCCTTCCCAGAATTTAATTTTCTCAGGAAAGCACTCAGCAGATAATTCTATTAAATTCTAAAATGCTGGATAAGAAAAACATAATCCCAAGTTTAAATTGAATGTCTGCATAGACTGTGCAAGGTGATTTTTTTTTTCTTCTCTCTCTCTTTTTTTTTTTTTTTTTTTTTTTTTTTTTTTTTAACAGAGTAACCCAGGAAAAACAGAAATAGCTCAAGCATCTAAGAATGGTCATTAAGGGTCTCTAGAGACAGAGAGGGAAATCTAGCAAATCTGAGTCCAGCATTCTCTGTTGAACCCTATATTGCTTAGAAACATGTCAAACAGCTTATTAATAAATGCAATATAATACGGAACTACTTAATATGTGATACTAAAAGGAAATCAATTACATCTGTGAGTCATAACAAATCACAGTTTAAAATTGCAAGATGTAATATGCAGGAAGGACTCTGCTGAATTTATTCTACCACTCAGTTCTAACTTTAACAGGTGAAAACCCTTTGAAGGGAATTTACTGTTAGCTAATTATAATTCCCCTATCTGTTTATCTCTCTATATTTGTGCCTATAAGGTGCAAGAGTAGTACTTCAGTAACACTGAAAATGGATACAACTTTTAATACTACATAAAGCAAGTCTCCCTTTCATGGGTAGCAAAAAGCTATGCTATGAGGTGGGACAGTACCCATGAAATGACAAGGGCTACTTCTATAGTTGCATTTATATGGGACCAAATATAGATTATATTTTGTGAAACACAACTTGAAAGATTAAGTCATTACTTGTTACTGACTTTCAAGACGATTACTCAAAAAACAGTCAAATGCCTATGTTTATGCCAGGGGAGAGGTGGGAAGAGGAATTAATTTATCTACATAAAGATGTAGGAAAACCCCAACTAACCAGCATAAGAAATTCAAATATATATATATATATATATATATAAATAACACAGACTAAAAACAAACAAACAACAACAAAAACAGAAAAAAAAATCTGTCTTGATGATAAGAAAGAATCAAAAGTAGATAAAAGTAAATGAAAATAAAATACACAGACTTACTGTAGAAGATAGAGGGTTTGTTTGTTTGTTTGTTTTTCATCCAGAAGAGACCTACTGCCTCTAAAGCAAATGTGTATTTCCTCTTATCTCTCCCCCATACTGATTAATTTACAGTTGAATGTCCTATCATCCACTTGTGAGACTTTTTTTTATTAATTTAACAGACAATCCTACCATATATAAATAATGAAAAAATAATAATCTTATATATAATCACATCTCTTAAAGAAAACATAAAAGAGATACAAAGCCTGAATAAGATTTGAAATGTTTTTGTCCTACCATGGTAATTGTATAAGAATTTAGTATTTGTTTATGGAGATGTTATCTTTAGAAAAATACACAAAGAAATTGCAAAAAAGAAAGTTATTAATAAATATATTGTCAGTTGTTTTGAATTTTGCAAGTCCTCCTGTCTAAGCATAACAAAGTATTTCATAAATAATAATGAATCAGCTTTAAAATCATCTTGTGAGATAATTATGTGTAATGGTTTACATAAGTACTTCTGCTTTAATTTAGAGTTTAAGGAATAGACTTTCATCAGTATTCTTGAAGTATATAAAACAACACTGCTAAGGCAGGCAGAGTAGTAGGTAGGGAGAGTAGACAGTGAAACAAAGTCATGTCTTCATGATTCAAAATAACATGAAAGAAAAGAAGAAAAAATAATGTTCAGATAGATGTTTGGTCAATTACATCACACGTATATTCACAGAGGTGCCATGAAAAATATTTATGAGGAGAAATTTGCTTTGTTTCTATAAACACATAAATGCATACCACATCGAAGCTGCATAAAATGTTACCACTTACTAAGATAAATTCTTTATACTTCCCTGAATGCAAAAACTTTGTCTAACTTTAAACCATGAGACTAAAAAGCAGGAGGATATTTAAATATTTAAATATTTACTACAGAATGTTAAAATCAAAACAGGAAATGTTAAATATTTTTTCTACAAAGTAAAAAGTCATATGATGATCATTATATATTTAACTTAAAATATGAAAAAATATGTAAATGTTGCATAGTATATATTAGTCATATAGAAAGAAAAGCCAAAGAAATTTAAGGGTAAGGGGGAATCAAACTTTTCTGTATCGATATAGGACAAAACTTGAGTAATTTTCCTACATATTATTACAACAGCAAAGTTGTGCTGTGTACTGCAAGTTGGTTTGAATTTTTTAATAACAACATATTGATAAATAGATGAGCAAGTATAGTAGTAAATCAACAGTCAATTTTGTCAAAACAAGTATTCAATTATGAATGGATAACTTGAGTTATTATTATTTTTAAACACAAGGAGAATGTGCCTCCCTTAAATGCCATTTGAATATTTGAATTTAGGCCACATAAATGGAAATTTAGATTGGCAAATCTAAACAGGTATACTGAGGACTGTTCTAAACAAAATATTAGCAGTATGCTTTATTCTAAAATAACTTAACAAAAATATCTATTATTAATGTATATTTACACATAATAAAAACCTCCCAAAATGCATGAGCATGAATACTGAGCATTTCTAGTTCCCATGGTTACAGAAAAGATGAATTTGACAGCACAAGTATTTATAGCTGTATGTTCTGGAAACTGCAAGACTGTTAGGATCTACTCTTTAAACATGTACTTTTTTCTGGACCTTTTACCTTTTATGCTTTATTGTTGCATAATGTATGTTCACAAGGATTTTTGTGTACATAAAAACTTTAACACAGGCACAGAGAGTATTCAACTACTTCTAAAATTAGAAATTTCAGTATTGAAATTTATGAGACTTGATATGAAGATTGTTTGTCCACCTCAGTATACGATAAAATTAAATTATAATGTAAGAAAAAAACACCTTCCATGACCCAAAGAATGGAAAGATGGCAAATAAATTAAAAATAGTATTTTCTATAATAATAAATTCTAACAAAATAGAGAAATCAGAGTATTGGAATTTTTGAAGACTAAATTAGCACAGAAATACTGCCTTTAATATGAAAAATTTGAACGGCCCCACTGAAATGAATTCAGTGTTTAATCATCTGGTCTTTCATATGCAAGAATGAGAAAGTTTGGCAAAACTACTGTAAATCCCTTGATTTTACACCAAAACTAGACAACCAAAAAAGTGGCATTTGCAAAATAAAATAAACGATGACATTTCCTGAAGTGTTTCTAAAAAGATCATTGTTATGGAAGATCCCGGGCACAAAAGCAGCATACTAATCATAATGCCAATGTTTCTGTTTTGTTGTATCCACTGCCAGTATTGACTTCCCAAAACATTCCCCAAAGCAGTGAGTTGTTATGAAGTTCAGTTAAAAAATATATCGGCACTCCTTGTGTATTTAAATCTCTTGATTAAAAATAACAAAAGCTAGAACAAGGTTCATTCCATGCATGAAATAAACACTTAGAACATCACAAAATGTGTTTTAAGAAACATCTCCCTACCTTAATAAAAACCAAGCATTCTGAGGATGAAATAATTTCCTCCACATGTGTGGGACTTCTGGATTACCACTGGGGGAATGTAGAGAGATGGACCACTAAGACTGAAAAGATATATCACTTAAGCAATATAAATTGGTTTCAAAACTGACTTCTGCTGGGGAGGGGAAAGTTTTCAATTTAATTCTTTCTAATCGCTGGCTTAGTTAATACTGTTGCCTGACCCTTTACCATAAAAAATTGGAAAAAACAAGTCATCTTGCTGCCAGTGAGTAAAACACACTGTGCACAGCAGAATACCAATTCAGCCTGCAAAGCTGGTTTCATTCCCATTTGTTGTCTTTTTCTTTTTCTGGTGAAGTACATCATTAATGAAGACTACAAAAAAGCATGGTGATTTCTTTTTCATGTTAACCTCTTCAGCTCACTACTAAACAGTACAACAGACCGCAGCGCTACTGGAATGCTGGCATCAAAACTGCCCCATTTTCTTCTGCTTACTTTAACAAAAAAAATGCTATGCAGACAACTGATGGAAGTCATAACTTTGTCCAAAAATTGATAACGTAATCTGCTCTCATTATAGCACACTGAGAGCTCATGTACAATTCAAATTTAAAGAAAACATATTCACTGAAAGATTCCCACAGGTAAAATCTCTGTTTAGTGTTGTAGCAATCTGAAGCTTCAAATTAGGCTACAAAGACTGATTCATTTGCTTTGTTGGAGACACAACTTTACTTACTCATATTAACTTTTCCTTAATGCTTAAAGAGGATATGTGTTAATTATCCAGGTAAAATTTACTGTACATACTGTCTCAGTCTTCAAGAAGCTTATAATGCTTTCCTCCTGATTAATACACAGCATTATGTTTACTTGTCAATTTGCCTAATAAATCCATTCTGCAAATTCCTTAAGTAACAATCTTAAAATAAACATCTTAAAATAACATTTTGAATCACCTTTAAAAGTTTGATTAGCATTATCATTCCTTGATTTTTACATCCCTGGTAGTGCTCTTTATAGTTTTTATCTTTTTTTCCTTGGGTTGAAAAGTCCTTCTGGTTGATTTCTTCTCAAGCTGAATCCTTCTAGACTCCTCCATCAAGTAGTGTCACTGTTTCTGGAGAACAGAAGCCTGACATGCATCAAAATGAGCAGCTACTCCAAGACCTGTCAAACCACCACCGAGCCCTGCCCTGTCACAGCTGGAAGAGTCATGGGACAAGGTTTCCTCCCTATTGTTATCACAGCCCTTCTACAGGCTGAGGAAGCAGATGGGCTTTACCAGGCTCACAGTCTGAGGTGATCCATTTCAACAAAATAAACATGTTTAGTGACAGGAAGATTTTCTGGTGTCAGCCCCAGGGTTTGAGAGGCAGCGGGGGGATGATGGGGAAGGCAAAAAGACTGGTGGGGTGAAGGTTAGACATATACTCTAGGTGAGATGCTAGTGTGAGCTATTACCTATCAGGTTAACGACAACCTTGGTTCAGAGAAAACAAAGTATGTAATCATCAGGGCTTTACAAAGCACATCTTTCCACCCTTTGGCAGACGGGCAGAATAGATGAGAGAGAAGCCTCTGCCCCTCATGTCCATGTAACAATTTGCCTTCTGTTGGCTCTATCAGCTGTGAAGACAAAACATCTTGTAAACAAAAGTAAAGTTTGGAAAGACCTCCTGCAAGTATAATTCCTATGAAATCATCTCTGGATGCAGCTTTACAGGATTCTCCAAACCAATCTGCAGATCACAGTTGTAACTCTATATTATAGGGTTACACTATAGGGATACTACACATCAATTTTTGAAATACAAATTGATTGTCTCTGGCATTCCCATAGGACTGTATCTTTAATTGTTTGTCTGTCTCAGTGGTTTCCTGGAACTGCTGCTCAGACAACCTACAACTTTTCTACTCTTCCCCATGAACTTTCTCAATGCATTTTGAAGGCGTTTTGGGCAACAATTTATTTTCCCCATTTTTCCTTCTGCATGAATAATCTATTACACCTTCTACTACAATGTTTTCTATTTTAATAAGTAGAACCAACTACTTATCATTTACTCTAAAGTAATCTGGAAAATATTCTAGAATATTTGAGAGAATTGAATTGAATATTTGAATGAATTTGAATTCTAGAATGAAATGAAATGAAATGAAATGAAATGAAATGAAATGAAATTAAATGAAATGAAATGAAATGAAATGAAGTGAAATAAAATAACTGAAAGAGAGTTTTGAAAATTGAAGCTCTTGTACCTGGGCACTAAGCAGAGTGAAACCTTTTGTAGGAAAAACCTTAGAGTGAAATATTTTCCTGGAATCTCCCTGTTCAGGTAGTAAGGAAAGAAATAGAGGGGTCCTTTGATGGCTGCACATAAGGCAATCTGAAAACACTACTTTTCTTCTTCACATTTGAAGTTAAAATAGAAAACAAAAATGCTTATCTGATGAATGGTAAATGCTACAAGGCAGTAACTAAATGAGAAAAAATATATAGCTTTCTCCTTTTTTCCTGCTCATTGTTGTAATTACTCTCTACAGCTAGATGGTTAATTAACTACATTTATTCTTTGACTGGACGTGATGAATGAAGAATCAACAAAACTGTCAGAGGATATCAGGACAAAGATAATTGCCCAAATAATGCACATACACACTCTCACATACAGACATATATTTGCATCTAGATGCACAAATACATACCTTCCTTCGATACTACGCAAGGAAGCAAACGAAACCATTTAGTACTAATCACCTTATTTTTAAACAAATGGGAAAATTCATAATACATGTACTGAGTAGTGTTGCTTCAAACCAGACTTAAGACCTACTTCTCTCTTCTGTCCTTCTACTAGGGAAGGACACAGTAAGTTCTCATTTAACATGGAAACCTAAAATTATTAAAAAAAGAAATATCAGCCCTGTAGCAAGTACTATTTCATCAATATTTTAACATAATATAAAGGGGAAAGTTGAATAATGTTTTAATTTTATATGAGAAACAAATTACAGTTGTAAGAAGGAGGACAAGGACTCAGAAGAAAAAGATTTGGAAAAAATAAATAAATAAATAAAAGCCCAAACTTTTGTAGGAATTGTCCTTTGTGTAACTGAAAAACAGATTTAGAGTAGTAAGTGATGTATAGATTGTATATCCAGGGGAACGCATTGCAAAGTTTTGAAAAAAAGAATAGCTGATTGAAAAACAGAACCTCTCTTACAGGAGACAGACAGTATTCAATATTTAAAATGTGACTACCTTCAATATATTTCTCCAAACCCAATTACTGGTCATCAAGCAACTACAATTCATGTAGTTCCCTTTGCAATAGCCCTATTTTCAGATATGAAAAAAATGCTGTGACAGGGAGCCATCAACTTTCTTTCTATTGCTCTTGCTCCATTCCATCTAATTCAGATGATGTGTCACTTCTCATGTGAATATATACTTTTCATGTGTCTTAACTGCCAGGTATGTTTATAACGTTTTGTAACACATCTAAAGTATTCGATAACATGAAAGCATTACTCACCATCTCTCTCCCTTGTAGAAAAAAGCAAAAACCAATTTTGGTTTCCACACTGTGTCAATTAATGAATGAATGCCGCCATTTAAGCAACACTAAAATTGCCTGCAAAACTCACATTTGTAAACTGGATTATGACACTTTGAAGAGCTGTATCTTCACTGAGCTGTTCCTAAACAGTTGTCTGATAGTAGAAGAACTCATCTTTGTGCTGATCCTGCTTTTGCGAATGAAGAAGTCATCCCTATCACACAATTTTAAGACTATGAATACTATGACTGATTCAAAACTGATTCAAAACAAAGACAGATAGATACTCCTAAGTATCACCTGCTTGTTCAGAGTTGGTATGCTGTTTGGTATGCCCTTCTCTCCTGATTGTACTGTTTTCTACTGAGTGTTTTCCTTTATATCAAAGAAGCTCGGTCTGTAGACCTGTTTCTTCAGAACTCCAAAGACAATAAAAACTTTTTACATTAACTTTGGCAAGACACTGAAGTGAATGCTTGAATGACATTTTAAAAGCAGTGCTCATGAAAAACAGCCAAAACATTACTTAATATTCTGGGAATTAAATTGTAGGGAATGCAATAATGGCTCACTCCTCATTTGATGCCTTCCATCTTTAGTAAGTTGATAATGAAAATAATAATACTGAATGAGAACAATGAAAAGAAGGAGCTGGGACACAGCTGTTGACTTACTGTGTATACAAACTAAACACAGGTGCCCCATGCTCGGGGCCTCTTGACTGCTGCCCAGCTGTTAACCCAGTCAGATTCCTGCCTCCCTCAGGTCCTGTGTCCTCCGTCGGCCCTGTGCAGATCTCTTGGCTACCTTGAGGCATCTTAGGTGGCATCAGTGACCAACCTTAAAGCAACTGAATGAAATTTAAATAAATGCTGCAAAGGTCCTGTAATCATATGTTTTGTTTTCTTTTCTTTTCTGGGAGACTATAAATTTACTGTCTAATCCCTTTAAAAAGCAGATTATTTTGTATTTAAACACATTGACTATAATATCACCTCCTGAAGAACAAAGATCACCTTGTTGTTTAGTTTTGGCCAACAACAATATTCTTAATTGACAATACATTTTGCAGTGTGGAAAATCTTTCTTCTCTTGCAATTAGGAAAAATTTGTTGTCAAAGGAGGCTTTCTGCTTGATCCAGATCTCTATGCACTATTTCCTATTTCCTAAATTGGACATTGGATGAGGATTTGTCTGTTTTCAAACTGTTGTCTATCAAGAGAAAACACTGGAAACAACACACTGGCTGGAAGACAATCACCTTAGATTAAATTTAATCTAGTAATACGTGCCCAGAATTTTTATTTAAAAACAAAACAAAGCAAAACAAAACAAAACAGAGGTGAATGGATTTTGTTTGTCATAAAGAAAAAGAGAACCAAAGAACATTATAAATCTAATACATTCTTCAAAATACCAGAATTTATCCAAATGAGTAGAGGAGTGAAATAGAATTGCCTGCCTCTTCAGTAAAGATTTATTTCTCACTTGACTTCGTTGAAATATGTATGAGAAAGACAACAAGATCCTGAAATGATGTACATCCTTACAGCTCCACCAAAGTCAAAAGAATAAACAGATTTTGCAGTGTCTGAAAATGAGCCCCTAGGAGATCAAAACTTCACTGATTTTTATCTTTGGGAAAAAAAATAAAAAATATAATATGCTCTACTAGGGTTCCTCTTAAGACATATAAATGTAGCATCACTTTAAGCTTTGGTTCAAAAGAACTTCTTTCACACAGCAAGCTGATTCATGCCCTGGTACTGAAATGGTTACATTGAGACAAACCAATTAATCAGAAAACTTTATTTGCTTTGGGCTGATACCCCTCTTCACTCATTTCTCTGCTTTCAGTAACTTTACTGATTCAGACGGCCTGCAAATTCTCAAATAAGATTACATGGAAACATATTTTAACTTTCTGTGAATGCTTAGACAGACTGTTACCATATAAAGTGTTGCCCATATTTGAATGAAATAACTTGTATCACTTTTTTTTTTTTTTTTTTTCAGGGAAATTTGCAAGGACTCTGAGGCTTAACAGCGATATCCTATATTCCCACTGAAGACAGAAGTTCAGTCGCTATGGCACATGACTCTGTACCTATTCACTATGTTATTTCAAATAGGAAATATCCATAATGCAAGACATGACGACTTTTAATGTTCCTGTTGTATAAAATTATCATAGAAAAACTTATGAAAATATGTACTCTTTTGTTGTTGTTTACCTGGGTTTTTACTATTTCAGATATTGTTCTTCATCTTGATTACTTTCTTTTACTGTAATTTTCCCTTTATTGGTGTAATTCACAAATTAAAGAAGCATACTTTACCTTCAGCTGAATGATCTAAACTGAGACCAGCCCCAACAATTCAGTGGTGTTTGTAGAAACAGGATCCACCAAAGCAAGGCAAAGATGCTGATAAGTATAGCAAAAGATCGATTTCCCTGCCTTTTTTTTTTTTTTTTTTTTTTTTTCCCTTTTACACACAATCATGAGCATCATGACTCACATGAGGATCTTGTTTACTCCTGACCAAATGCAGAAATCATTAAGTTTAGTGATTAGATTGCTCTAGGGGGGGTGTTTATTTTCCTACGGAAAGTAAACCCAGGTTAGAAGATTGTTGTTCCACAAAGGATGTATCATTTTAGCTATGTGGACTGGGAGAAAAGGGAGCAGCCTATATGTACCTTTAAGAGACTTCATCCTTCCAGTGAAAAACAAACAAACAAACAAACAAACAACAAAAAAAAACAGATGCAGACAAAACTCAGGGATTTTTACCCCTAACCATCTGATATTTCCCTGTTTAAAGTATAAGGTATTTTTCCTTTCCATTTAATGAAATTCTAACTCTTCCATTTTTAAGCTAACCTACATGACTTTATTACAAAATATCCTAAAAACCTCATATGCTTTAGATGCATTCATATTTTGAGACCAATTTAATAATTATATACAAGTACTGGGAAAAAAAAATTGACAAAATTAAATTTGAAAGTTCATCTTCTGTTGGTTTGGAGACTTGGAGAGTTTGGAAGTGGCAAATTGAATACACTGACTAAATAGTTACAGAAATTTTATTAAAAGTAATAATGTGAATATTAATGCTCTCTAGAAATAAAGATGAGCTAATTGTGGGCTTACAGAAAAAAGCTCCATTTTAACATCAGCTGTCTGACAGAGTTTCATGTGCTAGGATAGTATATAAAAAAAATATATAAGCAGAGAGCCAGACTCTGGATGGAGGTCTTTGAGCCATGACTAAAGATGCTTCCAGACCATCAGCAGTCCAGTCCATGCATGTCCATCAGGCACCAGACGATGTGACTTTTTCATTCCACAGTCCAAGTTTATAATGAACAGGTGGCTTCTTTTGGAGATGCCAAATCTTTGTAGATAAAATATGCAAATAAATGAGGCAAGCCACCTACAAGGGGAGGGTGGGAGGGATAAAAAGGGCAGCAAGAAGCATTAGCCACCTACCTGCAACCTTTTATTTTCAAGCAGCAGCAGCCACTGACTCCAGTTGCTGCCCTGGGGGTCCTGTGGTTTGCCATCAGGGCAAAGTTTAGCCCTGTTTTAGTAGCGGCTAGCCATGGACCTCAGTGTGGCTGTACTGACCACTGATGGAGCTGTATCAATATTTCTTTCAAAAACAGTGGTGTGTTTTTTTCTACTGAGTGTTCAACTTCTACTTTGAGGCATGTGACTTGTATATATAGTGCCCTAGCCTGGCTGGGCTGCACTGCATACATGCAGAATCTGTCAGATAAGGTCAGACTGACACGTAGATGCCCCTCTTCTTAATAATTTTACAAAATTTCTTCTCTTTGAAGAGAAGACAGCAAAGACCTTCGACAGACACCATTTCCTGATATTGTTACATAGAACAGGTTAGTCCCAAAGAGCACATGTGACATTCATGAGACTACCTCTTTGATGTATGAAACCTAGTTTAAGGTGATTTTTGAGAACTATCAATATAAATAAAAATGTTTGTTCCCATTACAATCACCTTCCCCCCCAACATTTTTTTTAACATAGTCTTAAGTTTCGGGTTTCTTTTCTTAGTTTGGCATGTCTTCATGTATATTGCACAGTTAACTATAGTATAGAAGGTTCAAAATCATCTGTTTTAAAATTCTGCCAAATACATCAGGAGTCTGATGAACTTTTCTTGAGTGTAAGCAAAGCTATGAAAAGTTTAGAAACATTAAAATCAGTTATTGAAATGCAATAGATTGCTAAACAATAAAAGAATTATAACTAAAATAAACATGACGTGGATAGATTTTTGGATTATGCAAATACAATATTTTATTATGATTACTTTTAATATTGTAATTATAAAAATATACAATCAAATTAATTTTATCAATTTTATTTATAACTAAAATAAACATGACATATGGATAGATTTAAAAATATACATACATCTAATTTTGACAGCCTACAGTTGCACCAGCTTACTGGTTACCTTCTTTACCCTCTCCCCATCCCAAGTCTGGTCATGGCTGTACAAATAAGAAATGTAATGTGCTTCATTATGGTATAAAAGACTAAAATGCATTAAAAATGGAGAAGAATAAAATAGAAACACAAATCCTGAAATCCACTTGAAAGATTGGTATCCTTGGTGTTTGATGTGCATGATTGTCTTTGTTTTCAACACAGGCTTTTTTTTTTCTTTGTTTTTTTTTTTTTTTTTTTTCCTTTTTTGGTTTTTAAACTACTAATCAAAGTATATTTTTTTCTAATTTCCAATATAGTGCAAATTTCATCTCAATGTAATTCAGTACAAGTTCAGTTTAAGACTTGAAATCAAGCTTTGATCTTTCCTGTTTATGCATTCTTTGTATTAATAAAGCTTCTGAACAGGAACACAATTACCAACTGTTGATCATGCATAACCCAGAGAAGAGTATAATTCAGTCTCCCAAAGAGAAAGTGTTCATCTTCCAGAACTGAAAATGTATCAAGAAATTAGATTCTACCCTAGATTTTACAGAATTTTACTTTGTAATGTATAATTAAAAATAAAACAAAATAACTCCTTAATGGTACATAAGGAGTCTCTTCCTGTTAAACTCTGAATGATAAACTCTATTTAGATAAAGGCCATATTTCTGCATTTCTTTGTTATTAGAAAATATGAGAATTTTTTTTAAAAAGATTTGTTTTCTTCTGGTGTACATAATGTCTATAGGGAAATTATTCAGATATTAACACTCACAGGAAAAATACATTTTGTCCTGATGCTCAAAAATATGACAATGCTTGTCTTGTTGTAGGAGAGCAAGGTATAATTTCCTTGTCATCTGTCTTTCTTTAAATGAAGTACTCAGGGAGGAGATTTTATTTTCAGGGGTCAAAATAAACCCCATGTAATACAATTGTCCTAAGCCAAATCAATTTTGGAATGGAACACATAAAACAAAAATGGTACATGTTTTTTTTCCCTGTTGCTTTAGCAGGAGTGACACTGTCACTGCCTCCACACTCTAAACTCTAAACTTCACCTCAGCTCACCAAGACAAAGCATTTAGTGCCATTCCTTTGACGAGCAATGTGAAAATACTCCTGGTAGTAATGGGGTCTATTACTTTTTTTTTTTTTTTTTTCTCCTGTGTCCATTACTTTCTTCTAAGAAGTAGCTAACGTGAATGATGTAAAACAACAGACAGACTCACTTACCTGCAGTAGCATTTCCACTGATTTCACAAATTGTACAGTAGGAATTTCCATAGGTCAAATTAGATATTCTATTTTCTAAAAGGGGAACAACACAACCCTACTGAACAAATTACATCAGTTTCAATATGGTGCTTCTGCTCTCAGTATTTGGATATATATTTGCTGACAAAATACTCCACTATACAGGCAACTATGCTGCTGTATCAGGGAAGAAAACCCAGTGGAGTGTTCCCGTATCTTCTTTCCAGACGTTTTGTCAGAGGATCACAAAACAGGCTGGTGAGATATCAACATCAGTTAAAGCTCCTGAATGTCAGAGTATTCGGTTATTCATTTACAGGTAGGAAAACTGTATGACAGCAATATATTTAAATTGCTAGTAGAAAACAGACATGGGTTTCTAGCTGATAATGTTTACTATTTTCTGTCAAATTAAGAGAAAATGATATTTTTCTACCAGACGGAAATAATAGACTTCAGGTAATCAAACTTGCATTAATAGGATAAGAAAGCAAACAGTAAACAAAAACAAAAAATCACCATCCCTGAAATGCAGATAAACATTTGGCATTCTGATTAAGTATATACAAAGGAGTGACAGTATACTCTATAATTATTATTCCAATTATATAAAAGGAAGGTAAAAATTTGCCAGAATGTTTCAAAAAGATTGCACTGAAAGTTTTTACCTTACCTAATGCAAGAGATCAAACTAAAATACTTTTAATCTACTTTCTAGATCCCTTAGAAGGGAAAATGGGCAAAAATATTAACTAAACAAAAAAAGTTCTATTTTACAAAGCTAAATTGAGCAGCAAGATTGTTTTCCACAGCTGCTGGATTTCCATTTAAGAAAAAGTGTTTTCTTTTTTTGTTTTAACTAACATCTTAGTTGGTTAACCACTGTATGATGAATATTATTGACTCACATAGATTATAACAGAACTCAACAAGAGTAAGAGTGGTTTATATTTATTACATTATTCTTTAGAGGCCTCATCTACTTTTAGTATCATTTACCATTAAATGTATTTTAGAATGCATTTTTTCCCTTTTTTCCCATATTAAGAGGAAATTTTAGCCTAGACTGAAAAAAATATCATTTGAATAAACATGCCTTGCAGGAAAAAATGTTATCTTCAGATTAAATAGAAAAAAATCTCTACAAGGCTCAAGTTCAATGAAGATCATTTCCTATAATCCTCAGCTGATCAACATTTAATACATCAAGAACAACACAGTTCTATATACTGTTTACATGAACATGGATATAAAAATGGCCATGGGGGTACAAGTTTTTGGTTTAGTTTTACCCCTCCTTTGAGAGGGGTTAGTTTTTTTTTCTTATATATTGATTTTGAGGGCAAAAGAGTACTTTCATTTCATTCCATTCATTTCCCTATGTGAAAATAGAGCACTAATAATAAATACTTTCTAAAGGCTATAGATGTCATCCACACAATGAAATGGTGAAAATGAATCCTAACATTACAGCAGGGAAAAAAACAAAACAAAACAAAAAACAACAACAACAACAACAACAAAAACACTAAAGATAGTAAACAATGTAATGTTAGCATTAGAAAATGTGGAAAGAGATCTAAATGCATTTTAACTTCTGTAATAGCATAAAGACCAGACAGTGTCAAAATGAGAGGACTTACAAGATTCAAAGAATTCAGTATCTAAATAAGTTGATATTAGTCAGAAATGATCTTGTGCTAACAAAGTAAAAAGTAATTTATTTTAAATAGTTAATTCAGCTATAAATTGTCAGCTACTATTTTCACAGTAGTATGACAATAAAGTTTTATTTCCTTCCTCAGCAACATTCCTAAACTACTTTTGTTCAAGTGTCTATAGTGTTCTGGATTATTCTCAGATGAAATGAGCTAAATATGTAACAAGCTGAAGAAGAAAGGAGTTGAAAAAACATTAGACAGCTATGTATTAAGTACAGTGATTTAATAATCACTTTAGTGGAGCTGTGCTTTTGCCAGTGCTTCCTCTTAAAACCAGCAATGCATTAAAGCAGTACTGTGAGGCAGGACAAGGATGTAGACTAAAGAGGGTACGAATAAAATGCCTAAATCAGTATGAAGTAGCAGATAAGTCTGGTAAGCAAAAGAGTACTCTACTAAACATGCAGTGCCAGTCTACCAGTAGTCGTTATCTGAAATATTAGCAGTGCTGAAATTACGCCTCCTAACATACCTTTATGGTGTGAAAAGTGTTTTTCAGCATGAATACATTTTACATGGTGAATTCCTTTTTGCCCTAGCCAAAACATCCATTTGAAGCTGATTTACTACTCCCTTTACTGTTGTTGAATCACATTTTTTTTTTCACAGAGATCATATCTCAAGGGACTGAGATTGATTGTTTTGCACAATGTATGGTGACAAAAAGATTTACAGGTTTTGGTCAGAGCTACTAGTATAGGCATAGGTGCTGTGTGGTATTACTTCCAAGACAGCATGCATTTGAAGATGAATTGGGTCCTTATGAGGACCTCTGGTGAGCTACCAGGCTTGAAGTGTAAAGTCACAATTTGTTCTGACATTTTTTCATTGCCACAGTCCGTCTTTTCATTTCAGATATTTAATAAAAGCTGTTACATATTCTATACCAGGTAGGTTCAGGATTCTATTGAGAAAAATATGTTTCTGCGACAAAATAATCATAAAATACAAAGGACTGTATCTTGCACAGCATACAATCACAAACACAAAGACAAAATCCAAAACTGTTTTTTTTTTTTTTTTTTTTTCTCATAAACATGAAGAAGAAATGAAACAGGCATCAAATTATGGCTTTCTGTATTTTAAAAACCCACCAGTTCATTTTATAAAGAACTGTATTATATATTTATAAACATACAAAAATGAGTTTGATTGCTACAGGATTACCTCAGAATCCCGCAACTTCTATTTCCATGTAAAAACCCTACCTTTCTTTTGACAGGAGTGTCAAGGAAATGGATGTAGTATGCTTCTTTTGGAGATTTCTGATGGAAATCAAGCAACTCAAACCAATCCATTTTCCCTCCCCCTTTTTTTAAAAACATAAGAATATCTTTTTTTTTTTTTTTTTTTTTTTTTTTTTTTTTTTCCTCATCTTCACCTACAACAGCTAAAGAAGTAATTCTTTCTCTACAACCATTTCTCATCAGTCCTGGGCCAACATTTAATAATTCATTTATACTTCAGAGACACATTGAGACTGCTAATTAGTTAAGAGCTGGATTTCATGCATAATAACTTGATGTGTGTCTATGCCAGACAGATGAGTACAAAGTTATAATATTCATACCCTTAAAACTGTCATATGCTCTAGCAGCTTCTGCTTAAATAGAATTAAATTAAATAAATACAGAATAAAATAAATAGAGCCTTTTATTTTTTTCACAAGCTTTCAAATCAATTTACTTGAGATTGCTTAGAAAGGCATTTAAGGCAAATGGACACATTTAAAATCATTTAAAGATGTTCAAAATAAGGGTTTGTTCCAAATATTTTAATTATATATCAAATTTCTAGTTAATATACAGAACTAAAACATGGTAATGTCCGATATATTCAGCACAGCTGATTTAAAACTATTTTTAAAATACTTGATGATGGAACTTTAGAAAGGCGTTTCAAATAATAGGTTAAGATTTTTGGACTTATGTCATTTCTGCCTACAGAAATTATTTTACTCCCAAGTGGGTTCCATCACAGTATGTTGAATAGTTTCATTACTTTCAGAGTACATGTTTCAAATGTTCATAGCCTGCCTCTTTCCATAAACAAATTCTTTGGGGACTGTGTACTTTGTAAGCATTTTAATACATGCCTGTTTAGAAAGAACCATCTTCTTACTTTTAATTAATTTTATATTCCCATGTTCTTGCATTCTATGTTTTAACATTAAGCCTTCTTTTCCTGTCAAATATCCACACACCATTTCAAGAAGCATATATTTTCATGTACAGCAGCTGTCTTAACAACTGCCAGAGAGAGGAACCAGAACCGGTGTGATTGTCTTGCCTTTTTTAATATTTTAGTTTTTCTATAATTATTTATACCATTATAATGCATTTTGAATGAACACAGCTTTTCAAACAATCTTTTCCCTTATCTTTAATTTGTTTTGTGTTGATAGGCATAATCAATAATTCATCAATTTGTGAATTCATAAGTGTGCCTCTTGTAATGTATTCTTTTCAAAGTTTTGTTTTTCTGATATAATGAAATGAACTCATGTCACAGAACTAACTAGCTTATATGAACGTTTCCCTGTTTCCAATTTCCAAACACCACCTGCTTCACGTAAGGGTCTCTTCAAATGAGCTGGTAGGAGCGGACTTCCAAGAAAGACCACAAGAAAGTACCAATTCTAAGCAGAATATTTAAGCTATTTCCTTAAAACTGTCATTTCAGAAAAATTTGGTTCAGTTAAGTGGAAGTTCTGAACAGAAGCCTGGCAAATATTTTGCAGAAATAATCAAATTCCAAAAATGAAGCATTACCTTTCTTTGACTTCTTCCTGGTTCAGCACGGCATGAAGAACAACCAGATCAAAATGTTCTTGGCTGAACCATTGTGAAAGCACAGAAAATAAAATCTATAAAGAGTGCCATTGTTGCACAGACTTCCATTTCTAGCCTTGAAGAAAACAAAACCAAGTCTGAAATGAACTGATTCCATGGGGCCCTGGCACGGTGTCTGCAAGTGAGCCAATGCCAGCAGCACGGCAGAAACACCGTAAGCAGAGTGTGCGAAGAGCCCGGCAGCAGCTCAGGCTCCCAGCTGCCTTCCAGCACTACAGTAACAGAGAGGAGAGCAGCTTACAGGACTAAAATTTTGCCATGCCAGAGCTTTCAGATCATACTCAAGACCACCACATAGAGTGAAAGAACCCCTGTGCAGCAGTGGACAAAGCTGAATACGATGCATCCCACCTATGAAAGGCAGCAGAAGCTGTTGTGTCAGGGGAGGGTGGCATGTGAGGGTGGCATGCTTTGCACACCAAGTGACAGTGAGAAAGCTAATAAAGCTGTCTCACACTCAAAACTCCCTCTTTCATTAGAACAAGCCTTCATCTCCATCAGCTAGAGGTTAAAAGTACACTGTGGCAGCAGTCATCTTAACTATCATGTTTTCTTCTGATATAAAGGATATTTTCCCTCATGTCCTGAATGGAGGATATACTATTTTTTGCAGTGAAAACAACAGGACTCCAGACAGGAAGAACCATATGCCTCAACATAATCTTCTGTGGGATCTAGCTCTACACTCTTAAACAAACTGTGATTTTAAACTTATTTAAACTTCCTTATGTTATGAAGTGATGGAGAATCTAAAGAAGAGAAAATTCAAATAAAATGTAACTGGATACTCATGACCATCTTAATTGAATTTGTTTTAATTCATAGTATTCCAGACAGACTTTGCATTACTGCTGGGAAGATCTGGGTGTAATAAAGATAAACCATTTTGCAGTGGTTTTACAAATTTCTGAACTCAAAAAACTGCAGGGTCTTTCTGAACTTCTGTAGCTCACATGAACTCAAACTTCAGAAGAAGATGGAGGATGGATAGCAGTGTGAAGTTCAACTCATCTAATAATCCTGTATTTTATTTTTATTTTTTTTTAACTTTTCCAGGAGACCAAAGGCACAGAAACAAGAAATCATGAAATACATTCCACCTGCTTTTCAGGTTCAGCATTCTTATGATCCACTTCTGGATGTATAGCTAGCAATAGCTGTTATTATTTTTAGAGGGCCTAAAAGTGTACTCAACAATCACGGCCTATACAATGAAACATGCTTTGAAAAATCTCATGCTCTCTGCTAAGTAGCTTTCATGAAACAAAGCTTTCCATTACTTTGTTTGACATCTTTTTCTATGGCAAATCTTGACACTACTAGTTTTCTTCTTTGCCCCAGCCCTAGATTATTGCAATTGATTCTACCTATTGAATTCCTGTTCTCAGCTGATTCTTTTAAAAACACCCAGTCAGCCAACAGTGGTCTCTATCACAAAAGATTTCCAAAGTTGCAGCTAAGAATTTTGACTCTACCAAAGTCTACACATTTCTTCAGAAAAGCAAAGCTTAGTGAAACCTTTCCTTCTTGTTTTCAATCCTAATGGCTGGTATTTTGTTATCACAGAAACTAGTGGATGAATACACAGGTAATTAATGTAGAACAAAATTATTGCACTGTTCTATAAAGAGATGTTTAAAAATGAGATGTTTAAAATTGAGACATTTCTAAAATTGAATTGCTGTATTTACAGGTAATTTACAAGACACTGACTTTATAAACATGAAAACCTCTCCCTGCTCTGTGAAAATGTATACAACACAAGTAACTCTATTAAATAGTTGTTACAACTGAATGACTTACTGATGTGCTTATGTACTTTCCTACACAGAACTAAGATTTTTTGGTGTAACCATCAACATGAGAAAATTAAACAATATTTATAGGAAATATTCATGAGATTAACTAGTGATAAAATGAAGTCATATGGATGGGATGGAATGACTAACTACAGGCAGTATGCTACCCATACAAGCCTGTGACAGGCCTCTGTTTCCTATGGCAGAGGACTGTAGGCAGCCCTCACCTTCCCAGAGAAGCAGCTAGAGCCCAGGCATTATTGCATTTAAGACTGCAAGAGACTTATGTTGAGGCAACTAAATACTACGTTGAGAAATGTAACTGTAAGTTAAATTAAGCATTAAGCGGTAAGCATATATTAAGTATAGTTTGAAATCACTGTTGTCTCCTTCTCCAAAGGGCATTTGTAAATGATGTTAGAAACTTCCTAGCCATAAAAAAAAAAAAAGAAAGAAAGAAAGAAAGAAACTATTCCTCTTATTATTTTTTCAACTACATTGCGTAATTTCATGAAGCTAAGTGTTCAAACATTTATCTTTATTCTTCTATGACAAATGTTCATGGCATCTCATCTGATACTGAGAATGGACTTTTTGTAAGTTGTATTATATAGTAACATAATGGATATAGAAATTTTACATAATGTTATGAATACTGAAATGCAAGTATTTTATGAAGTTATCTGTGAGATAACTATATGACTATGATGAGACAAATTTTTTTGGTGTAAATACATTTTGCTGTTAAAGCTCATAGAATGATCGCCACATGCCTATAATTCTTAAAATGAATGCAATCTACTCAGGAAGACATCATCTCTTCCCAGAAAACATGCGATAAGTACCGATTTGAAACACAATATCATTTTTTCTGGTCTATAAAACAAACTGATACCTGTTTTTGAGACTGAAAGCATAAGGATCAAAGAAGTACACAAATTCTTGTGAAGGAAGGTGAGTTATTTTCACAAGGTCAGGTCTGTGACTTTTCAGAAAGGAAACAAGCTGACCTAGCAGAGCACTAAAGTCTGTTAAGACTTCATGAGAGATGTACCCAATCTATCTCTAAAAGGCATCTAACTACCCTTGTAGTCCTGGATTCAATCTTTGCAGAGGCTTTATGTAGAAGGTAGCATATACCTAAGGTGTTAGCATCTACATAGATTGCCTTGGGTTTCCTTGTTTTTGAGCGGGTTGCTTTTTTAGATATGATTTCTCAAAACTGTTTATTTTTCCTTATATACAGTACTGTCTTTCAAATAATTTTTCAGTTAATACATTCCCTCAGAGTGAACTCCTGTGCCAAAATCAGACCTGCTGAACATTTTCACGTAGTATATAAAGAAATACACTCCAGGCACATCTGGACAGGGGTAAGCAAACTATGTGACTTTATTGTCAGAGATGGCCAGTCAATACAGATTTGAAACCAGGACTGCGGCTGGGGAGACAAAGTTTATGAATCAAAGACAACTTCATTATTATTGCTTCAGAAATTACCATCAGTCACCTGAAGTTCTGTAACTGACAAGATACAAGCTCTTATCCTGTCCCAAATATATTTAACTCAACAATTAGAGCAAGTAGAAGGAAAAGCACAATCACGGTGGAACTTTATTAATTTTAAAAATTGTGGAAATTCTCATTTGCCCAGTCCTGCTGAAACAGCACTTCTCCCAGAAACAATGAGGTATGACACCACTCTTAAATATAAGTAAGAGTTTGATACAAATAACATTTGTCAGCTTGGGAGTTAATCACTTACTTATTTATTTATTTTGCTGAGATCACCTCAGTCTAAAAACAATGTGCAATGATAATAGATAAATTATTTTTTTTTCAAAAATAATCAAACATTTCCTTTACATTTACTTTCATGTGATAACAGCCTTTTCATTTCATAGCTTAATATGCTTAATGTTTTTTTTGTTTGTTTTTTTAAAAAAAAACATTTTAATGCAAAATATGGTGACAAGGAGAGTATATCATCTTTATCACTGAATAACAAGCAGTTCAATGTTCTTCACAATATAAAACCAGAAACCATTACATGGTATCATTGAATAACAGAGTGAGGGAGTTTGTTCTTTTTCTACACAATTCATAGCCAAAGTGTAGTGTGCAAGTCATTACAATAGGACAGTTATGAATGATAAAAATATAGGTAAATTCTATTAAAAAAAAAAATCAAGGAAAAAAAAAAAAAAAACACAACTCTCAGAGGAACAAATTTCCCAAGACCATGGAGCAGACAAAAACAATGTCTATCTCAGGAAAATCCTAAAACACAGTATTCCCAGGAATCTGAGAATATACACAGGTGAGAATCTCACTGTTTTCCCTTGGTTCTTTGTTCTACCATATAGCATTATTTCTAGTACATACCAAGGTTTTCTATCATGGCAGTGACCAATGTTCTGGAACACCTAAGAGCCATTAAACCTTTAAGCTGTAACAGTTGAAAATATGATATACTGAAAGACATTTCTGAATGGTTTCAGTTCTTTTTGTGTCATGGAGTAACTTGTGGAACCCATTCCAAGGTGACATTATATTAAGCAGATGGAAATCTGTGTTAATACATTTGAAGCTTTGTATACAGTCTTGTCAACTTACAGAAGTAGCATAACCAGTACTGTCTTCTGTCTTTGCACTTAAACATGCAATTGGTTAAACAAACAAACAAAAACTTAACATGACCTCCAGAAATGAACCTGCATTCCTCAGTTCTACATTAAGCAGAACCAGACCTAGTCTACAATCTTATCAATTAAAAAAAAAAAAAAAAAAAAAAAAAAAAAAAAAAAAAAGTTTTATTTTTACAGGCATAAACTGGAAGAAGAAAAAATAAAAATTCTACTGGATGCAAGAAAAAGGGTTTTCCTCATGAGGACAGTCAGGCAGTGAAGCAGGTTGCCCAGAGAGGTTGTGCAGTTGCCCAGAGAGGTTGTGCAGTTGCCCAGATTGTGCCCGGGAGATTTTCAAGTTCTCACTAGGGAAGACCCTGAGCAACCAATCTGACCCCATAGCTGAGCGTGCCTGAGCAGAGGGTTGAACTAGAAGGCTCCTGAGGTCTCTTACAGCTGTAATTCTCATACGCTAATTCCATTCCTTGTATAAAACAGCAAAACGAGGTCTTGGTACTTCTGAATAAATGTATGTTACTAACAATTTATTTCACTTTCACAATACAAACTGAAGAGATAGATTTCATTATGTATCTATTATACCCATTCCCCAAAATACTAATGCCTGAAGTGTTACGCTAAATGCAGACAAGTGTTTCAGTCATTTAGAAATCTTCACCTTATGTCCAATTCTGCAGCCCCTTAGCCTCTAGTCATCTAAACAGTTTTGAAAGTTTTTGTCTTTTAATGTAAAAAAGGCAAACATCTGATATAACCCAACAAAATATGTGCACTGCCTTAGTTACTTAGTTTAATCTTGCTACTACAAAGTTTTCTTCATATTGTAACTTTTAACAAATTTAAAAAGCATTTTATTTTGAAGCATATTTTTCAGGCACAAAAATCAGCGCTGGCAATGTTTTGGTTACCAATATGTGCCATTCAAACAGACTGCAGGAATAAAGCCCACAGAGCAGCTGTATTTTTTAATCAGTACACTGTTTACTGCCAGTTTTATATGATCATTTTTTTTAACCATAGGTATTTATAGCAAAAAAGGAGCTGAGCTTGGGCAATTATAGTTTCAAACAG
>CM021765.1:97586549-97698315 GCA_011076525.1 Nettapus auritus
GGGGGGGGACTCACACTGATGAACTCCTTCTAATTGGCATTCTGCTCATCCAGTGTACAAAGAAGAGTGTTTAAAATGTTTAACAGAAAAGTAAAGTTCAGCACTGTTCTAAGGGTGTCCTGGGGGGAATAACCAGCAAAATGTAAGACACCATTCCACCACTGAAGAACATTTACTCTCTAAGAGAATACATCTTACCATTAAGGGCAACAATTTGATAGTTCTTCTGTTCATTCAAATATGCTAAGTATATTGATGTTTGTTTGTTTGTTTTCTTCCTCCTCTATTTGGTTAAAAAGTGAAAAAGTGCTTCTCTAATGTGCTTCTCTCATGAAAACATGAGTTAAAAAATATCATGCTAAAACTGATTAATAAGTAAGCTTCTTAGACTCCAGTTTGACACATGATTTGTACAAACTGCTCCTTGCCTCTCTATTTGCTAGCACCTTTCTGCTTTTTATGTTGAAAATTATTTATATCAATACTAGCTTTCCGGGGTGTTCCTTTCTATTCTACAGAGGGTCAGTGACCCGGCTAATCAAAGAAAAGTGAGTACAAGTTGTTCTTGGCTAGATGGTAGCAGGCTTCTACAGAGGCTTCCTTAATAAAGCTAAGGAAGAGCAGGCTGCAATTTGTAACATCTCCCACAGCAGAATAACGCACTAAAAACACCATATATCTTCATTCAAAAGAAAGACAGTAAGGTCTCAAGCATGGCCTAAAATCTAGTTGAAAAGGAAAAGAAATGACAGGTATGCTCACAAAACAGACAGAAATCAGTAAGAAAGGAGAGATGACATTCATCCTAGAATCCTACTGCCAAAGTCTTCACGAGATGAAGATGTGAGATCGTATTCAAACGAAGCCAAAACACCTACATCTTGGTTTCTTTATGGAGAATGAAAGCATAACACAGCAGACCGTTATGTAAGCAAAATAAAATACCACCCATATCAGCTCTGAGAGGTGGTTTTTTTAGAGATCACTTATAAATTCATCTCTGAAACATTACTTACAATCCTAATTGTATTTAGAATTGTTTAAAAAATGTGTAACTTTCAAAAAAAATTATGGATCTTCTCCCTTCCTTCTCCTTGTTGAATACAGATTTGGTTATATATTTCTTAAGATGTTCTTTACAAACACATCATAATATTTCAACAGGCTTTACTTGTTTAATTTATGTGATGTAATTTTAGTCTGCACTTTTTTTTTTAGTCTATTGTTCACTGTTACTTTCACAAACCATAAAATAACAAACGATCTGTTATTGGTGGTACCCAATATTATAATTTCATCTGATTTTTATGCTTCTGTTTCAGGCAAAGCTAACATAGTATTAGCATATATTAGCCCTGACCTTAATGATTTCCTCTTAACATTGTTTGAAGTTAACCAGGCTAATTGTTACCTCAGAATCTCATAACTACTACACAAAGTCTACAAAATTACCTTGGACAAGAGCTAACTTATTCCAAAGGAAGATGTTGTGGTTTAGCTGCCCTGGCTGGCAGCTGACACACTCTGAGTGTCCCCCCTTCCTCCCTCTTTACCCCATATTTACTGTTCAGCACAATGCCACGTGGCATGGGACATCCCTTTGGGCAGCCCAGGCCAGCTGTCCTGGCTGTGTGCCCTCCCAGCTCTTGGTGCACCCCCAGCCTCCTCGATGGCAGGGCAGCACCAGGAGCTGGAACGTCTTTGGATCTGTGTGAGCACTGCTCTGCCCCAGCTGGAACATTAGCTGGTTATCAGAGTTATTCTCATCCTAAATCCAAAACACAGCATTGTGTGAGCCTCTACAAAGAAAATTAACTCTCTCCCAGCTAAAAAAACCATGACAGTGTATAAAATTAAAGAGCTTAAACTCCTATTACAAAAATGGAATAGAGAATGTTTAAGAGTTCTCAGTGGAATCCAAAATATAGTTTTTCATAAATGCTATAGTCATATGGGTAAGCCAAGTTTAGAAGTCACCTTCCACGCTTCAACAACAGCAATTCATGTGGTTTCTTATGCTACAGCACTGAAAAAAGACTGTTGTGGATGTGAAAATGCAACAGAGATTATAGAAATGCTTTATTAATTAATTAGCCTTATTCATCCAGTTCATTGGCAGTGACAGAATCAAGTATTTTCAAGTTAAAATAAGGAAGATTTTACAGTCTTGGGAATAATGCCCATTTTGATTTGCCTGTGCTCTGAATGGCAGAGTACTTTGAATCTCCAGTGACTAAATGTAGTGTGACAAATGGGTTTGAGCCTTTTATCTTCTGCTTAATGGAAAAGATTTGGGACAATCTGTAATAAGGCAATGCTAATTCTTCTTGCAGACAGGTATTTGAACAGTTCTCAGTATTCTCTTGAAAACCAGCTCTCCTCCTGTCATAGCACCTCAGGTTGCCCAGTCTTGCAAAGACAGCCTAGGATTTGTACACAGTTTGTGACTGAATTCCATGCGGACTGAAAGATCTGTTTAGACTCAAATGATTTTATTTTTGCAAAATATATATGATAGCCATGATATTCTGGAAAATACGATAATATCATCTTGTTTGCAATGCTTAAGAGGGAAAACTGAAAAAAAAAAAAAAAAAAATTATCCCATTTGTTCAGCCTCAGACGCTTCAACCATTTTCTACACTTGCACAATCCAAACTGTTCATTCCCCAGTCATCACAGCTCAATAAATAAACACAACAGTCTTTTAATTTTAGTCATAAGGAATCCTCATTCCTCTTCACGTCAACAAAGAACAAAATATCATAAATCTATACCGTCCCTTTTATGCAAACTGAATGCAGTGGCCTGGATGATCAAAGAAGGTCTTGTACCACTTAAAAAGTTGTAGAACTACTGCTGTAAGTATTACATCCCTGCCAGTACACGTCTGTAAGTGAGGATACTCAGCAAAGATTACTTCTGCTTCCTGAGACTTCCCATTCATCCTGTCTAGAAGGTGGTTCAGTGCAAAGAACTTAATTGCAGATGGGTGTAGCATTTTCTTTATCTAGTCATACATGGTTTATTAGATAGTATAAAATAACACTGGAATGAAATGAAATGTAGGAGACAGCTTTGCAAAAAGATACCGAAAAAAAATCAGGAATGATAAGAATCAAAATGGAGATGAAGTTGGAACCTTCTATAGCAAAGCTATCTGAGCCAAACTGATTGTAAATAACTAGTAGGAGAAGTTTCTTATTAATAACATTTGTGTATAAAATAAACACAATTTTATATTAGTGACGAGATAATAGAAGGCAGATTAAAGCAAAGGTTCCCATTTGCAAATAATTTAAGACATTCTTCATGACTTAGTCCATCATCTTGGATGAGCTTGGTGTTCTCTCCTACCAGAATGGTCATCTGACCATTATCACCTTCCAGGTTTATTCAAAGCTTCCAATATTAACTTTGTATTCTTTTTGATTGTACTTGTAGTGATATGTTGCATAGTACTACTGTAAGTATACTGTATGTTCCGAATGAATCCATGGAGAAGCTTCCATCGGACTAACTACACAAGTGTGTGGGAAGTGGCATTCCTGGCAGAAATGACCCTAAGCAAAGATATTCTTGCTTGTCATTACATTTAGTTTTACAAATAATCTAATCTCTTTAAAGAATTTTTATATTCAGAGATGTTTGATACCAAAATGAGGAAAGTAGAGAACACTTTTCTGTGCTAAAAATAAGAATTATTTTTCTAAGTAACAATTATGCTTTACAGATGTCAAGCAGAAAGGCTTACATTGCTTCTACAGTTGGCATTTGATTTAAGTAAATACCTGATGTAAGTAACTACCTAAGTAATGGAAGAAAATAGTCTTATTTCTATTATATGAAAATCATCATAAAACATGCTGTTGAAGTGTTAACCATTTTAAAATGAAGCAGCATTCTTGCACTCATGAGAACAAGTGAATACAGAAAACATCTGTACTAATATAAAATAAGCAAGCATATTTGTGTGTACATTTTATCCCATACTTCTCTTACAGTGCAGTTTTACATTGCCTTTAAAGTTTGACCTTCAACCAAATTCAGATTAAAAAATATCACAGATCATTCAATGGAACAAATCCATCTAGAAAGGCGTACAACACTATAGTTAAGAAATAAATCCTAAACTTTTCCATTTTCAGAAACAAATTAAAGCCTTTCTTCTTTTCCAACCCCTATTGGAGTTACTGTAATAAAGTAAACAGGAAAGAAACATTACA
Organism: Nettapus auritus; assembly: GCA_011076525.1. Taxonomy (NCBI): domain Eukaryota; kingdom Metazoa; phylum Chordata; class Aves; order Anseriformes; family Anatidae; genus Nettapus; species Nettapus auritus. Next base: position 97,590,776 of record CM021765.1, read on the forward strand.
ACTTATCTGCATTGCTATAAAGCTGCTACTTAATGCATTATGAACTCTTCCACACTCATGCATGTGTTCAATTCCTTTTCCCTTCACTGCCAAAATAGCTACAGCTAGTTACAGACCCACATTTTACAGATAACTCTGGTAATATTTAACCACATAAATAATAATATGTAACCAGTTTAAAATAATTGGGAAAAAGAACGTTGTATTATATTATTATAATCACCAAATTACAAATACTTGTAAAACATCAACACTTTAAAACAAATTCAATTAAACATCAGGATAACTATCATCAGAAAAAGTTACTTTGAACAAAGAGGATGTCATACCTGAGCAATTTATCCCATACCTGGGTACCGACAGAAAATGCTCATGTATTTGGTACCCCCACCAATGTTTTAATTCTGATATCATGGGCTTCTTCCCTCTACTTAAGATTCAGTTCAGAAATTTTTGTGGCACTGACTCTTAGCTTTTGACTAGGTGCTCAGTATGGAACACTTCTTGTGGTTAAATTCAGGTATGTCGTTTTTCCTCTTTTGACATTACTATAGAGAAAGCATCAAATACAATCTCTTATTTCTCCCAGTGTATAAATAACGACCATAAGAAAGTTAGCAGTCTGGACTTCTTTTGTACAGTAGTCATGACTGACTATTTCTTTTGGATTTCACTTTCAAGTATTTTTTTTAAACAACTATATAATTTTTAAGGGGCCTATTAAACATATACAATTATTTACAATTTTTCTTTTAAAAATAAGACTGTGAAATACAGACAGGCACCTTACTTTATGAGAAAATGGAGTTTCAGAAATAAATGCAAGACTCACATAAATTCAGCTTTTACCATAAGTAGAATTGTTCAACATGCCTTTGGCATGACAATAGCATTTATCATCTGTTTCCCAGATATGCTCTTTTAAACAATTAAATATCGGGCAAGGTAAATATCTAATCATTTTGTATGGAAATGGGAGAGATGCAAGATACATAAAAATGTAGAAGCAAAAGAAGCCCGGAATACGAACCTGCATAAGGCTTACAATTCTGTAAGATTCTGAATGTTTTCCAAAGTACAGTCCATTGTAACAAGTATTCAAAATTCTTTTTTTTTTTTTTTTTCCAAATAGCAGGTGAGAGATGTAGAGTTCAAGATCCTAAACTAAAACTTCCTAAACAAACCTTAAAATTAACTGTAATAACAGTTTAAAAAAAAAAAAAAAAAAATCAAGTGGAAAGACAGTTACATAATACTAATACGTTCTTGTTGTTCACATTCTGAAAATGTTAGATTAATCACAGAGGAAAGTAAATAAAATGCTGATAGCTATTTTTTCCACATATATCAATTCATATCCAGTCCAGTCCTACAGTAACATGGTTTTAATTAACCTCAATCAACCAGATTAGTTTACCTGTGCACTTGTCTATGTGAAATGAATATAAATATTACAATAGTACCTATGCATTTAAATCACAAAGCTCATCAACTTCTGTTGGCAAGGTGAAAGATAAAAGCCATAGAAGGTCCTTCCCTGCCTCTGTCACTAATGATAAACAGCATTAACTGCTTTTGCAGACACTAATGCTGCTATCTTGGGAACACAGGCAGCCACCATGAGAACTTTACAGCTTCACTAATCATACTCTTGTTTGTCACAGAACACCAAATAAAATCTCAACAAGAAAAGGCAATAAATATTAACAGCTATGAACAATGGAAGGTCACATTAATATGTAGATCTTTAAATACAAGATGCTTTCTTCATTAACTAAATAACTTGTTCATTATTACAGTGTGTCAAGGGGGCGTAAGGGAGAAAATGTATTTAAAAAAAAAATCCCCGATTGAGAGCTTCAATATATTATCTACTCAACATTTAATATTTACAGAATAAGGAATTTTGTTTGTTATAGTTTAGTTCAAGGTTGCAAGATGCTTAGTTTCATCTAGTTTATAACCTATTTATGTTGTCCAGTTTTTGCTTTACCTAAAAAGCGACGTGTGAAGTTTGTATTAAGTCTGCATTTAACTTTTTGTTGTTGTTGTTCCCAAAGTTTTGTTTGTTGTTGTTGTTTTTCTCCTAATTGGAAAAAGTAGTATAGACATATTTTTGATCACAGAGCCACAATGGTGGTTTCCACTTTTGCTTTCAGGAACCATATGAAGTTTTCCCTACTATACATTGCCCACTACTCCTTCAAAAAAGTGTTAGGTAGACTTGAGTTGTCACCAGTGTCAACCTTTATATTTATATTTTATATTTATATTTTATTATAAAAACTTTTTTTATAATGCAAAAGTTTGTTGAGCAGGAACAAAAGCAACTGAGAATGCCTGAGCTCTGCTTGCTCGCTCTTGTGTTATGCTATCTGTAACCCAAATATATTGTTTACACCCAACTGGCCCAAAGGCTTTATAGCTGCATTTTTTCCCTTTGATTCCCTTGTGCCCCTGCCTATACCTTGGCAAGCTCTTGCAGCCTTCCCTTCTCTCAACAGCAAGCACAGGGCTTTCTCCTGCATACCAAACACAGGGCTACACCTCCATGCGATGTCATGTGTTCTCCTGAGAAATCAGAAAACCAGGATAAGATTAACACAACCAGATACTTTACCATGAAGAAGCAGCACAGGCAGTTTCCAAAAGCATCTGTGAAGCATACTAGACAGGCCACATGTTTATTCTTTGGGGAATGTAGGAATCTGAGGGCCTCACATTGCAGTGCTCCTTGCGCAGGAACTGTGACCTCCCTTCTGCTGCAGTACCAGCCTGGGCCCAAACACTGTTCACAACAACCAAAGGATCACCCTCGACAGCACTACATTTACACGATCTTGTACACAAGCACTGAAGATAGAATGAGATTATCAGAAGGTAGTGGCCTGTGAAGGGCAAAACAGCCCTTCTGCCACGGCTCAACAACACTCTTAGTTATACAACTCAAGACTCAAATGCATGGGAGAAGTCTGAACATTAACAGTATTCAAAACATGAGGTTAAATGAGAAATGGTATTTTAATAATCACTTTAATATCATACTAAAAAGTCAGAATTCTTAAAATGCAAATATATTTAGCGATATATTCAAATTGATCTTCAGTTGGATGATTCTTTAATATGTATTACTTCACTCAGAATAAATTAAATCAATTTTATTTTTACATATTGTACTGTAAACAAGTGATCTTTTCGTACTTTAAGTCTTAATATATTTTAAAAGAATACTTAAACTTTTGAATTATTTGTTACTAATTTGTTTTTGGCAAGCAGGAAATACAAGCCAACCTTGATAGTGGTACAAATTGGTCACATATTTGAAGCTAATCATTGAAAATAAAGCATGCCCAGTCCTGCCAACACTACAGATTGCTAGTGAGATGCAGAATTTCAAGGATATGAACTAGGAAATGCAAACAACATTTTATGTGTGAATCAGAAATTCAAATTGTTAAGTTGCAACAGTAAGTCTACAGAGGAGTAAAAGAAGCAATAGCTGGAATTTATTATTATGAGACCAGGCTCATGTACAAAATAAGCTGAAAAGATATTCAGTGTATCACTTTCATATTTCTTTCACCTAAACTTGTTTTAATTTCTTTCAGACTGCAAGTCCTACTAGCAGCTTTAAAAACAAATAAAATATTTGTGCTTGTAGAAACTGCTTTAATGAACTAAAAAAAAAAAAAAAAAAAAAAAATCTTTTTAAGTACCTATGGAATAATATGTTAGCTACAGTATAATGAAGTGGAATGCAGAAGTGAATAACATTTATTCAGCAGGCTGTTTTAGAGCTATCCTCAAGATTTTCATGCTTATGTAAAAAGCACTAGAGCATCATTATATCAGCTTCATTAAATCAACATGAAAAAGTAAGACCTTAATATATGCATATATTGTCCTACAGTGTCTAAAAGACACAAGGAGTATCTTCAAAAGTCATTAACATTTCTTTTGTGGAAGAACATAGAATTAACTGGCTCAAGCTATCATTAGTAAATGGAAGATGCTTTAGGAGGAGCACAAGATCAGGACAAGCCAAGTATTAAACTTTTCTCAGAATTTTCTGGTATCCTGCAGAAAGGTGTTGTTTATTGTTCAAGGATTTCCTGTGCTAGAGTGGTTACCTTTCCATCTAATTGCCCTGAATTATTTTCTTAATCTCCAGCCCAGCTGTTGTTTTTTTTTGTTGTTGTTGTTGTTTTTTGTTTACATACATTTTTTGTCACCTACAACATCCTGTGGCAAGGAGTTCCACAGTCCAGTGGTGTGTCAATTTAAAGATTCTTCCACAGAAACAAACCTCCCAGTACCCCTTTTGTAATCAACATATGAGAGACCCCTCTGGAAAGTAAAGGGAGATTCTTGAGGATGAGCCTAAACTAGATATTCCAGATAATTTTATGACTATTCTCCCTTTCTTTTTACTTCTCGTGGAGTCTATAGATCTTACACTTCCTGGAATACACATATACTTTCTAAACATGTACTTCCTAGAGTACATTTATACTTCATAAACATAGCACACTTTTTCTGAACCTTTTTCAGTGTAAATATCTATCATTTTGAAAAAAAAAAAAAAAAAAAAAAAAAAATGACATTTAATCCAGCCAGCTGTTCACACAGACATCGGGTTCTTTTGTGAGATCATTTAAAGCAGAACTGCAGCAGAATAGCAGGATTCCAAAATGATATTTCAGACAAGACATTTTCAAAGACGACTGTTGTTTGAATTTCAAGCAAGAGACTTTTAGAACTCATTCATCAAAAGATAAACAAACATAAGAGAACTTATCACAGGGGTACAGCAGAAAAAAAAAAATACAAACACCCACACCTTTGACAAAATGGGAGATACAAGTAGATAACAGGAAGCAATCAGGGAACCAGACTAAACTCACTATCTTGAGAACTTGTTTCAATTCAGATCCATTCAGCAGGGATAAACCTTATAGGAAAGTCTTCCCTGGCTTTAAGAAGAAATCACAAAAAGCTTCAATACCAAAACATATGCTTCTGTAATAACTGATTGACCTACCTTATTGTTCCGTTAGAACATAAGATTTTCAATGAAGCAACAGTGAAGCAATTTACTTCAGTAGTCTGACCATGAATAAAGGAAAAATAGGTCTCAATGTTGGAGGAAAAAGGACTAGAGAGAAACATGACGCATGCAAATACTTCCTAAATAATCAAAATTCTGCTTGTTTTGAGCAAATTCAAATACTTTAGATTGTAAAATATAGGTTTAGAAAGTACTCATCTCTCAAGGAAGGAAACTATTAGAAGCCACCATAATGGGTGAGACTAAAGGGAGGCAATTAGATGAAAGTTAACGTGGTCATGTGCCTCTATTTAGAGTAAGCAGCAGATCATTAACAATGGCTAACTTATGCTGGACTTTTCTGGCTCTTAGTGAAGAGGGACTCGTTCCTCTAGGGTTTGAGTTAGATAAATCAAGCACTTGCTACAGATATTTCTCCAGAAGAACCTGTTGCTCTCTTCACATGTGTTGAGGAAGCTTAGAAATTAACAGAATTCAAAACTCAAGAAAATAAATTTGGGAAAACAAAGTTCAGGAACTTTAGCTCTTCATAAGGCTAAAATTTCTTAGGAACAGAGTGTTACATAAATTTCTTGATAATATATTTTATTAATATCACTCAATTATTATTGGACAGTAAAGCAAATTGACTACCGTGACAGAGAGAAATACTTGAAAAAGTTGCAAGGCCTAACTTGTGCCCTTGAAGTTCAACTTACACTGATTTTTGATCTAAATTTCATGAGCAGGAGTGCTCACAGTAAATACTCTTATTTATGCAGTCATAAAGTGTAAGTAGTTTCAGGTGAGTTCCAGCAAAAAAATCTGCTAAGTGTCATAAGTAATACTATGGTTCCATATGAATGAATGACTTGCCTGAGTTTTTGAAGAGTGATAGATCCTACTGTATTACTACTACAGATCCACTGGGCATTATGATAGACACAAGCACTTATTTCACCACATTTCCAAGGGACCATATCCTTCTTAGTCATCTCAGGTTGCAAGAAATCATTTATATCCATTTCAATGCTGTGTTCAGAATATAGAGTGTAGAAATGACCAACGTGACAAATAGCAGTGAATTTTCATAATTATAAAAGCTCTTTTTATCAGTCTTGCAGTTTGCACCATCCTTCAACAGTCACAAGATATCACCTGCTGTACTTATGATTGGGAAGACTGCCTTAAAAAAAAATCAAGACCAACATTCAACCTGATATTATCTTTCAGGAGCGTGTTTTGGGGTAATTTTTTTCTTCTGATCCCCTCCCAAGGAGACCATGTCACAACATATTTACCCTATTTTTATTGTTTTCCAACTGAAAATATTTCTAGAAAAAATATTCTCTCTGAAAACCTGATGAGACCATCAGACCTACCCTTTGGATAAACTGAAGTAATCCCCAAAATAAATGAGGGAGCACCTACTTGAGAGCAGAAACTTTTCAAACTGTGTCACACTCCAGTGTTCTATTGCCAATGACCTGGTTCAGTGGCTTCCCCATCCAGGTAATATGATGACATCAGGAGACATCAGGGGGATTCAGACCAAACCTAATCAAGCTAGGTGACTGAAGAAATTTCACAGCAGGAAGGAACAGAGTTATTGAGGCAACTGTTCCATAGTCAGCACTTCCACTGCCACTATGCCAGAAGCAGTGAAAATTTACAGGAAGAATCTTCAACTGCTGTCTGGAAGATACTGATGAAATCAATAGCCAACAGACAATAGCAAAGACAGAGAAAGAAGTACACTAGAAATTTAATCTTGCAAAAATTTACTTAAGAGTTTGATTTCAGTTACATTTCCAGTGGAGTAAAGTAGCTTACTCTTGTGCTTTAATTTAATAATCTGTGTAAACATGTGCAAGTTAAAGATCAGAACCCATCTCTAAATTCTGTTTGAATGAGTACTAATTTATCTGCATTTTCAATTAGGCTTATTCCAGAGGAACCCATTACCCCTGGAGAGGTGATACTGTAACTTAGGAATTCAGAAGTCTAGAGGATAAAAAATGTCAGTGCATATATAGCAATATATCAGAAAACATCAATGTAATATAATAGTGCTGTCACACTCTTGTTGAAAATAGCTGAAATGCAGAAGTTTCTTTTCCAGAAAAAAAAAAAAAAAAAAAAAAAAAAAAAAGAATCTGATTTTACTTAGATTTTAATTTGCTACATTCAGAAGTGATTCAATAAAATAATTCACATGGAGAAGTACAAATACTGAAAGAATAAAAGATACAGAGACTAAACAGCACAGCAGATTTTGTTAATGCAGCTGAGAGCTGCTTCTCTTTTCAGTTTTTAGTAGTCATATCTATAATATTGAAGTCCAGTATTCCCATATGCTGTAACTGACTAATATTAGAAGGATAATACAATATATGCCACTTTCTATAAAAATAGATGTCATTAATGCTATAATTATAATTCATATCAGGTAAATATGTACTAAGCAGGTATTAGCAGAAAAAAATAGTGCATTTTAATTTTATTAATTTTAAATGTATGTGTTACATATCTCATAGCTGCACTTTTTTTTTTTTTCTTTCTTTCTTTCTTTCTATATCTTTAAAACAGCAAACAAACACAGAACTATTTCTTCCAAGTGAAAGGATCACTTGGAGGTCTCAGATATTTTTCCCCTCCAGTACTATCATAAGTGATAAATTACAACAAATTGCAAACCTAACAAAACAACACTTTAAACTGTATTGTCATATTTATTATAAAATTCCTGGCTCATTGCATTTTGGCATTTTATACAACTGGTTCTGACAGTGATTAACATGGTTTGGGCTTCTGCTGTTTCACCCAAGAGAAATAAAACACCAAAATCTCTGCAGGTGTGTAATGGGCCAGGGATTCACAATCTGTTCTGCAAAGTCAGACTTCAAAGACTTCAAAAACAAAAATCCTAAAGCTGGCATTGCCTCCGTAATCATTTAAAGCTTTTTGCATATTTCAAGGAATCCTAATTTCAATGTTTTAATCACCATCGTTATTCAACATTTTTTCTCTGAGAATTTAACCAATTGCATGACAAATTCACCATTAGCTTTGAGTGTCACAAACCAAATAAAAAACAACACACAGTTTTGAGACGGAGTAACAGAGCAACCTAAATTATTAAGTTTTTATTTGAACTCGAAAGGGGTTTTCACTTATTTGAAGCACACTGTATAACTTTTCAGATGCATATGGGTGAGTAGAAATATACAGTGATTACAAAACAGCAATCAGACAGTTGCACCTGCAGTAAAGGAGCCTCAGGACAACATCCCTAATTGCTTCTGTGATTACCTGTCTAAAACTAACATGGAACTTACTGAAGATGTGTTAAAGTTCAGACTATAATTTCATGTCCTTTACAATTGCAAAAAGAATTAAAGATGGTCCCCAAAATAATATATATTTCTAAAACTGATAATACAAAAACTGCCTTAAAGAAGTTTTATTATTTTCTTACCTATTTTATGATTAAACCTTTCTAGTAACAAGTGCAGAAGAGAATCAATATATATATATATTTTTTTTCTTTAAGTGTATTTCTTTATAATCAATATGCTTGCTTGTACAAGGAATTTTTGCTCCCTTCCCAAGTACTAATTTCCTCAACATTTGGCATTTAACTTGAAATTTCAAGCCTTTTTTTTTGTTTGTTTTTTCTTTAAAATCATAGTCTCTAACTACAAGACTAAATATTTTAGACTCAAAAAAAAAAAAAAAAAAAAAAGTCTATAGAGAGCAAATAATCATAGAAGCATAAAGGTTGAAAAAGACCTTCAAGATCATCTGGTCCAACCATCACCCTTCTACCAATGTCACCCATTAAACCATGTCCCTAAGCGCCAGGTCCAACCTTTCCTTGAACATCCCCAGGGAGATTAGAATCCTTATTTCAATGCTGACTTATAAACCTGAGTGGCAACCTCAAAATATTCATCAGAATAGAATGTGTAATTCTAATACAATATAAATCAGTGGAAGATGTTTATAGCACTTTGCTGACGACTCTATCAAACTCACAGATCTAAACTGAAGATAAAATCATCCTTTTGAGCTTTAAAAAAAAAAAAAAAAAAAAAAGGCAGTAAAAGCATAAATCAAAAAAAAATCTACCTAAGAGGAAGGTTACATAAGAATGCTATCCATTGAAGTACCATACAGTGTTGTACATTATCCCCTCTAGATAAGGGTTAACTCACAGTTAGGTATCTTTTAAATTCTATAGTTCTTCATGATTTCAGGGAATTAGGTTAGAGTGAGTCATGAAGAACAGCTTCATTCCCTGCACCATCCCAGCTCCTTGACTTGGCTGAGTGCAATGGATTGTTGCCATTTCAGTGCTTCTCCTCTCTTTGCATTGTATCAGTTTTTGCATCAGCCCTTAGAGCTTGAAGAGGAGGTGAGACATACAGTTTGACAGACAGAAGCAGAAGTCAGAGATGCCAGATTTCGAGTCTTAGTGGTTCACATCAATTGTTACTGCTTTTTTGTATGTTTGTTTGGGGGTGGTAATATGTTTTTGTTGTTGTTGTTGATGTCTGGGTATGTTTTTTGTTGGTGGTTTTGGTTTTTGGTTTTCTGCATAAAACAACTTCAGAAAACTTAAAATGTACAAACGTACCACTAAGTTGCCAAAAGTACACAGTGGGAGGCATTATTAAAAAGGCAGTATTAAAAGGCATTCATTAAATCCTTATGCTTAATGATGAGTTTTTTCTTCCCTGCACGTACTTCATAGTGAAATTCTATAACTCTACAACAGTAGAGTTTTCCATTACTTTTTTTTTTTTTTTTTTTTTAAAAAAAAAAAAAGGCAACAGCTTGTTGTTTATTAGTAATTCCATATTAGGCAACAGCTAGCTGTTTATTAATAATTTAATATTTTAAAATTTTCTTTAAAATTCTAAAACACTTGTGCTCTGCATGAGTTATCATATTGTTAGCCTGAGGGAAATTAAAAGATAGCCAAGTAACAAAAGCAATTGCATTTGCTGTTCTTGGAGACCCATCTAACTGTTGTAATTACATTCCGTTCAAGTACTTCATTAATACTACACAAATAATACAGTTAAGATACATTACAAAACATTGCTGAAATAAAACTACAAAGTCTGTAGCAAGAGACTATAATATATAAAAAGCACCATAAAGTAAATGGTTTAATAGAAAAATAAGATAAAAGTCACGCCCTACAGAAGAAAGGGCACTTAAGGAAATGTCATCTAGTAGAAGGGAGCATTTCTCAGTCCTTTGCAAAGAAGAAGATTGCATTCAGATGTCTTGTAATGTGACTTCAAGAAACTTGATGTGGAAACTTAAGTCCTGATACCAACCTTGCTATCAGTTAGATAACATTTGGAAAGATCATAGATGTATGACATTCAAAAAGCACGGTTTCGGAGTATCATCATATACTGCTTCGTTCTGGTCGCTAACAACACATACTCCTGGGAATGTTCCAGTAGGCATTAGGTGCCATTATTCTTGATGCTGAGGAAACATTGCTTCAGCAAACAGTATATAATCACAACCATGCAGCATGGTGTCCGGTGCACCTGTGTTTCAAAGCCTGGAGGCACACCATTAACAGCATACAAAATCAGAATGTAAAAAGTTGCTGTGTGCCACCAAATGAGAGAAAAATTATAATTTAATGCACACAAGTAATAGGGAATCCAGGTGAAGTCTTCCTTCAGTGTGTCCTGTATCTGCATAAAATCAACCTTGTAGAAGTAATTAATAGGTGGACAAAGTACCTCAGAAGTATGTTTTTCAAATCTGAAGACCAGAAATAAACTAACAGAATTCATTTGAATATTTAAGTATTACGGATTCAAATATCACAAAATGCAAAACATAACAAAAATGATAGTAATTTCCCCCCAGCTAAATAACAAAAGCTATATTATTAGCATCATTATCAGCTAAGCATGTATTTGGTAAAATATTAATTTCCTTCTCTGGAGCTCAATAAGGTATAAACATCAGCCATTCACAGAAGGTGGATTTTTTTTTCATCATAAGGCATTCAACCAAACAATTTTAGGTTTCCTTCCACTACTCATATTCTACAATTAGAAAATGAAAGGTGACCTTTGCAGGTTGGCTGTGTGTACTGTGGTTGCTGTTGTTTGTTTTGTTTTGTTTTAGAATTGTACTCTCCTGCTTCTAGGTTTGCAATAGCATCACTTTCTCTCTGACTTGTCATAAGTATAGCACGGAATAAGGATGTTAAATTTGCACTTTAAGTCAAATGTAGTAATAAAGTATTACTGCATCTCCTTGATATGAAAGTTCAGTGATATTATTTCAGTAATTATTAATTCCTTGACATACACACAGAAGTATTTACACTGTCTATAAATTAATAAATTATGCAGCTAGCAGTTAGTTGAAGTCACTCTTTTCAATTTCTGTCAATTAATAATGTGGCTGTCATGTTCAAACCAAAGGATTTCTACTAAAAAACTCAAATCCTTAAGGCAAAAGCAAGCAAACAAACAAACAACAACAACAAAAACACATTAAACTATTAGCTATCAAATTTTAACAACACTAATCGATATTGTTAGCCTGAAGATACCTTGGCCTTACCTGGCATCAGCTTTCTCAAATAATTATTTTATCTCAAAGAATTTCTCTGCAATGCTTTGTTTTCAGATTAAATCAGAAGTAAGGGAGAGAAGTAAATTAACTTAAAGACACTTGTTTGCTATACATTCAACTATATATGTACAACACTGGATCAAGAAGAATTGATGTTGCAGATCCAAACAACTGTAAAATATCCAAAGGCTAGAAAACCTCTTGGCTGATAATGAGCTACGTCCTCCAAAGTTTCATTTTGATGTGTATCTGTGGGATTTCACATTGATACGTCTACTGAGAAAAATAAATAAATAAATAAATAAATAAATAAATAAAATCATCTTGATGCTTCACTAATATAAAATACTTCCCATGTTGAATTTGGAAACGCAAAATAAATGTAGCTTTCCACAATGTTACCTAACGTACTTTGTTTTGAGATACAAGTGCTAAATCCCATTTGCTAGAAGCAATGAAATTATTTTGTAGCAAATAGAAATTTAAATCATTAGTCTGAATGTCCACCAGACAGTGGGCTTAATTATATGAAGATCTTGGGGTTAATATTTAGCTCTGTTTCCTGAGGCTTAAAAATTTCATACCATTCAAAGCTGATTCAAGACTTCTAAGACATGTTTTCAAGCAAAGTAAACAAACAAAAAATTAACAACAGCAAAAATAGAAGTAATCAGTTTGAAAATAGAATGGTTCAAGTACTGAGTTTGATTTAATGAGGATAGTAAGTAACAAGAGATTTATTTTTCTTTGAAGTAATCACACTCTGGATAATTCTACAAAATGGCTATTCCTGAATAAAACTAAGAGACTTCATTTCAAAAGTAACCTTTGTAAAACTTGAATGTTTAAATGTCCTCTGGTAACACAGACAGAAAACAACATTTCAGATGTGTTTTCTTACATATAGTTCACCACCGACATAATTAGATCTATTATTGTATATCCTTGTGTTAAAGAGTTCTCTCTTACGGCAGTTCATATGGTATTGACCTTAGTACCATTCACAAAATCTGGTAACCTGCCTTTCCAGATAATGACTACTGATGTGTTAAAGCACAATAGAAGTCATACTATTTTTTTCTTGGTATTTTGTTCTTCTGACAGTTTTGAATTTTTAAAATATCTTAACTACAAGACAGATACTTGAAACTCTAACACAGGTAGCTAGTTACTCTGATTATATGAGGACAGGGAATTTTCTTAAATAAAACAGCAGAATGTACAACTTGAAGTCGTTTCATATGGGAGCCTGAGCAAACCACTGCTTGCCTAGTAAGTACAATATCTAACACCTTCTGTGCAGTACTATCTAAAGTAGCCTAGAAATTTCACGAGCAAAAGCTAGAAACCGAGGGGTTAGCTCAGTTGTAAATGTTCAGACAAAAAAACAGCTCTGGTGACTCTCACACATCCACATTTAGGTTCTGTACATGACACTGTGTCAGCACAGTAAGTTTAATGAGAGTATGCCGTGAACTCAGAAGATCTATCCTATATATCTTATCTGGAGGAGCTGACCCGAGGCTGCTGTAGCCCTTCTGAAGTAATCTTTAATCTGACTCAGCAAGCATTTGGGATTTTCTCAGGAATGTTTTTTAGTAAATCAACAGCAGACATTTTAATGTAGCTTGACCTACAGGATATGAAAAAGGAAAAGAGTAAACAAACAAAAAAGAAAACAGATAGTAGAGAAGACCGACTAAAAAAAATCATCCAAGATGCTTTAAGAGTTTGGCCTTAAAAATTGCACCGTATTCTTTTTGATAAGCAGACCTAAGAGAAGGGAAGCATGAGCTAGAACATGCTATTTCTAAACCATTTAAGGCTGGAAGAAAATTGCAAAGCTACTTCTTTGTTGAACAAAATAGCACCAATGCTTTAATTTTAGCAAGAGCCTCAGATGCTCATGATTCATCTTTAGGAGATTAGCAGGCAGCCATAAGACTAAAATCATTATCTTGAATTTTTTTTCAGTACTTCCACAAAGGTCTCATAGACAGAAAATGTTGAGATGGAACATGGCCATAATCTATATTTCTTCTTCAACCTTTAACTTCTCAGAGTTTAGTCTGGCTTCTCTACAAGCTCCTACCTTGTACATATTTTCCTAACACCTTTTGTATTTTCTACCTCAACAAAATAATAATTAACAGTATGCATCATTAACAAAAATTCTTACAAAATATGGTGGTGTTATATAGAGGAAAAAAAAATAAATAAAAAGTTCAGGCACTCAACAGTTACCTCAAATTCCATCTATTGGTGTCCACAGGTGTGTTAGAGAATAGCAGACATATATGTAATTCTGGTAGAAAAATATTAAAATGACTTTAAAAGTTTATTTTCCAGTCCAAATACCTGCCATTTCTACCTGCCAGCTTAAGTCTCATGTTGATTCATAGGTTACTTTTATATAGGCCTTATGTTTATAAAATCATATAAACAGTAACGCTTAAGAAGCAATAACATACCAAAATTGGGAAGCTCATTAAATAACACTAAGAATGCAGCAAAAAATAACCCTTTCTTCACTTCACTTCAAGTAAACCATATTTCTAATGTTATAATATCTTTCATATTATTCCTCATTTCTTTAACTAAATTTCATGCTGTAAGTACCTATTTTAATTGCATAAGATTACCTGACCTATCAGAGACATGTAAATACAGGATCGCAATTGCTTTAAGGAAAAACAAAAGGACAATTTTGGCTAGAACAAATTCCAGTTCTTTGTAAAGGATAAAATTTTCCCCATGACTAAAATTTTGCAGAAGAGTTGCAAAAACATACGCTTCTAATAAGTACAGGCATTGTCAATGGCTGCAGTAATACTGGCACAAGTAACCATGATTTTAATTTTGTCCCAAACTGACTGAAAATTGCCAATTAAATATGTTCTGGTGTTGTATTATTATTTTTTGTTGTTGTTGTATTTTACTGTTATTATTATTTATTTATTTATTTATCTAATTTCCTGACAGCCAAAATGTAGTGGTTTAGGTGTTTGCTAACATTAAAAACAACAACAACAACAAAAAAAAAACAGGGTAAAAGAGGGTTGCTGTCTGGTATAAAAGTCATTTCTCATTTGGAAGTAATGACATGTATTTTTTAAAAGACTCTGGAAAAGAAACACTAAAAAAAAAAAAATCTAAAATAATTTAAATCATATAGAATATCATCCAAAAGCACTTAAAAAATACAAATTCAGAAGAATTACTTTTACTTATTCAAAAAATCAAATTTCAGGTTTAAAGGTAGTTCAAGTAAATATAAGTAAAATGGTTGTAATGAAAAAGAAAAATTACTGGTTAATTTAATTTCTCCTCACAGTTACAGTAAATTTATAACACTTTCTCTTTTGGATGAGATAAAACCTGAGAAAAAGAAAGGAATTATGGCCTTAATCCTGCAAATTATAGAGCATTTTATTCTAAGAAATAAAAAGTACCAGAATATGTTTTTTATTAAATTGACTAATGTCCCTGAATTAAGAGGAGAAAATAACCTCAGAAACACTGGACTTAATTATTGATTTCAGTGGTGGTGAAACTGATGGCAATCTCCTACACAGCTCTGAACTACCCTATCTTCGGAAGTATCTTCTGCCATCATCCATCCATCTGCAGGAGGAAAACACAAGAGATAGGATGTGCTGGCATGAGAGAACACTTTGACTAACTTCCACCACAGAACATAGAATGGCATTTCAGTACTTGGGTCACAAATCTCCCACAGTATTCACCATTGAACCAAATTAAAAATTCAAAGAGGTAACTGCTACTCTCCAGATAAGATCCACAATATAATATTAATATGCAAAAAAGTATATTTAATCCTTAGAACCATTATAATTTTATAATTTGTCACTTTATGTGATGTGTATAGTGAAAAGAACACGCCATGGCATTTAGGATCCATTGTGTTTGAAATTACATAGTTCTGTGTAATATTTCAGTATTCTTAAAGTGAATTCTAAATAGTTATAAATGGCATCTTGTAGACATGACTATATATAAAGCTGGACCATTTCATACTATCTAATATTAAAAAAAAAAAAAAAAAAAAAAAAAGAAGCCACATTCTACTTCTATACATATTTCATACTTTGGAAAATCAAATAACTTCCCTCCTCAAGATCTAAAAACTTTAATTCACATCTAAAACTACAACCCGTCTTTCTCTGCAAGATATTCTCATAAGAATATTTTTCAACTGTATTATCAATACAAAGCTTCTATGTCTTTCAAAGAAGGATTTCAGAAATACTGAATTCTCAAAGCACATTGATTCCATATTTAAAAGGAAATTTATTTAGTATGTTACGCAGCCACAGATTAATCTAAGAAACATTTTCTCGATTCCCTTATTTTTTATGGACATAAATCAGTTTCTTAGCTCAGGTTTTGAAAACTTGTATAACTGTCAACCTAATTTCAGATGTTCTTCCCAACTATGTAATACTTATAGCACTAAAATGCCACCCTACCATAATGATATATATTTCTTAAGTTTATTTTTTCTACTGAATCACTGACACTCTATCTACAAATGTACATGTGCTGAACTTCCTTTCCTGAAAGTTTAGTCTTTTTTGTCAGATATACCACTGATGTCACAGTCTAATTGCTCTGATACTATAGTTCACAGCTATGACAAAATTAAGGAATTAATTCTATCTTTCTCACAATCTTTCTCCCAGAGTACAACAGTTTTATGTATGGTTTAACTGCATGTACATTGCTAAATTCAGAAACGGATTCAGTGAAGAACTAGAGGGCACTGTGAATAATGAGAAGAACATGAATGCTCTTCAAAAACTGCACAGGCAGGAGCTCAGTCATATCTATGTATACCTCCTGAGAAGAAGAAAATGCTGATGGGAATTACAAACAACTCTGAGCTTAACCTTAAGGAACAAAAGGTTACTACTAGTTTTATATTACACTTTTAAAATTATATAAACAAAAAACAGGGGGTAATATTTAGTAGATCTTTTTTAAAAAAAATCCTTTTGAAACATTCTTATATTCACATTTTAGAAGGTAACTTTAAAATATAAAAACATAAAATTGAAACTTTAATTTAGGATAAAATTACTATTATTTTTCACTCGAGCTTTATATAAGTGTGTATATATATATTTACTTTTTGTTGTTGTTGTTAAGGAAAATCCTAAGATTTTGGCTCAATAAAAGAATCAAGCTTCCACCCCACACCCTTTCAATATTTTTTTTTTCTATCACTGCTGTAAAGTATTGAATTGAAGAGAGGCTTAAGTAAACAAACAAGCAAACAAAAATATAGGGTGAAGTAAAGAAATCAGAAGAGGTTGATACTGCAACCTTGAATTAAGGATAGCTAAAACATAGGCTGCAGGATATGGTAACAGTAACCGAAAGTCATTTTCCTTTGAAATTATGTAATAGCCTCTGGCTTAGTGATTTCGCTTGAAAGACAACTTTCATGTAGAAATGCTCATGTACTGATTAGCTGAAAATCATTTAATCAATTAGGCTTCTGAATTCCAATGTGTATGTATAGAGGCATGCACATGATTAACCTAGTCTTCTGTGGATGCTGAGTCACCCTAACCTTCCCTGAAGTCACAGGAAAGCCTAGGAATTTCTTAATTGCTTCGAATGGATAGAAAATTTGGTTACCAGCAAAACAGAATATTTTGTTTTACCATAAGTTATTGGTGTTTGAGTAATATCTCAAACTAAATTTACTATAATGAAAGATGCACAAATAAATCTAGAAATCTCCTTGTTCTCTCAAACAATAGCCAAATGGAAATACAGTATTAAAAATAATAATAATAAATAAAAGCAATTTATTAGGCACACTGTTGACCATAAGAGAGTAATTAAACTTGTTTATTTAACAAGTGAGTGCCTGTTGGTTAAGATGTTGAGGTACTTTCAAATGATGAAGCAACATTGTTGGAGCCATCCCCCTACCAAACCACAGCTAACTAAAAGAGCCTTGTAATGTTTGCCTTTTACCTGAAAATGAAAATATGAAATATGAAAATAGAAAATATGGCCAGCACTACTTTCAAACAAAAAGAAACTCTCCACTGTAGAGATCTCGTACCACCTCATAAAGACATGATATATGATATAATATTAAGTAGTAAGTCATAAAGACATGAATTATGTTTGTATCTAACTTTAAGCATAAATAAATTTCTGAAAAGAAATGCAGTTAATCCTGTTCATTCCAATGTGCTTAAGTAGTTGGTCATATAAGGACAGTGACCTTGTGGGGTGTGTGCATGCGTGGACGTCCAGAAAACAGACTTTTGGGGCAGATGGTTAAGCCTAACCTCATCATTTCTGCTTTTCAGAATGCTGTAGTTAATATATTGGCAAGTAATTTAAAAAATAACACGTCCAATTGTTGATTGTGAAATGTTGGTTTCAGTATGTGGGGGATAGAACATACTTTGTATGTTTGTCAGTATTCATGAGTAGAGTAACAAAAAAAACATACAATATATTTAATTAAATATACTTCTAGTTACCTAACTTTAAGTAAATAACTAAGGTAGGTAGGTAACTTAGTTACCTAACCTTATTTCTCAATCTCTGATCCAGAAACCAAATTACTAAATTTACAAGAGCTCTTTTCTCTGCAGATAAACTAATTTTCACTTAGGTCAAGCAACTACACAGATTCTGACAACAAATTAAATTGCTATTTCTGGATTTTTCCTTTTAATTTTTGATTCCAAGTACAAAAGATTAAATCATTCCACCTCAAATTAATTTTGTGACAGCAGTTTTCCAGAACTTTTTCAGAAGTATTTGACATTTACTGTATTAGTTAAGACCATTCGAAGGGATTTAAAGAAAAAGTTTTAAAATCTCTTGAATATATGCAGGGAAAAAAAATGTGGTTACTAATCATGGAAATTCTAAACAGAAAAAAAGCAGAACAGTCAATGCTGTAATTCTTAACCTTTCTGAGCATCTTCAAATGTAGAATATTTAATATAATGGCATATAAGCGTCTTTCCTTCTGCATTTATGACCTAAAGAAAAAATAACAAGAAAACTGTCATGAATCCAGACAGAAGTTGCTCTTTACTATTTGTTACAGATTTATATATATATAGTAGGATAGCCAAGGAATAATCTGTTTCTTTTCTTGTTTTATACTCATCTTTGTCTTTCCATTTTTTAAAAGCTACCATCAAAGAAACAAATCAAATAAATCCGTTTCCTCTTAAAGTCTTTCACTCAGGCCTTCAATTCCACTATGGCTGCATTATTCATGTGTTCTGTTCCTTTTTAGCTCTGTACATCATGTACATCCCTGAAGTTTAAGAAAACTCCTCATTTTCATGAGTTCTCACACATACAGACCTGGGGAGCAAAGCCCATGATAGCTGCTCAGGAGTGCAAATCAAGCATGCCATGCCCAAAGCTATTACACTGAAATGACTGTCTGGGGTTGCATCATCAGCATTACTGCTGTTGCATGAAGGAGAAAAACAAAACAAATATTAATGGAAGAGATGGAAGGACAGCAGTGAACAAATAAAGACTTGTTAAATTATTGTTGCAGATTTTCCATTGCCTCCCTGTTTAAAGGAGTTATGCAAATGGACCAAAGTATTGACATGCACGTGTTTCATCTCATATGTACCATCAAATTACCTATGAGATTTTAGAGGGTTGTCATACATGAGTGAGTCAGGTAATTAAACTATTTGTTGCAATTAAATAGCGTGAACATTGTAGAATCTATTCCTTCTCTCCTTTTAACTTTATAACAAGAATTTAAAACTATTTTAGAAGCGAATAATTTGATTACTTTGCCCTAGCAATTGCAAAAATCTTCATTGCTTTTCATTTTAAAAAGCTCAAGTACAAATCTCAACAAGCTACACTAAGATATATTTGATATACAGAGGGTCGAACTCTCTCATTCTTTTAGGTTATATTTAAATGATTTTTTAACAATATATTTCCTGAATTTATAGCTTTAACATGTACACTGGACATGGAAGTTGCATGGTGGTATTAGCTTACTCTTTTTTATTTCAGATTTGATTAATAAGTGTGCCACAAAACCCACCAAAGAAAATGCACAGATCTTGTGGAAAAAAACTATTCAAAGAAGTGGTTTCACTGAACTCTTAAAATTTTCTCCCTTCTTTTTTCATTAAGTTTGACATTTTTGACACTATACTGTATTACAGGCTATTAGCCTAAAGCAATGATTGGGTAGATTAGATTTTCTCTGAAATGCAGGGTGAAAAATGTGTGAAAAATGAAATTACAAGCCTCTATTAGCAGGTTCTTTTCAGAGGGTCACTCCATCTTTGTTATGCAATGAAGTATAATTTAGACCCCGCAGCTTACATTGGTGTAAACCAAAAGCCATATAACAATGAGCCTTGATAATGAACATCTCCAGAAAAGAAAACAGTATTGTTTAAACAAAAGCCCACAAAACACAGATATTTCTATTATTGTTTCTCCCTAAGACTTTTGATACTGCTTTTATTTCTTAGGCTCCTCTTTCCTTCCTTGCCCTGACTCTGAAGCACCCTGGGTGTTGGCAAACTCACATACTGAAAAACCGGGCTGGCAGACCTTCATTTACAGATCACATGGCAACACCTACCTTCAGAAAGGAAAAATACCAGATGGAAAAAAACAGAGCAGGCTATAAAAGTGCTTCCTTTTTCCCTCCCTGTCTCCCACCTCAATTCACACCAAGATTACATAGAATTCTTCTTATTTTTAATTGAATTAAATTAAGTTGATAATGGTCATAGGCCTAAAGAGCTGAAATGAGACATTCAGGAACTTTTATCTTTTTATAAAACTTCCTTTTTTTTTTTTCCAAATTCCTCAGCCTCTGCTGAGGTAGAGTCCAACAAATGTCAACAACTAAATTCAGTTGTATTCCATGTTTGTAATGCTGAGTTGAAGAAACCATGCTCACAAGTCAGATGATGTAGTATATACTACATACAACATATACAACAAATGACAGTAATACCAATCGAGTTTTGGATGTAAAAAGAGGGTAGATGCAGTTTAAGAAACATATAATTTTTTATGTATATACCAGTGCCTTTTTTGCATTGTGTGTGATTTTAATAAGGGAAAATGAGCCTCTGTAGCTGATGGATGGATACCACTTCCAGCAAGCTGATAAGATGGTAATGATATAGCCACTGACCCCACCAACTCATAACCATTTACATTATAAAAGAAGACTCACTGTAACTTCATGTGGAGCATCACTGTTACTCGTTCTGGCAGAGTAAAAAGGAACTCTCACAATTTTAAGCTCTAACTTATAAACAGATTGCTTTAATTCAGTGTATTTATTCCTTTAAATTTGCAACGTTGCCTAATCAACTACTGAACAATCTCTTTATTTATACCTGAAAATGGACCAACTCAAGCAATCAGAAAATTATTGCTATCGTATTTTATCAGTTTTAGTCAAAGATCAAACTTGAAACCAATCTCATCTTTACTGAGGACAAGCATTGCTCTCAAAACCATTTTTAACATATATGAGTGCACCCCAAAGTGAACTGACAGTGGAACTGACAGTGGGCAGTGAAATCTCCTACCCACTGCAGAACAGCAATGACCTCTGCTATTTCCAGATGTGGCTGCAGAAGCTCTGTGTTACCCTTTGCTGTGAATTGCAAGGGAGAATCTGGTGAGCCAGACTTGGGCCAATATTGAGGTCAGCACAGTCACAGCGAGGACTCTGTCACGTTGGGTAGATAGCAGGTAGAAGTTATAAAGTGCAAGGTAGCACATCTCTATTTGCAAGCAGGGTCATTTTGAATTAATCTGCAATTTATGAAACTCTCTGTGTACAGTCACTAAAAAAAAAAAAAAAAAAAAAAAAAGGTTTTTAAAAGGTTATTTTGAGACAGATCTACATTAGTGAAAACAAAGGAATATAGTGGCCATTTGATTTGCGACTGGCAAAATCTTTCAACTAAAATATTTTTTCAATTTAAAAAGTGCTTAGACATATGCATGCATACCACACACACATATCTACACCTGTACATACATCTACACATGTACATGTGATATGCATGCATATGTCTGAGCAGGATACAGCTGAATCACAATGACATCTAAAAACTAAACCAATTTTTTAAGACTGCTGCAACCAAAAACCAAAAACTCATTCTGCTGAGTTGCTACACTCCATGAATTGTAATTTGAGTGCATACTCCCTGTACTCTCTGCTGGCTGGTGGGTTAAAAAAAGTCTCCCTCGGTGCTGTGACATGATACACTGCAGACTCTCCATAGGATACAGAAGAAAGCCCACAAGGAAGAAATTAATACCTAAACCAAAATATTCAAATACCATTAGGCTAAAAATTAAAGAACAAAATTTCAAAGAAACTTGAAAGTAAGGGTTTTGAACAAAAGTTGCATAGCACTGAAGGTGAGCAGGCACATGGCACTGTAATTAGTCATTTAGCAAGAAAATTCCCCTTCCACAATCAAAGGTAGCAGCTGCTATTTGCTGTTAATTAAAGAGACTACTTTCCTTGACACAATTTTTAGTTCTAACCGTTGCCTAAGTTAGTTATAAGGCACTCATAAAATTGGTGTCACCACTTTAAACAACATAAAAAGGCAATTGGGAAAGATTGCCAAGTCAGCAGGTTAGTAGGCTATTTTTAACATCAAATAATATATTTTTGCATTTTATTCAAATACTTATAAAAGCAGTTAGCCAAATGTAAACATTTCACTTCACAGAGTGCTTTCCTTGCAGAAGAAATTTTTCCTCCAACACAATGAAGAATCAGCATCGTGCCAGATTAGATCACCAAATTACACCTGACAGCAGCTACAACCTAACACAATGTAGTCTCTTCTGTTTCCAGTCCAGAAAAATGACCTTTCTATTCCCACCATCACTGCAAGGCCTTCCTTCCTTATGAATTCATCACCTCCTCCCTTTCCTCCTGTATTTGAAAAATTTTCGTAATTCCACTCCGCAGTTTCATCTGTATCTGCCCTGCTGACTCATACCTGCTTTCCTCTGTTGCTTGACTGAAGCACTTACACTTCCAGCATCTTTCCCTGGGACTGGATTTTAGCATGTTTAGAGCACTGCTCCCCCTTTCCTTACAACAACAGATTGAGTCCCGAACTATCCTCACTCGGATTCTCTTCACTAGTCTCATACTCGCTACTTATTTCTCTTTTCATATATTTCCACCATTGTCAATACACAAATGTCTCCCTCTGGATATACACCATCTGGAACAGCCTTTTTGCATTGCTTTGCCTCATCAGCTCCCGCTTCTATTAAAATCTCCTTAAAACTGGAATTTTAAAATATAAATATATTTAATATGAACATTACACTGTAATTAAAGCAATAAACTCTCTTTGCTTCCTGACCAAAAAATATGCACTATTAATTTCAAAACACTGGCCAACTTCAACATGTTATGCCTAATGTTTCTGAGTTAGTAAAATCCACCAACAAGAAAAGACAGAAACAGAACACAACTTGTAAATATTAAGTCCTTTGCCATCTGTGTGCACATACATGCATGTATACATGTATACATATGTATAAGACAAAGTAAAAAAGCTTTTTAAAAAAGCTCCTGTTTCTTAGAAGGAAGAAAAAAGAAAAGAAAAGAAAAGAAAAGAAAAGAAAAGAAAAGAAAAGAAAAGAAAAGAAAAGAAAAGAAAAGAAAAGAAAAGAAAAGAAAAGAAAAGAAAAGAAAAGAAAAGAAAAGAGAAAAAAAAAACAGCTTCATTCCTTTTAAACATTGTATTTGTTTTAAACCCGTGAACAATGATGTCCTAACAAATGCCCATAACCTGCTTTTGCAGCAGGCAGTCTCTCAGTTTCAAGTGAGGAATTGGAACGATGCTTTATCTCCTAACAGATGACAGAAGATGGCACTTGGAGAGGGAAAGCCAGTGACTACTTTAAGAACATTTTGACAAAGATTTGCAGAACAGAGTCTAGTCAAAACAACAGTGAGAAAACTTGGAACAATACAAGGAGTTATATAAAAAGGACAGGATATTAAATATTTTATATGTTACTAATGAACTGCAGCCTGTAAGAAAGTGGGTTTAATATCTTCTGATTTCAAATTGAAATGAATTTATGTTTTGCAGAGGGCACTATTTAGATAACATCAACGAATAGGATCATTTTTGCCCTCATATGCATACTTCTCAGTCTGAGTATTTTCTACTAAATTGCAGCCCAAGTTTCATCTGTTGTTCCTAAATACGAAATGCATTCCTATTCAGCCAAGTGCACTCTGCTCTCATACACATCTAGATAAGTACATTCAAAGCAGAGCACAGATATTTGTATGCTTTGCTAGAGCAGAAACAGGGATGTTGTGTTTTTTTGTTGTTGTTTTTTTTGCCTTGGTAACATCTGATAGATATTACGTCTTTACACAGTGTTCTGTCATTTCAGCTGCTGTAGATTTCAAAGGAGGCAGAGGTTCAAAGAGTAATGACTACCACAAATGTCATTAATAATTTTAGTCATGTTATACATTAAACAAAATTATATTTTAATACATGCATACATAAGTGTTTTCTTTATAAATTAATGACATGGAAGATACCTAATAAGATTTGTCTGACTAAGGTTTTAATAATTAAAAAAAAAAAAAAAAAGAAAACACTGATGATGTACTCAAGTTACACCCAAATATAATTCCTATAATACAGAACATTGGAAAAAGAAAAAAAAAAAAAAAAAAAGCCTAATACACCTAATACACACAAGCATTCATAAGATACAGATATCTAGAGTTAACAGAGAACTGTTATTATGACACCTCAAGAACTGTATGCAGTTATCTTTTAATACTCGGCAGAACAGGGAGAGGACTAGCATGGCTCAGCATCACAGGATAGCGTTAAAGTTCAACTTACACCTCATATCAATGTAGAAGATCACTGTAACAGGGCTCCCATTACAGCTTCTCTGTAACATGAGGAAGCCAGGCTCCCAAACCACAGGAAAAGGCCTTGCAAAATTGTGAAGAAAACTTATATCTCACAAATCATGAATCTCCATCGTGGGCATGCAGAACTCCCTCTCTTATTCTATTTGTCGTAAATTTTAGTTTCAGGTCAATCAAATTACATTAGTTTATCTAGGCAATATCAGAACAGAAAATTGAGAAAAATTACTAGAGGAAACCAGATGCCACAACTTGCATCAGCATGGCATGCTGCTGGATCCACTGCATATTTAATTTCTTTAGCCAAACTTACCTCAGCAAACAGTATAGTTTAGATGGAAAGATATATGTTTATAGATTTGCCTAAACACACAGCACATTTCTGCCTCACTGGAAGTCAGGTATATTGCTACTGCACTGCATTATTAGGCACAAAAATGTGCCTACAGAAAGAGATCACTCTACAAGTTTTCTTTCTGAAAATTACCCATTTAAATCAAAGGCAGTGTGGTGATATGGCCTACAGGATTTCTGTCTTGTTGAGAAAATTCTAGATATTTTGTATCCCAAGCAAATAACCCAGTACTATACAGTTCACAGTGTTCAGAGTAACATTCCTGAAGCAAGTCTATTATGAAAATGACATCTATTTATTAGAATAAATGGAATTTTGTTTGCTCTTGGATCACATGTTCCTAATAAGGCATCTCCAACAAAATCAACCTCTGACAAGACACTACAGTTCAACCTAGCATCATAACAGCCCAGGTACTAACAGCCTTACCTTAAAAAAAATGTAACATGGAAAGAGCTAGTTGTCAATCAGTAGCAATTCTACCATTATTGTGTGTAATGGATTAACAGGCCCCAGTAATTTGGGCAAGTATCCCCTGAATCATGCCCATGTTCAGTATTCACATCACTCTTGTCAGTGCAAGCAGGGAGAGGAAGACAGGGAAACACGTGCTCTGTTTCACAGTATAGGTCACATAGATAATCATTGCTTCACTAAAGTAAAAACCAATGTATCTATGCAAGAGGGACTTCTGAAGCCAGAAGATGTATGTGACAGCCCTGTCTGTGCTTCTCCCCAACAAAGTGTCCCCAGAGCTCTGAACACTGATACAGGAAAAAAACCTCCAGTTTGGCCTAAGTGATCTGCTTGCCCTGGCTATATACATTTGGCTTTTGTTCAGACATGGTATCAACTAGCATATTAGAAGAGTCAGTTTTTAAAAGCTCTAATTTTTAATATTCAGTCTAATTATTCCACAGTACAAATGCACCTAAGGTTGTTTTTCCTTCCATTTACATCTACAATTATGAACACTAAACAAATACACACACCATCACCAGAGCTCTGGAGGTCATATCTCCTCAGATCTTTCTTTTTTTTTAAAAAAAAAAAAAAAAAAAAAAAAAAAAAAGCTTCTACCTATGTTGCCACATACAAGTAGTTTCTAATCTTGCATATGTGCAAAAACAGCCTGTGTGTCTGTGATCTGAATCACTTCAAGATTCTTTATCAGTCAAGTGTGGTAACTTTGCATGAACTGGTCAAGCTCTGAGAGTCTGAAAAGGGAAATGAAAGCTAGCTACCTCTGCCTGAGTGACTGGGGTAATCCTCATCCCACAGGGAAGAGCATCCACCAGGGCACCAGGGTGAAGCAAGATCTTTGATTCTGTTTTATTTTCTAAGATCAGTCAATTATAACTAAAATGAACTTTTTTTTTTTTTTTTTTTTTCCCTCATTAAATCAACCAAAATAAAATAAAATAAAATAAAATAAAATAATGTAAGCAACCTTAGTGGAGAAATAATGCAACCCAACTCATCAGCCAAATCCACATCACTTGAAAACTGATGAATAGTGTGTGGAAGTTCAACAGGGAACATCTCTTATAATTAATTGCTCATGAGCTTCCCACCAGCCAATAACTATTTGTCTTAATTGACAATGTGCTCTTCTCAAGTAGCTAAACCTTCCTGTTTTGATAAATTAACTCCGTTGATGATCCCTTTGTTAACAACTTACAGTAAATCCAGAAATTACACATTAGTGGGATATGAAGACAAACAGCACTCTACTACAGAATAAAAATTCTAACTGTCCAAGGCAAACAAAAACAAGTTATCGTATATTTTTATTTAGAAGCTATGGACTTTGTTAACATTAATTACTTCTTCAGCTTTAATTCAGGGACAGTTTCTATTAAATTAGATAACTTTCCCTTGGGGTCTTTATGGCAAATATGCAGGAACAAAAACAAGCTCCGATTTGAAATGGAGGTTATAGAGGCAATGAATACTTGTAATGAGGTCTGTATCAAAGAGAAAAATGATCAGCCTTCTATCCAAAATAGAAGGAATCCATCCAAAACAGAAGGAAAAAAAAAAAAAAAAAAAAAAAAAAAAAAGCTGAACTTGCAAGTCTGTTTGACCTGAACAATACCACTTTTTGGCCATCTAGAAGGGTCCAGGAATTGTCAAGAATTCCACAACTAAAAGTTTCAATATTAAGTGAATACAAGGATTTTCAAGAGGATCTCATTTAGAGAACACTTTTTACTGTTTTTGGAGCACCCTTCTAACCCCATCACCCTTTCAGGAAGAGCTCTTAAGCACTTCTCTCCTTCTCAGGAGGGAACTCAAATAACAAACTGCTGATGCACAACAGGAAAAGCTGTTAAAATATACAAATTTAGAAATAGAGAAGCCCTGGCTACTGATGCAACTTTAAAAGCTACTGAAATTACAGACCAGTCTGTTACGAGATCTCCACATGTTAAAACACAAATAATTTTAAACCTTAAAGATTGACAAGATTTCCCTACAGTATGCCAGTCTTAGTGTGTAAAATTAGTACTAGTACATTTATTGAAAATGTTTATAGCATGTGAGATATTAAGCATGCTTATGTACATATCTGCTTTTGAATACCTTTTCTATAACAACAAGGTATTAAAAACTAACTTTTGGTTAGTTTTGGATATATTGTGAGGATCTGCTCTCTTTACTACAGTATTTTCTGTCTATTTATGAAAAGTCTGTGGTGGGAAAAAATGTGTCCAATGTCTTATGATCAAAAAAATGTGTGTCTGTTCTCTATCTGTGAGTTATATTTAATATTTAACATCAGGAAAGGGGCAGATTTCTTGACCTTAATTGTTACAAATTTTTAGCCATTAAATCTTTTTGATATTTTCATTACCAACTGCCTAATATTATCCCACCTAGCTAGCTTTGCAATGCAGTATTGTCTACAGCCTTTGTGCCTTGGGGAAAGATTTTTCATTTGATATTGTTTGTTCAGATTTTAATGAGATTCTTAAAAGAGGAATCCCTTGGATTGTAGTAGAATCCCACTATATATCAGTGACTAGTAGAAAGCATTTTGTCACAACGAGTTTTGCAGAAATTTATTTTGCAGAAGTAGGCTAGTTCATGAAAGATGGAAAAAAAAAATGAAAGCTATGGGCAGTCACTCATTATATTAGATGTATAATATGAGAAGATATTACATCTTTGAAAAATAAAATAAATAAATAAACACAAAAATAGTACTAAGATGTATTTTAAAAGAAAATTGCTTTTTCATTCCTTGTTTTTTAAAGGGCTCTTTTCAAAGATATGGATAATGACAGCTAGATATTTCAGTATCTACAGGAAAGAGAGAGGTAAATGGCTTGAAAGTCTGCTAATGAGAATTGCACTGGAGTCAATGGCAAACAAATTTAATTTAGAAAAAAAAAAAAAAAAAAAGTTCCAAATCCTGTATTTCTTTTGCTATCTTCTCTGAAATATATTATTTCTCCGGTGAGAATCCTGTAGCTATGTCTGGAAAGAGCAAAAAATATGTACAGGATCAAATCTAGCAAGGTAATGGCTTAGGTCCACCCTAAGTGTCCTCAGTACACTTTTTATCTATAATTCTACTTTTTAGGCAGTATTTTTTCTCATGCTTTTGAAAATTTAAAATGTGTGGTGTGGTTGACATGCTGAAGGGAAGGGATGCCATCCAGAGGGACCTGAACAGGCCTGAGAGGTGTGCCTGTACAACCTTTATGAAATTCAACAGGGCCAAGTGCAAGGTCCTGCACCTGGGCTGGAGCACAAATACAGCACAAATACAGGCTGTGTGTAGAATGGATTGAGAGCAGCACTGAAGAGAAGGACCTGGGGCTGTTGGTTGATAATAAACTTGACATAAGATGGCAAAGTGTGCTTGCAGCCCAGAAATCCAACTGTATCCTGGGCTGCATCAAAAGCAGCATGGCCAGCAGGGTGAGGGAGGTGATTCTCCCCCTCTACTCTGCTCTCAAGAGACCCAACCTGGAGTGCTGTGTTCAGCTCTGGGACTGCTTAAGTGAGTCCAGAGGAGGGCCACGAGGATGATCAGAGGGCTGGAGTTCCTCTCCTATGAAGACAGGCTGAGAGAGTTTGGGTTGGTCAGCCTGGAGAAGGCTCCAGGGAGACTATAGTGGCCTTCCAGTACCTAAAGGTGGCCTACAGGAAAGATGAGGAGGTACTCCTTGTCAGGAAGGGTAGTAATAAGACAAGGGGTAACGTCTTTAAATTGAAAGAGGGTAGATCTAGATGAGATACTAGGAAGAAATTCTTCACTCAGAGGGTGGTGAGGCACTGGAACAGGCTGCCTGGAGAAGCTGTGGATGCCTGATCCCTGGAGGTGTTCAAGGCCAGGCTGGATGGGGCTTCAGGCAACCTGGTCTGCTGGGAGGCGTCCCTGCCCATGACAGCGGGCTGGAAATGAGTGGTCTTTAAGGTCCCTTCCCACCAAAACCATTCTGTGGTTTTATGTTCAGTATCTCATGGAACCTCAAAAAGCACAGGAAAAGATGACAAAATTACTCTTAGAGCTAATGGTCCCTATAGCAAGAGGAAAAACACAACTGGAAAAGTATGGGGGAGGGAGAGTAAAAACACTTGTTTTTACTTATTAACTAATAAATTCCAGCTGATTTGCACAGTGGTTGAAAAAGGAAATATTCTTAAAAAAAAAAAGAAAACAAAAAGAAGATAATTAGAAGCATTCTTATTCTTCTCCAAGACATTTTATTTTTAGTAATTATTATTATTTTATCTTGTGGCACAAAGAGTTCAAATAATGAAAACAGGAATTACATAAATACCAACTGATGATATGTAATTAAATTTAGTACCAAATAAATATCCTGATTTTTGGAGCGGCTTTCAGAACTAGTTTGGGTTCTTGCTTGTTTGTGTTTTTTTTGTTTTGTTTTGTTTTGTTTGGTTGGTTGGTTGGTTCGTTGGTTGGTTTGATTTGTTTGTTTGTTTTTCCTTTAGTACGATTTTAAAACTTGATAGTACAATGACCAATTTACCAAAAATACAAACTAGATTATTAATTTAACTAACATGAGCAAAATTCTAAAATATATTTACTGAAATTACTAAAATGCATCACAGAAATGTGAGTACTTTAATTCTTATCTAATACATATTTAGCAAATTACACAATAACACAGTTTTACTTCATTGATTTTCAAACAGTTTGGAGCAGATAGGCCAGCTGACAGCTCACAACAAAACCTAGTTCAGATAGAAAATCCAGACAGCCTCCAAAATGCCTCAAACTCATGTAAGCAAGAAGCAGCATGTACAAATAGAGAAAGGCATGGAAAAATTATGAACACAGTGGTTAACAAGCCTGCTAATCTATGCATGCTCCTCTCAGCTCAACCTTCCCTGCCCGTTCAGCTAACTAAGCAAGCTGCAACTAAGAAAAGATGCACAAGTCAGAGATCATTCCGGCACATATCTCTTCTTTAAATATACATTCAACTCTGAAATATCTAGTTTTGTGGGGATTGTAGATGAAATGCACCACAGATGCTGAGAAACTAGACCTGGCAGTTTGCAGAGGCATCTCTAGTCCAGCAAGATGTGTTAGTGCAACCACATCCCACTCTTCGCCAGGTGAGCAGCACAGCTGCCTGTAGCAACACTTCGGAGGACTCCTGGGAGCTCTGGGCTCTCATTAGCCTCCATTTAATCCCAGGCAAAACCTGGCCCTACAAGGTGACACACCTGAGATAATAAGCCCCTTCTGGAATGCTGAGGAAGATGGGGCCAAGCCAAGAGGAGCTGCCTGGGTCCTGCTGATGCAGAACTGAGCCAGCGCTAATAAGCTGGGTCCATATGAGGACCTTCCTGCTGGGCTGTACAGTGCATCCTGGTGCTATGGGTATTTTCAGGGTTTTTCCCATTAGCTGCTGTTTTCTTGCCTGCTGTCTGGCATCCCACCACATTAGCCTGGCCCTAAAAGAGCAGTCAGGGAAAGCAAAACTGTAAAGGCCAGATTTTTTTTTTTTTTTTCCTCTTCCAGATGACTGTGCCTTTTAGAATTTTAAAACAATATATCTGCCTGTAACATGCGTTTAGTATCATTTTACAAATAAAATGTATAATACTCCACTTTTTGAAAACTATTAATGACATTCTCATTATATGTTATGCATGAAGTAACCCCTATGATAAATGAAATTATGTGAAATATGCTCAGGTGAATTAGAACTTTTGCTTCAGGTGTAGATCTGCGAGGAAAAATAGATTTCATACAGAACGTATGACAATCCTCTTATTTCTCAATTGTACGATACTGTTAAAAACCTGCCATGACTTCAGTGTCATTTTTCTAGAGGAAAAAGAAATGTCGTGTTTTTTTTTGTTGTTGTTTTGTTTTGTTTTGTTTTTCTTTACTAGAGTACAAATCATGAGGCAATTCTGTAAGATATGCCAACTCATCTCTTACATCTTATAAATCTTTAAAAGCTATCTGAGCTATAAACTTTTTTGTTGTGATGCTTGTTTTAATTAATACTTGTAAATTCTTTTTTTTTTTTTTTTTTTAAAGCTATTTTAGAACCAACGTATTACTTTGTATGTGCCACAGAGTCCAATTTTACACTTTTTCCCAATATGGAATTAATATACTGCATGCTTCACTGCTCAGCACTCGCATTTTCATCATGGGGTGGTGCTTTGATAATGAACAGTAGTTATATTTGACAGGGGAGTGCAGCAATCTAAAGACTAGCTAATTCCCTGTTGGGAACAGGAGCGTTCCGACTTAAATGGAGTATTATAGCATATATGCAATATCCATATTGATGGAAGACCTTTTGAAAGGTATGAACATGAATCATCTAAATATCCAACGACATGGAAATTTTAAGGGTGTAAAAAAGAAGTTGTATTTCCTTTCTCTCAAGCATCACATTAAAATTAATATATATGTGCAAAGAGAATAAATTAATAATATCTATCTAACGTTGTCAAAGAAAATATGATCGGTTATGTGCAGAAGCTGAAATATTTCACTACCATGGGTAAACAACATAGCTCTACAGAAGACAAGGCAAGTAGATGAATAATGACACAGTAAACACTGCAGCCTTCAGGCCTCTGTTAGCCTTCCAATTCCTCTGAAATTATTATTTTGGAGATTTCAAGTGTTGTTATAAATATACAGGTATACTGTTTCTTTCAGCACTCTTATTATATGACTGCTTCATTTTTTTCCTGATAATCATTTTTTAATATATATTCAAACTGTTATAACTTCGCTAGTCTCAATAGTCTCAATTCTCAATTACTCAATCTACTAATTGTCAAAGAAAGAGAAAACAGGCAATACACTTGTATCATTATTTGTCCTGGGGAAAAAAAAAAAAAAAAAAAGTACCTTTTCTAATTGTTGCATTATATATATTGAAATATCTTCAGTCAACATAAATACTTAATTTTTTATAATAAATTTATAATAAATTTTTTATAAAATTTATGCTGCGTAGTCGGAATACTGTCTGATGCGTTGTCTACAAAACAGAAATCATAATCATATTTCTTAGTCCAAAGTTGTCTTATTGACACAGTTACAACCACTTCTATTTAGTCTTCAACAGTCAATTTCCATCCAGAGAAAAAAGCTCACACCAAAAGTCAAGACACCCTCCTACCTATTTTATATACATGCTCTCCCTGATGCCATGAGGCCTTTTGAAGTAAAGTAAAACCTCAGAAAATCCCAAACACAGAGGAGAAAACTGCAATCTGCATGGACAGCAGCACAAAATACATAGCATAATTGATATACAATGGATGTTACATCTCCATGCATGATAAAACTGTATGTTGAGTTCTACAGCCTGCACAATTGGGTTAATTTCCATTCCTGAAACATCCTGCAACACTCTTCTGCCATTTTTCCACTTAACTTTTGTGTGTGTTGTTGTTGTTGGAAGAGCAGATACCAAAAGTAGGTATAATTTTATCGAAGTTAACTACAAAATTAGTATCACCTTCCTAATTTCCATCTGCTGGTGGAAATAATATGACATAATGACACCCTCTACCCTCTACAGTTGTGTCAGAAGGTCACATTGTTTTACCCAGCAGAAAGCTACCAATGTGCCTCATGGATAAAACCCTTGACTGAACTCTCAGGTGACAAGCAGCCCATAAAGGAAGGAAAAAAATATTCAGACAGTTTCATTCAGAAGTTTCATTTCTTTACAGCTATCTCTGCTCTTTATTATCAGCCAAGGGAAAATGCTGGATCTGGCCTCCTCTTCTCTGAAATTGTTGTATTAAAAAGACAAGCTCATTACATCTCAGGTCTTCTCTGTCTCTTTTACTCCACTTCTTTCAGCTGTTCTACATTAGACTTGCACCAAAATGACAATCATGTCTACAACAACTCTCTTAACTTTGAGCATAGAATAGCTCAGTTGGAAGGGACCTTCTAAGATCTTCTAAATCCAACCACCCAACCACTTCAGGGCTAACCAAAAGTCAAAGCACATCACTGAGGGCATTGTTCAAATGCCCCTTGAATACTGACAGGCATATGGCATCAAGCACCTCACTAGGAAGCCCACTCCAGTGTTTATCCACCCTTGTGGTAAAGAAATTTTTCCCAATGCCCAGTCTGACCCTCCGAAGGCCCAGCTTTGTGCTGTTCCCTTGTGTCCTGTCATCAGTTCCCAGGGAGCAGAGACTGGCACCTCCCTCTCTGCCTCCCCTCCTCAGGAAGCTGCAGAGAGCAGTGAGGCTCTCTTGGCCTCACTTTCTCCAGACAAGACAACCCAGGTGTCCTCAGCCTCTCTTGACAGGGCAGGCACTCCAGCCCTTTTACCAGATTTGTTGCTCTACTCTGGACACTGGGATATACCCAGCTGGAAACAAATTGCAAAACCACATAGGACAGTTCAGGATTTGCCTGGAGCTGTGTACTGTCTCCCTACTTCACATTCCTGCAGACAGTTATAATGTGTGTCCACATGAGAAAACTTTTCCCCGAACCTGAGCACCTGCAGACCACTGCAGCTTGTAAGGGATTGCTTCCCAGTGCTTGGGTCTCTGTTTTTCATCTTCACAGGTATGTATATAGAATGCTTCGTTCAGATTGAAGCTAAAAATAAAAATAAAAATAAAAATAAAAAAAATAAAAATAATAATAAAAAAAAAGATCTACTGAGCAAGGTGACTGCTGTGAATTTTAAGTAAAAGAAAGATGACATGTGAAACAAGTAGAAAAGAAACTCAGTTAATAAGTTAGCAACTTGTTACCTTTGTAGTTGCTTGGAGTTTCTCTGATCTACTAATACTAAACATACCCCTACTCAGTAGGGGGCAGATTTTTGCATTTAGAGCATCAACCACTGTTATCAGTGCTGAGCTAATTTATCTTTCACTTACTTTTCCCTCTCTCCCTTCATCTGTACAGTTTGGGACCAAAGATAATTTCAATAGCCCCATCTTAAAGTCCTACCAGGACCTCAACCAATAATTCTTCACACTCTCACTGAACAGTCTCCTCACCTTTCATGTAACTTCAGGAAGACAGTTAAGATAAAATAGCAAGTAACACAGTTATCGCTAAACTAAAATAATTATTTGTTCGTTACAATTTGCAGCTAACAGGCTCTAAACATAAAAGGTTAAGAACCATCTCCTAAAGTTAAGGTAAGAGTGACCTGGGTTCTTACGGCTCCTCAGCTGGAAGAAAGAGAGACCAATTTTATTTATTGGTCTCTCTTTGGAGAGACCAATATTATTATTTATTTATTTATTTGTTTGTTTTATTTTATTTTTTATTAGACTGCAGTCCCTTTTTGGTGTTTTGTCTTCTCCTTGTGCATGTGAAAGTCAGGAGATCCAAATACTGAGTGGACTGCAAAATTTACTCTGAGTTTTGGATTGAATAGTGAGAGCACTGGAAGAATCACATCACAAAAAAATCACATTTGCATACATAATTTGCTAACTGAACATTAAAACCAATACAATAACTCATTCCCATGACTATATCCATAATCCTGTATGTCCTGATGAGTTTCAGCTTATGAGAACAGTCATCCCTTTTCACATGTGTGTTCTACTCTGCCAACAATAGCACTTCTGGTGGGTTTAAGGAACAGGAAAAATCAGTTATGGAAATAACTGATGACAAACTTGAGCTACGTGGCCTATCATTGATTTGATTTTCAGTATATATTAATACATTTGTCATGTAACTGTGCCTAGACAGAACAATCCAAGACGTTTACTCCTGTGACTACCACAGATAGCTTCAGTGTGCCAAGGTTTCCAATGGACAAAGTCTTTTCTTGAATTTTCATTGGGCTTACCCAGGTTTCTAGTAACACCTATCATCTGTGAATATATTCAGGCTAGTAAAGTAGTAGAGTTATTAGATCAATTGCTTCTAAAAATACATTTCTGCCACAAGTAAATGAACGATAAAAGATTTTTGACTTATCATTCACTAAAACTTATCTTATGGATGGGTCTACTCTTTTACTCTCAATAGTCAGCCTTTGGTTTTGATGTTATACCTGTCTCTGACTATGCTAGAATCCTGATAAACTACAGGCAACAACCTGCTGGTATGAAAACTAGTGATTAAGAAGTAACAAAATATGCCTTGGCCTTCAAGAAAAGAAAAAAATCAAAAATCCCTTGAACTTTCTGATTTTCTCTCTTACTATGTATATACACAAAGCATGAACAGACTTTACATGACATATAAAACAATATTATTGTATAATTAGGAGAAAAAATTGGCTGAGACTACCTTTCAATTATGGCATATTATATGTGGGAGACTGCTGACAATGTAAATCCCTGCAGGGATGGATTTGTAAGAAATTCACATTACAGCCCATTGTGTACTGCTGCTCATGCAGAGAGGGATTTCACAGAGTTGACATAAAACTACACTTACCTTTGGCTGCTACTGGGCTAAGTGCTAATTCAACTTAAGTGACAGTTTATTTATTTGTTTAGTTTGTCAGAAAGGTACAGGCATATTACTTAAAATGTGAAATACAGGAATTATGCTTCACTAGTACACATAACTAAAGGTCATAGCTATGCTAAGTAAAAACAAACAACAAACAGAAGCATAGAGGAAAGAATGTGCAACTGAGATACTGACATATTTTGTTAACTGTATCTGTTCATTTACAGCCCTTATTATTACCATTGATTTTAATTTGTACAAACTACCTCAGAATTGAAGAGTAGCAAACAGTTCCACCAGCTCAGTGCATTTACACAAAACCAAACTTTCCTCGTGTCAGACAAAGGTAGCCTGGATAAATAGAACTGAATCATTCATTGCCTGTTGGATTCAAAATGCTAGGGTCTGAAAGAAAAGGTTTGCTTTGTATGAACCATACTAACAAGGTATTTATATGCACACCATACTTAAAAGTAGGTCTTACTGATGTTTGCAACTAGAGGTATTGCAACAAAGCTACAACTGACTGTATTGCACAGAAGCCTAAATTCTTCCCCGGGGATTATAATTTCATTCACTCTTTTCATTTATGTTATTCATAGTCTTGCACCAAAGGGCAAACTACTAATGTCAAAAGGAATAAGAGTCTAAGACAAACAAAAAAGTAGGATTTAATACTGAAGCCTTGAGACTCGTTTTGTTCGTTTGTTTGTTTATTTTATTTCTCCTGGCCTTCTGATGTTTTGAGAGCATAAACTTCCTGTAACGCAGAAAAATTGAAAGTCTTGCTAATCTGTCATTATCTGTACCATTTAATTTTCACCATCCAATCAGGCAAGTGATACGCTAACAATGAAAGATCATTTCTGTAGGAAACCTGCTTTTCTTCAGTTCTGGTGAATATAATACAATGTACAATAAATACAAAGTCTAGAATGTGATGCTTTCTCTTTCCTTTTGGACATTAAATGGATAGTTTAGCTTACATACTAGTATCAAGTACAACTACTCTTTCCTCAGGCTTTTGAAGGACTTCAGCTTGACAAATGTCCGTTTCACATTGTGAAGCTGTCTTCTTCCTCAAATTCTTCCATTATAAAAATGAAAATAAGAAAGCTGATATTCCCTTGAATCTAAAAACCTAAAGCAACCTCTTCCTGAAAGTGTAAAGCAATGAACTATAAAGAATCAAAAATCCTGCATCTGAACATTTACCCCTTAATAAAAGAGCTACAAGAGTATCCATAACAGATTTCATTGTTATTATAAATTTAACGTGAAAGGGACCCAGACACAATAATGATAGCTGGGCAGCAGTATACTACCTTAAAATTTATCTTTCAGTTGCAATATTGTATTGTGTTCCACAAAATAAGTGAAAGTATCCCCTTCCAATCCCAATACAGTAAAATTAATTCTTACTTACAGACATCTACATATCAAATTATTACTTAGTGATTTTATGACTCTGTAATCCAGATAATGAGAACACTTTGTACACTACAAGCAGAAAACACGAGGCCATCATTTCACAGTGCTTTCAGAAACGTCACTAAGGTCTAAGTTTCTCATCATCTAAACTGTCTGTCCTTGAAGAACACTCAGGGTCCCCATGATCCCTACAACCAGTAAATCAGGACTACAAAGCAGCTCACTTTCACAGTGCCTTTCAGAGAGTCCTGAGAAAACCACAATGCCCGTGTGTGCTACAGTTGCCTGCTTTATTTTACATTGGGTTGTCATCACTGCCATGGTCCTTGTTTGTTCCAAATCCACCAACATCAAGATCCAAGACTGAAAAGCAGTGAAAGTAAAATCTCAAGAGAGAGAGATAGGGTTTGTAACTGGGAGCCGATGGCATCTTCATTCTGGCATGAGCATGAAAGGAATTCCAAGTACTACAGCCAAGTATTACTGATATCCATACAGATGCTGTATTGCAGAGTGCCTTTTCTGAACAGCAGAGTAGGGTGATGAGGAACTCAAAGAGATGACAGCTAGTTGCCTAAGTAGAATGAAAATGTATTGTAATTACCTCGTGAAAGCGCAGAAGAAAGTGGTTTGTTGTTGTTTTTGATAGAGCTGCAGGCCACCATGAGGCCTCCCTCAGTCTGCTCTGCTCTGGGCCGAACAAACCAAGGGGCCTCAGCCGCTCCTCATACATTTTGCCCTCTAGACCTTTTACTATTTTCCTAGCTTCCTTTGGACACTCTCTAATAGCTCTATGTACTTCTTATTTTGTGGCACCCAAAATTGCACACAGTGCTTGAGGTGAAGCCTCATCAGTGCAGAGCAGAGCAGGACAATCCTTTCCCTCAGCTGGCTAGTAATGCTGTGTCTGATGCACCCCAGGGTACGGGTGGCCCTGCTGGCTGCAGGGTACACTGTTGATACATATTCAACTTGCCACTGACCACAATGGCCAGATCCCTTTCTGCAGGGCTGCTTATCCCCCACTCTGTATGTATAGGTAATGTTGCCCCAACCTGGGTGAAGAATCTGTCACTTGTCCCTGTTAAATTTCATACAGCAGTGACTGCCTGGCACACAGCTATTCCCTTGCAGAAGCAGTGCTATGGAAATCACAGAGCATTTACAAGAAATGGTAGCAAACTGGGAAGAGATTGCTACATTCTTTAGTTAACATTGCTTAGGAAACTGATTTCCCTCCCCCAGGTGGAAAATGCAGAGGGACAACAAGGAGGCCAGAAGGGAGCTACCACACAGGGAAGGGGAAGCAAGGTCTAGGTAAGAAGTGATCCTCTTTAAACACAGATTTATGTGCTTCTTTTGAGTCAAAACACCCATGGTACAGCTCCAGCAACAAGTGCTGGACAGCAACATCTGCTCTGGCTGTTCCACTGTGATGTCACTGTGATAACGTGCAGGTGTCATGGTGATGTTCAAGCATCTCCCACCAGAACACCCAGACAGACCAGCTGGGTATCACTTGCTGACTGGCAGGACGAAGACTAAGCTGGCTGCTGAAATGGCTTCAGGCAGAAACTTCAGTGAAAATGAGACAAAAGAAATTAAAAGGGAGCCGCTTCCAGCAGAAACTTTACCTGTCTTCTCCTTCCTCAGTTTCCCAAAGAAACTGTGGCAACTAGATGAAAGCAACAAGTTTAAGACCATTTGGTGAGGTCATTGTGTAAACTGTATTGTGATAGATGAGGAAATGTTTAAAGTGGAAGTGCTGGGAAGGACTGGGTCTCAGAAAGTTTTTGAGACTGAGTATGAAATGTTTCATTTGTCAACTTAGCCAGTATGGATTCACCAAAATGCAATGGGACTTCCAGAGATCTGCCTCGCTTCCCAAATTCCTGGCAAAAGAAGATGCATTTTCTGCACTTAGGAAGGTACATCACTTGCTCCACACATGAACAAACACTCACAATATTCTAGTGGGAGATATGGGTGTTTCAATAAAGTAGGCCTTGGCAATAGAGGAGATGAGGATGACAGTAAATGTTCTAAATTTAACACATTTTTCAGGCTGGTGTTGAGGTATTTTTCAGGTAGCAGCGATGAGTGGTAGAAATGTGGTTACAATATATTCAGATTATACCCAATGAGTTTGAATTTATGGAATGGGAAGATAAATAAATCGGGCCATGATGAGTCTACTTAGTTTAATATATTTGCAAGAAATCTTGCTGTGCCATATCTGAATTCCTTTTTCAACTGTGGGATATTAGCAGTGTAGTGTTACCTACATGTTAATTCTACCTAGAAGCATCTGAAAAGTCATGGTACCTGGGCTTCTCAATCAATTTTTTTTATTATTATTTTTGGAAAATGTTAGCAACTAACTCTCCTCCTTTGCATTTTTTAGTTACTCTTCCACCACAACCCCAGCTTCAAGAAAGATTCTCCTCACCTGCTCATCAACTGCAAGCACCGTGCTGCCCTGAAGAGAAAAGCCACGGCTGCCCCTGCAATGCAGGCAGATCTGTATGGAAACTGCCCCAGCAGCAGCCCAGGCATCCAGTATGGGTGGGGAGCAGATGCCAGGCAGGAGAAGGATGTGATGGCAGCAACTCCTGCAGAAGACATGCAGACAGCAGCCCCCACAGGGTCCCCGCTCCCAAAGCACCAGGCAAAAGCCATCCCCCAGGCTAGCGGTGCCCATCCAGCCTCAGGCATGGATGCTCCCTCCTTGCCAGGCCCGCTGCAGAGGCAGCAGGCAGGGACAAGCAACAGCTTCCGGCCTCCTCCCAGCTGCTACCACACAGCAGCCAGGGCCCATCTACCTCTCCTAATCCCATATGGTACCACTTTCTGCTTTTCATGGGACCTGGCTTGACACCTATGTACCAAAACACACCAGCTCCACGGTTTCCCTGGGCTGCCATACTTCCCTTCTGTCCATTTGCAATTCCTGGGCTGGCAGCAGTCTCTGCCACGGCCATGCCGAATCCACACAACTGGCAGCCCTCAGGAGCCCCACACTGCCCAACTTGCACCTGCGGCTCAGACAAGGCAGCTGCAGGCAATAGGCTGGCACCCTAGCACAGGACCCACTAGAGACAGAGGGGAGAATGTCAGCTAGTTACAGGTTCATAGTTGTTCATAGTTGTCCATAGTTGTTCGTAGTTCATAGACTGATTGTTTTGAAAATAATTGTTTGCATAATAAACCTTTTACAGTTCTCCTGTCTTTTTATTATTATTACTATATACATTTTTATGGTGTCATCTCAGATTGAGTTTGCATTTCATTTCTCAGAAGGAAGGAAAAGCAACTGTTCTCACATCAATGTAATGGTTTTCTCTAACACTCAAGCACTAGGTACTTAGCCATAGAGAGTAAAAGACTGGGTAATGTTGGCATGCTGCATGCACCGAGGATGCTCTTCCTAACGATGACTTCTGAGTGCAAGTTGAGAAAGCCTAATTAAATAACAGCATTTTAATTATAGAAGACTCAGAAAGGGAATGTCACCTTCATAGTAGGATGAATGCTCACAAGGGTAACAGTCTATATTGCCAGGCAGTAACAACCTGTGCTTTGATTTCTGAGCTAACGTTCATGAAGGTGCTGAGAAATTGAGTGCTTTGGAGAGGCATCCCTGAAAAGTAAGAGAACAGAGTTCAGAAATGATGAAAATATATATATTTAAAACATTTATATTTATAGAAATGTCGGACCACTCACTGGGTACGGAATTGGCTGGATGGTTGCACTCAAAGAATTGCAGTCAATGTCCAAATGGAGAACAGTATTGAGTTCAGGGGCCAATATTGGGACCACTGCTTTTTAACATCTTTGTCAGTGTCATAGACAGTGGGATCAAGTGCACCTGCAGTAAGTTTGCCGATGACACCAAGTTGTGTGGTACAGTTGACACTCTGGAGGGAAGGGATGCCATCCAGAGGGACCTGGCTCAAGAGGTGGGCCTGTGAGAACCTCATGGAGTTCAATAAGGCCAAGTGCAAGGTCCTGCACCTGGGCCAGGGCACTCCAAAGCACAAATACGGGCTGTGTGTAGAATGGATTGAGAGCAGCACTGAAGAGAAGGACCTGGGGCTGTTGGTTGATAAAAAACTTGATATAAGATGGCAAAGTGTGCTTGAGGCACAGAAAGCCAACCATATCCCGGGCTGCATCAAAAGCAGCATGGCCAGCAGGGTGAGGGAGGTGATTCTCCCCCTCTGCTCTGCTCTTGTGAGACCCCACCTGAAGCCCTGCCTACAGCTCTGGGGCCCCCAGCACAAGAAGGACACGGACCTGTTAGAACAAGTCCAGAGGAGGACCTCAAGGATGGATCAAGGGGCAGGAGCACCTCCTGTGAAGACAGGCTGAAGGAGTTGGGATTATTCAGCCTGGAGAACAGAAGGCTCCAGGGAGAACTTACAGTGGCCTTCCAGTGCCTAAAGGGGGCCTGCAGGAAAGCTGGGGAGGGACTCTTTGTCAGGGAGTACAGTGACAACAAGGAGTAATGGTTTTAAAATAAAAGAGGGTACAATTAGATTTGATATAAGGAGGAAATTCTTTACCATGAGGGTGGTGAGGCACTGGACCAGGTTGCGCAGAGAAGCTGTGGATGCCCCATCCCTGGAGGTGTTCAAGGCCAGGCTGGATGGGACTTTGGGAAACCTGGTCTGGCAGGAGGTGTCCCTGACCATGGCAGGTGGGTTTGTTCACCGTTATAAAAGAACTGATATTGTTGTGGCTCATTTGGAAGTAATAACATTTATTTGTAGTAGGAATGGGAAAATAATATAATTTTATCTACTGAAACTTGGTAATGCTTCAACTGATATCAGTAGAGAATAAAATACAACCTAATTAAAAGATTTTGAAGATTAACTTGTAGAGCTTAGTCCTTTATAGACATCTAAGGTTGGCAATCTTAAAGGACATGATTTTCCACAGTTCTGTGCTTAGTTTTCTGAGCATTCTTTTTAAGTGTTATCAAATTGGTCACCATCTTTTAGCCACCATTTTAAAGTTTGGGCTATTTTTGTAAGAGTTAAAACATTTAATTAAAATTTAAAAACAACGGCAGTCCTGGCTATCAGGGGAGGTCCCACTTGACTGGCGGATAGCAAACATGACACCCATCTACAAGAAGGGCCGGAGGGTAGACCCAGGGAACTACAGGCCTGTTAGTTTGACATCAGTGCCAGGGAAGCTCATGGAGCAGATTATCTTGGGCGTCATCATGCGGCAGCTGCAGGGCAAGCAGGCAATCAGGCCCAGTCAGCATGGGTTTATGAAGGGCAGGTCCTGTTTGATGAACCTGATCTCCTTCTATGACAAGGTGACACGCTTAGTGGATGAGGGAAAGGCTGTGGATGTGGTCTACCTTGATTTCAGTAAGGCATTTGACACCGTTCCCCACAGCATTCTCCTCAGGAAACTGGCTGCCCATGGCTTGGACTGGCGTACCCTTTGTTGGGTTAAGAACTGGCTGGATGGCCGGGCCCAAAGAGTCTTAGTGAATGGAGTCAAATCCAGTTGGAGGCCGGTCACTAGTGGAGTCCCCCAGGGCTCGGTACTGGGGCCAGTCCTCTTTAACATCTTCATCGATGACCTGCATGAGGGGATCGAGTGCACCCTCAGTAAGTTTGCAGATGACACCAAGTTGGGTGTCGATCTGCTCGAGGGTAGGAAGGCTCTGCAGGAAGAACTGGATAGGCTGGACCAATGGGCCGAGGCCAACGGTATGAAGTTCAACAAGGCCAAGTGCCGGGTCCTCCACCTGGGGCACAACAACCCCAAACAGAGCTACAGGCTGGGAGATATGTGGATAGAAAGCTGCCTGTCAGAGAAGGACCTGGGAGTATTGGTTGATAGTCGGCTGAATATGAGCCAGCAGTGTGCTCAGGCGGCCAAGAAGGCCAACAGCATCCTGGCTTGCATAAGAAACAGCGTGGCCAGCAGGTCCAGGGAAGTGATTGTCCCCCTGTACTCGGTTCTGGTGAGGCCACACCTCGAGTACTGTGTTCAGTTTTGGGCCCCTCACTACAAGAAGGACATGGAGGTGCTTGAGCAAGTCCAGAGAAGGGCTACAAAGCTGGTGAAGGGTCTGGAGAACAAGTCTTATGAGGAGTGGCTGCGGGAGCTGGGACTATTTAGCCTGGAGAAGAGGAGGCTCAGGAGCGACCTTATCGCACTCTACAGGTACCTGAAAGGAGGCTGTAGCGAGGCAGCAGTTGGTCTATTCTCCCACGTGCCTGGTGACAGGACGAGGGGGAATGGGCTAAAGTTTTGCCAGGGGAGGTTTGTGTTGGATATTAGGAAGAACTTCTTTACAGAAAGGGTTGTTAGTCGCTGGAATAGGCTGCCCAGGGAAGTGGTTGAGTCACCATCCCTGGAGGTCTTTAAAAGACGTTTAGATCTAGAGCTTAGGGATATGGTTTAGTGGAGGACTTGTTATTGTTAGGTCAGAGGTTGGACTCGGGGATCTTGGAGGTCTCTTCCAACCTAGACTATTCTGTGATTCTGTGAATTTGTCACAAAACTTTAAAATGTAAGTGCTATGCAGTTGTATTTTCTTCTCTCCAATCTGAAACTTACCTAAAGTTTATACAGATTGCATTAGGTAAGATCAGAATAGAACTTGATGATTCCTGAAGTTTTAAGAAATGCATATTTAGAGAAATCTGATTCATTAACACTTTGTTAGCCTATAAAATGTCATTATTTTTAGATTACCTTTCACAGGTTTGCACTCTAGTAATAGATCCACACAAAGAAGGCTTTCACAACTAGGAAATTGTTCCATTACAAAATGAGATATGACAATTTGAAGAAGTGTAAAGACTTCCAGAAATTGCTTTGGAATGGGTATCAGCAATCCAGAGAGGCAAGCCACTGAAAGTATTGAGTTTTATTTAAAGTCCATAAGATAACACTAGAATGATTTTATCTCCAACCCTCTCCAGAATAGCGGCAGGGGATGAGGGGGGAAGGTACTCTCTGTGTTCTGGTCAGCTGAACTGAAATTGGATTTCATGAGCTTGAACAAAAC
Source organism: Nettapus auritus (assembly GCA_011076525.1). NCBI lineage: Eukaryota > Metazoa > Chordata > Aves > Anseriformes > Anatidae > Nettapus > Nettapus auritus. The sequence continues at coordinate 97,635,187 of CM021765.1, forward strand.
ACTGTTCAGGAAGAACAATGGACAAACATCTACACAGGCTTGAAGAGAGTTAGTTGTTAAGAGGAGGTGACAGTAACGTCAGTTAAGAAAGGAAATATAAGAATCTGGAGAATTCTTATACACTTGAATTTGTACTAGACCAGTAATGATAATTATGTTGGTTAAATCTCAGTTGTATTTATGGAGAAAATCTTTACTGAACAGTTTATCTTCAATTGCTAATGTTGTGGGGGAGGGAGGTAGAAGGAGAAGATCATTGAGACCCGGGACTTTATTTTATCTCAGCCTGTTTTTAATTTTTTTCCCTAAAACTAACCTCTTTTAAATGAAATCAAATAGAAAAGAGTAAAAGGACAAATAGATCACTTTTCCCCTTTTATCTCCTTACACACTGAACTCATGCCTAGATTCATATAAGAAGAAATTTCCTGCATGCAATTTGAAATCTTGACTGGAGTGCAGGTGGTGTTGAATAAAATAACCAGTAACATCTGATTCACTCTTAATAACATATGTATTCAAATGCTGCAGCCTAACTCACTGTGGTGTTTTTACCCTGCTGGGCAGCTGAACTCCAGTACAGCTGCTCTCTCACTTCCCTTCCTCATAGAAAGGGGAGAGGGAGTATGATGGAAAGGAGGGAAAAAAGGGAGGGGGAGAAAAAGGGAGGGGGAGGGGAAAGATAAGGATAATTTAATTATAGTGCAAAGGAAGAGGAAGGAAATAAGCAAAGGCCACATGGAAGCAACAAGGGAAGGAGAAAAAACAATTACTCTCTAATTCCCATCAATGAGAGATGTTTGGGCCCATCCTGGGAAACAGGGCCTTAATACATACAGTGGTGGTTTAGGAGGATAGACGTCTTCATGAAGAGACACCCCCAACCTCACCTCTTCCCCACCTTTTATTGCAGTGTGACACCACATTCTGTGCAATATCGCTTTGGTGGGTTTAGGTCAGCTGCCTTGGTGATGTGCCCTCCCAAACTCTTGTCCACCCCTTGCCTGCTGGCTCTGGGGAGTTTGGAGGGAGTCTGGATGCTGTGCCAGCCCTGCCCGGAATACACAAAATGTTGGTGTTCTAGCTACAAGTTGGCTGTTCTAGCTACAAGTGCAAAGCACAACCCTTATATAGACTCCTGCAGGGAAAGTTAACTCAATCCCAGCCAGACCCAGTACATTAACATATATGAAGTATAGAAAAGGTGTAAAGGTACAGAAGGGAAAAATGCAAAACAGAGGAAAACAAGCTGAACCCTAGTTCAATACACTCATAGTCTAAACATAGGGAAAAAAAAAAAAAAAGAAAAAAGAAAAAGAAAAAAAAAAAAGTTTAAAGCAGCAAAGGCAGGAAAAAGATACACCAGCCACACTTCTGTAAGAAACTCCATAGGCATGCAAAGAATATCAGTTCATATTCTGATACCTCAATATTTTGCATACTGCAATCCCAGATACTTTAGGGAAAATAAATAAATAAATAAATAAATAAATAATCAAACCAGCCATACACACAAAATGTATGCATTGAGGAGAAGTTGGTAAATGTGTGTCTGATGCTTTGTGAAAGACCTTTCCCTAATATCCAACCTTAATCTCCCCTGACATGGCCTTATGCCATTCCCTAAGGTCCTATCACTGGTCAGCAGAGAGAAGAGTCTCCCAGCACAGTATTTTTAAGATAACGCAATTGACTCGTAGTCAAACTCAGATTCCTTTCCATGTTCTTTAACTCCAGTGTGTGACAAACAATCCTGTCAAGGCCTACTGTGGCTCGTAAGCCTGATCAAGACTTATGTCAAGCATAGGAGTATAGTGTACCACCCAACAAGAGCAGACAGGGACACACACTTCCCTTGACTATCTAACAGCTCTGTGCCTGACGCACCCTAGAATACAGTTGGCATGCTGTTGGCTTGTATTCAACTTGTTGCTAACCAGAACCCCCAGATCCCTTTCTGCGGGGCTGCTCTCCAGCCTCTTGTCCTACAGCCTGTACAAATAGCCAAGGTTGCCCCGTCCCAGGTGCAGAGTCCGACAGTTCCTCTTGTTGAATTTAATATGCTTAGAGATGGCACAGTCCTCTAATTTGTCCAGATCCTTCAGCAAACCCTTTCTACCCTGAAGGGAGGCAGCAACTCCTCCTGTTTTAGGAGGAAATTTATTTAGTGTGCATTTGAGTCATGCAGCCAGATCATTTATAAAAACATTAAGAAAGGTGGCCCTAAAACAGAGCCCTGTGGAACTCCACTAGTGACAGGTCACCAGACTGACATAGCCCCCTTTGCTACAACCCTTTGAGACTAACCCATCAGCCAGTTGTTCACCCATCATGCTATGAACTTGTCTAGCTGTGTGGTGGGCATTTTGTCCAAAAGGATACTGTGAGAAAGAGTATTGAAAGCTTGGCTGGAATGCAAAAAAGACTACATGATCTGTCTTCCCTTGGTCAACTAAGTAGGTGACCTTGTCATAAAAGAAAATTCAGTTAGTCAAAGAGAACTTTCCTCTCGTGAACCTGTGTTGGCTAAGACCAATGACTACATTGTCTTTCAAGTGTTTTTTTGTTTGTTTTTTTTTTTTTTTTGGTAACTCCCAGAATAATCTTCCCTATAATCTACCAGGCACTAAAGTGAGACCAACAGGCGCGTGTTTACCAGGTCTTGGGCATGGGCCTGGGGAGCCTGCTCTAGGTGGCCTTGCTTGAGCAGGGGGGTTGGACCAGATGGCCTCCAGAGGTCCCTTCCAACCTCAGCCAGTCTGTTATTTTATTGCAGGAAAATGCTCCTAGGTTTTGTGGCAGCAGTGCACTCACCACTCTATGCTGATGTGCCCCCACAAAGTCCTGCACAGATTCTCAAGGACACCCAAGAGTTAGTTCACGTGAACAATTTATTGGCATCTGTGCACAGGTTGAAGGTCCTGGTGGGAATGGACTCTCTCCAAGAGTTTGAGTGGTCACTGCCTCGGTGCTAAGAGCTGTCTCTGCTGCAAGCCTCCATGCACCATCTTCTTCCACTGCATGGGGTAAGGCTCCCCAAACTGTGGTTTGGCTGTGGAGAAAATGTGTGGGAGCAATTGCAACCTTGAGAAATTTCGGATGACATTGCCAAAACAATGAACCTTCTACTCTCTATTAAACAACAAGAAGGAGGATTCTGTTATCTGCAGGGAGGGAATTGGATGGAGGAGAAAAATAATGAGACATCCTTTTTTGGGAGTAGAGTTTTCAAGGATGCAATGGGGATTTTGAAGGCTCAAGGTGAAGCAGAGACAATCTTGTTAGTTAAGAAGCTGAACTATTCTTCTCTGCAGGGAGCCACGCATTAATGCTGTGCCCAAGGTTGTCACTGGCTGAGGGTCCTCAACAATACCCATCCTCTTGCAAGAGGCAAGATTCCTTTTCCTGCTCTAACGTGTTTGGAAGTGCACAGCAATGCAGTGCGGGTTGGACAGCTTTCTCCACTTGCCCTAAGCTCATCTCAGACAATAGCAAGATATCTTCTACACTTGCAGATACTCTAAATGGACTATTATTAGCATCATCCCACTTGGGGACATTAGATGAAAATGTATCTCAGCAATAGCCCTGTCCCAGCTGGGCATGATGTTCCTTTGGAATCTGGCAACAATATCTAAGACATTAAGGACAACAGCAAGTCAGTGGCAGAACAAATGGTGCATAGCCTTCTGACAGGAGCTGCCTGCAGAAACCCTAAGAGCTTGTGATAAAGATGTAAATAACAGTTTTAGAGCAGGGGAAGATTCAGAGCCAGCTCAGAAAACAGTGCAGACCTGGCCCTTGATTTCTGTTCTGAAAGTTATTATTAATATGATAATTGAATAACACAAAAGAATTTCTGACACATCAAACAAGGATGAGAGCATAACACTGAAATCAGAAGTTAAATTCACTATCACCTGGTCATGTATTTTCCTTTTGATAGTGAAAGGACATTTGAATATGATCCAATTACAAAAAGGCAACAAAATGTTTTAATATTTTGAGTTTGCATTAGTTCAGTGCCTAAAAAACAGGCTACTTTGACGGTCTGACTACTGACATTCCGGTGGCAAAGGTGAGGGTAGTATGAGAATCTCTGCAGAATATAAAGATAGAGCTGCACATAAAACAGATTTAGCAAAATAAGAAACTGACCCATCAAGGGAGCAGACACTCTTCTGCAAGCCAAGCTGCTAATAGAATAATTGAGAAAGCTCAGAGTAAGTTTATGCTCTGTCCATGCAGGAAATTAGCACAGTGACCTTCCTTCTCATATCCTCAGTGAGAAAGTAGTGTCTTCAAGGTCATTGATTGCACGCACACACACAGCACCTGCATTCTCATCCTTAGCATCTGTTTCCTGGCATAGGAAGACCAAATCATACAGTAACATAAGAGAGATGCAGAACTGTAAAAGGTTAAAATTACAAAAGTGAAGGTTGCTTTTAAAGTCTATAATGATCAAAGGATTATTGTATTTTGAGTGTACAATAATAAACCGAATTAAGTTATTCCATTTCTATATTAAATAAGTTTCATATTAAAAAAAATGAATAATATAAATGCAGAAGCAATTACTTTTCTGCCTTTCACATTTACCGTAACAGTTTATGATGAAACTGATCAGTGAAAAGTAATAAATATAATCACATTTCATTTTGCTGATCAACAGCAATCAGGTAATGTACTATCGTATACAATCAATATAACAGGAAATTTATATAGAGATGTTTACTGCTACTTATTGGATACTTCAACAGATATTTTAAATGTATAATTACAATAATGACTCATTTGTCTTTCATCATAAAAACAGAAAGCTTCAGTCCTTGGGTTTAGATTTCCAGACAGAAAAGCTCTGTGTTCGGACAGAACTTCTAGAAAGAACAATTTTCCCACTCACTTTTAAAAGGAATTGAAATCACTCAAAAATACTACCTTTTAAAAAACATTCAAATTAAGAAGCATAAAGATTTCAGTGAACTTAAGCAAATTAATAAGATGTCCAGTACTAAATGAAAACATTCTCACACTGTGATTGAAGGATTTGATTAATATGTATTTTTACACTGCTTTTGATAACATGAACCTTACTCAGGAAGATATTTATGCATGTTTCTAATCTCATTAAAGGCTTACTTGCTGATGAGCTCATTGTATTTCAAGATGTGCTTTGTTTCTCCTGCCATGATTTCTTTAGAGTTGTACTTCACAGATAAAATACCAAAATTCCATCATAAGTAGTCTAATTGGATGCTCCATCTGTGACACTGATAGTATAAGGTGTTTCAGAAGAAATATAAAAGCCTCAAGGGGAAATTTCTTCCTAAATCCAGGCAGTTAGCAGATGTCGCTCTACCTCTTCAAAACAAATCAAGGCCAAATTTCCTATTTTTGAAATCTGTGTGATGGTTGTGTTCTTCCTTTCAAAACCATCCTTTTTGACTATTTCTATAAATCCTATCAAGTTTAAGTTCCATTAGTTAGAACTTCTAGATTTGTGTTTAAAAGCATTTAAATACTGTAGAAGATAAGAGAAAAAATAGAGAGCTGTGTGTTCCTTCTGGGAGGGAGAGTTTTTGGCCTCTCTATGGCATATAAAATTATCATAAATAAAAAGGAAAAAATGCTGTAGAAATTGTGTCATTTACTGGATGGGTGGTGAGTAAGTAGCAATTATCAGGTAACAACCACCTCAGTGCTACTGGGAAAAAAAATAAAAATAAAAACACATTGAAATCTGAACATGTGGATTCTGTTTATAAAGAAAGATGGAAGAGATAATACTAGAACAAAGCTTAGAACTGTACAGACAACACATATCTTTAAAATCTGCTGTTGACAGAAAAGCAGCAACTTTTGTACCCTTTCTCCTCTTAAATGTAAGAGACTGAAACTCAAACTTTTTGTACCAACAGACCACAGGTAAACATTAACATGTTTTGAATATCATGAATTCTTTATCAACTTTTATACTAAACTCTCTAAATCTTACATTTGAAGCATCATTCACTGGAGATACTGCGGAGCCTTCACTGAAAATTTCCATCAGCCAGAAACTGTAAAAGCCTATTCCCTGTCTAATTTACTACCACATACATTTATATAAATTTTATACTGGTTCTGATTTGGCTTTCCATACCAGTTCCACTCTGACTAGAATTTTAGGAGCCATTTCAGAACACCCTGACCTTTTGAATTATCGGTATTACATAAAGAGGAAGAGATAGTTACGGGAGCTCATGAATCAATCACTCAAAAACTAGAGGAGCCCTAGTGACAGAAGCAAACAGTGTAAGGGAGCCATTACAAAATGAGCCAGGGCACATAAAACACCTGCCTGTGCAAAGTGATCTCTCCTAAGTCCTGCCTGAGAGCCCGCAGAAAGAATTTGAGCAAAGGCAAGCAAGGTAAGTTATTTGTTCTCATTTGACCTACTTCATCTTCTAATTAGCATTTGGTAATTGGCTGGAAAAAGTCCAATTTATTGCCCAGTAGATGCTCTTCAGGTATGCTGACTGCTTTGGGTTAATGCCTGGGGAACATGGCATTCTATAGTAAGTGATTTAGGAATACAAATCTCACTGTAATTAAGTGGAATCCAAGTACCTACCAGCCAGGGATTTTTGATAATCACAAATGTTACACCATATTGCAAAGGCTGACATGAAAAAGCTGCCAGTGCAACTCCCTATTTACTAATAATAAGTAAATGGAGGAGGGAAATCTCACTAGCTCTTTCTTCTTTTCAAGTCATAGATCATCAAATTTAAAAGATATAGTAAAAGCTTTGAGAGAGAGAGAAAGGAGATAAATTAAAGGAAAATAAATACATTTAAAATCAATCGTAAACTAAGTATTTTTAAGAAAAAAAATCTAATTTGGGGTACAGCAGTCAATAATGAATATTCTGAAAAATAGCAAACAAGGTTAAGTGAAAGGCAACAAACACCATAAAACACTGGCAGCTCAGTCAAGCTACACTTCTGCTTTTCTGTAGGGAACAATGTTGAAGTAACAACAATTTGCCTAAGTGTTAAATGAACTTCAAGTGTCTGCTCTGCAAATCTCAATCTGAATGAGTATCCTGAGGCATGCTATCATGTCTGAAAAAGTTCTAGTTGAATGAAGTCTCATCTGACCCCTGAGAATCTATTCAGCAGAGAAATAACAATACAAAATATGTGAAGAAAGCCATTTTGACACATTTTTCTGGAGGTGGCTGATTTATTGTGTTCATCGTTTTCACCAAAAATGCCCCAGTACTTATTCAGTATAAACATCTTAAGACACCACTAGAAACTTTACAGAAGTGTATGTCTCAACAAGAAACTAATGACCAGCAGAAGTGTGGATGCAACCTCATGTTAACTGACTCAAGATAGGTAGTGTTAAATGGTAAACAAGAAATTCTATTACACTGAGAAAAAGTAGGTACCCTGTAAACACAATTGGCAAGTGGACCCCAATTTCGATGGAAGCAGTCATGAAGCTAAAGTTTTAGCAAAGCTTGATTTGATATGGACAGCTAACTACATCCTTCCTGTTCCATTAAAGAATGCAAAGAAAGGCTTTCTGGACATAGAAAAATGTTTTCTACTGAATCTTATTCACTGCAGAGTTCTGACTGAGGCTAAGGATTTCAGATCAATCCCCTAGTTTCTGAGAGTTAATCAAGTGATTAAACTTTGACTGGAAATTTCAGGGATAAAGCTCTTCCAACTAAGCTTAACCTCAGCATGTGTGATGGAATTAAAATTTACCAAATTCTTACCTCCCTGAAGTCTTACTTCCCTTTTGTTTATGAAACAAAAACTGATGGAAGTGTCGTCACCATCCTAACCCTACACCATATGTGATTAACACGATAGGTTAATCATATTCATATTGCTTTCCCTCTTCCCAGTTGCTGTTCTATGATATTTGAGAAAATAAAAGTTAATTTATACCCTGATCCTGCAAGTGCAAATGTAAATACTCAGCTCAGTTCTGTTTTGCTCCGTAGAGATTAATACACGTGTATTGATCTACCCACATACATTCACTTGAAAACAAGACCACTAATTAGATCCTAAATGTACCAGGAAATTTGAGTTTCGGTTATGGGTTCTGCCACAAATGTGTGGTGTACTTTAAAACCCTTGCCTGAAAGATACTAGGGGAGGACAAAAAATATTACTTGGTTCCATTCCACATCAGATAATCAAAACTTCTAAAAAATAAAAAAAAAAAAAAGAGGAAATGAAAACCAAAACCTTTTTCTTCTTCAGTAAATTCTTCCACAAAATCTTTCTTGCAAGTCCCTCTGACACTTTTTGCCGTTTTACCTCACAAAAACATTGTAGTAGACTCATAGCATTATTATTTCTGACTTAGTTGTAATCATGCTACACACAAAGAAAATCACAGTGTTATGGTTTCAGATGGTGACCTGTAGTGAGTAGAATAAGCATGGTTCAAAGCAAAGCCTGTGAGAAATGTCTCTGTCCATAGCTCAGGCCACAAGTTGTGTTGTTAAAAGTGAGTCATCCTTTACACCAGACCATACAAATAATAAAAAGTTTGATGCAGGAGAAGATTTAAAAACAAAACAACTTTCAGATTCCACAGATATCAAAACACGTCAAAATCTTTTGAAAAACAAAAGCAAATAGCCAAAATGTGTTTAAAAGCTTGCAGAGCTTGTTGAAAACAAAGTTCAAATGCAGCTGTTGCATCCACGTTTGCCTGAGCCTGCACAACCTAGAAGAAAGGTACTGAGCAAAACCAGAAAAAGCATCTTATTTTTGCTTATCCCACAGTCCTAAAACAAATGTGGGCATGAAAATTCTGCAAGCTGTTTTTTGAAGTTTTTTTTTTTTTTTTCTCCAGAAATCATTCACAAATAAACACTGATGCAATGAGATAGCAAGCATTTTTGCCATTCACTGCAATGTTCTCAATCATCGCTTGCATTCCCAAACTTAACCAAATCGACTGAAAGCTTGATTATGTACCATGTGAAAGAACTCAGAAGATTACATAACAGAGTTGACCTACTCGGTTCCCTATAATATCACATTGCAAGATTCAAATGCTGTACCTTTTGAAAATATTTACGAGAAAACACTCTAATGCTTCCCAACATTAGGGGAGGAAAACAAACAAAACAAAACAACAGCAACAAAAAATGGAAGGCCTAATGCACTGAATATGATTACCTGTAGCTTCTGACAAAGCTTGTTCCATACTGTAAAAGTGAAACCTTAGTCACAATTCACACAAGCGATGAGTGTACATGTAGACATGTGTAGCCTACCTATAAAATACATTGAAATGATTGAAAATATGGACAAGAACTTTTTGATTAAGAGTAAACACTAAGTAATTAAAACAAAAATAAAAATTAATTGCTTATTCAATCATATCCTAGTTTGAAAAATTAAACAATTGCTGATAAATTGTATCTATGAATATCTACATAAATTACCTGTTGGAATTGTTGTCAATATTACCCTTCCTTATTTCTCTTATCAAAGTGCTGCTAAGCTACCGAGTAATATAAATCTTTCATATTTAAATGATGAAGGAAGAAATGGGTCTTAGGAGCTTGATCAAAATTATGAATAAGTGCAACATTACAGGTTTTGATAAAAAATCTGTAGAGGTAAACTAAGTCCAGACATGGGCAAAAAGGTCGGTCAATCCCATTATTATTGCCAACTTGCCAAGCACCCATTTTATATCAGCCATACATAGAAAAGCTACCAGAGTTTAATGAATATAAAACAAATTAATATAACACAAAGTGAAATGATGTAAAATTTCCATGGTGGTAGTTTCAAAGAACATAGTAAATCATGGTTGTACCTAAAAATGGTAAACTAATTTGTATTCATTTTCTGGCATTATTGACAACCAAATTGCAAAATGAATCAATACCTAAGCTGTTTTATTTTCCTTTAAGTGACGGAGCCCTGTAATGTGGTTTTATATTCTAGAAAGGAGAGATTATTACATTAAAAAGGGAATGGTTCTGTGCAGATTAAACCTTTCAGCATCTTTGTCATTTTAAAACTAAAGGTGATATTTTTTAAAATAGTATGGGTAATATTTTTGCAGGAGGCTGAAAGTTAAGTCAATCAAAAGCTTCAGTCTGAAATGAGAAATGGCTTCAGTGAAATGCCATTGATAATGCAACACAGTAAAACATTACATGCCTTTACATTTTTTTTTCACTAATATATATATATATATATATATATACTTAGTATATTATCTAAACAGTGCACAGAATAAAATTAGGTCATAAAAAGTTGTAGACACTTATCCCCTCTTTTGAGATAGAATACCAGCAACAGTTTCTATTTACTTGCTTGAAAGGTTGGTACTAAGAATGAAATATTTCTAATAAAGGAGAACTTAATGAATGAATGTAGCTAGAATGCTAGTAAAAACTAACATACTAAAAATGGGTTACGAGAAAGTCAAAACTAATGAAACGAGATACAGAAGGGATACATTAAATACACAAGGCAGAGAAGAGATGCAGCCTTTGTGTAGTACTTTGCGTAGCTATCTGAGAGCCATACATACAGGGGAACATCTCTGTTAGGGGATTTCAGTGGCATCTCATTTTGTCTAAGCAATCTGCCTATACAGACACTGAAGGCCTGGGTTCAGTCAACCATGTTGTAAAAAAAACGATGACAAAAAAAAAAAAAAAAAAAAAAAAGATTGATCTGAAGAGGCCTGAAAAAAATACAAGGACTCATTTAGACTTTGCTGTTATGCGGTACAAGCTCATGAGGGTTGTACAAAATGCAAAGTGACCTGAAAACATCCCATAGAGCTCAGCATGGTGGAAAAATGTTAGAGAGCACAAGCATCTAAACCACAGTATATGCACCACTACTGATATACAAGGCTTTTTAAAATGGTTCACTGCCTGGCACAAATGCTGCTGTTGCCTGTGGTCATAGATGGAAGGGGAGATGGGTTGGTAGTGGGAGTTGCAAGGCTCTTGCTCTATCTTTATTACTGCTGAGGAATAACTTACATCACACAGGGTAAAAATCTTAGTATTTATGACCAAAATTTAGATGCATAAAATATAACCAATATATTGGAAGATGAGAAAACTCAAATATAAGGACCATGAAGTGAAAGAAAAATATTAATAGCTCACCATAAAAGAAGTCAAGAATGCAAAAATATGATTTGCAAACAACAGACTATAAATGGTTCCCCATCAACCAACTTAGGTTGAAAACTGTGACAGTATCAGAATTACCCCAAGGACGTGAACAAATATCGTTCATTTACTTTTTGATCACTGCATCTTCAAGACTAATCTCTGTTCCACTGTGACAGTTTGCTGGAGTAGTGAGCCACAAGAAAGAAAAAGAATGTAAAAGATAAACAGGGCTGAATATAGAATGAACTTTCTTTTATTATGTTCTTATGTTACTTAAAACAAGTAGAACTCCAGATATTTATTTTTTTTACAGGTCAGCAAAATACAGGGGTAAAATATGTTATTGCCATAAGTAAAGGATGAAAGTCTATAGTGATGAAATAGAGAAAAAAAAATCCCTGTATTCTAAGCAATAAGTATTTTTACATTTCAAACTTTTATTTAAAGATAAAAGAATGCATATATTGTGCGCACATACATAAGACATATCAATAGATGACATTTCTTTTGACTTATGAAATTATCCCTGTCCTTGGAGTTTACAAGGTTTAAGGATTTAAAATTTTATTTAGTACTTCTGATCCTAACAGCAGGCTGTCTTAGGACTCATTTCCACCTAATTCAGAAAAACGACATTCCTTTTTCATGTACTGTCTGATCAAAGGTTTATGTTTAGCATGACACACATTCTAAAAAGCACATTTTGAGTAGATTTCTTACAGCTAAATGAGAAATTGAGCCCAAATCACAGAAAACGTATTAGTTCAGGTCATACTGTTTTCACAATCTGTGCACAAAGTTGCCTTGCCACATTTATGGCACTAAAATTAGAAGGAAAAAAATAAAAAAGTTATGGTTGTGATATTGTTACATAATGGCAAAAAAAAAAGGGAAAAAAAAAACAATGGAAAAAAAAAAAAAAAAAAAAGGCTTCTTACTTTTCTTGAGTGGTCCATGTCTGCATTATTTACATCATTTGGGTGCTGATTAAAAGCAGTTTTGGCATAAGATTCAAGTACCTATGTAGCTGCATTATCACTGATAGATCTTTGGGCCCAGCAATCACAAGAATGTGCAGAGTGAAATGCCAATTACTTTGCCTTAAATATTATGGGCAGATCACTTGTATTTAGACAAGTCTGCATGTACACTGTGTGTACAACACCTGCCAATATCCGTAACGAACTTCTACTTTATCCACCTGAAGAAAACAAGGTCAAGTCAATCACAATCTATTTCTGGCATTTTTTTTTAATAGCTGATATACCTCATACAGCCACTGACAACCCAAAAAAGTAGACCGTACAGTTAAATAAATTAGTATCTTTTTAATTAAACTACTTTGCTGAAAATGTGGTGTGACAGTCTACCTGACCTTTGATATCCTCTCAAGAGTCTGGGAATCAAGATGCACAAGCTCCCAGCAGCGCTCATGATGTGCTAGGTCAGGATATACTTTAAATGTTTCACAGGTAAACCCCAAAACAAATTCTGGCTTGGGATTTTACTTATTTTGCTGTGTTGAAACTAACAGATACAGTGTGATCTAGTCAAAGACATAACCTTACAAAAAAAAAAAAAAAAAAAGTAAATGGATTATTTTAAGGACCTGTGAACTGATGATATTTCTGGACTAGAATTGATGTCATGGAACTCAAGACAAGCACCATGCCAACTGATGGTGTTCTGGTGCCAGCTTTCTTCCATTTGTACTTCAAGTTTGTTATGGTTGATAAACTGAGTGTGACCAGAAACACGTCATTTATTTTACTTCAGCTGCTGCAGAGGAGAGAGGCAGAATAGTATGAAATGCAATATTGAATTAGCTTCCTTTGCTAAATTTCCTCTGTTTAGTTTTTATTTGGCTAAAAAGACAGAAAAATGCAAAAAATGTGAAGTTTCAAGTTCACATATCAATAACAGAAAGATGATTTAAATGACAATTCCTGTAATCATCCACATATTAGATTTTATTGATGATAAATGATTTTCTCCATTTTAGAATGATTCCAAGTTTCTGCTTAATAAATATCTCTGCTGACGCAGTCGGCTGTCCACTCAGGAACAAACATCATTTCCTGACATGTAAATGTAAAATCTCACTTAAAGCTATCATTTTCAGCTAGAGGTTTTTACTCTGCTAATTTTTCTTATTTAATCATTGTCAAAGAGGTCATACCACTACTTAAGAAACTTCATTTCCAGTATCCAGTATCTTTCAAGTGATAAATTTGAAGGAGAATTGGATTGGAGAAAAAATTATCACTTGGTTCTTAGGGTCAGCCTTTCAGGCTTTCCAAAACAGATTTCTCTCTAGATCCCTGACAGCAGGAGCAGAACCCTGTGTCCTGTTCTTAAGTCTGAGGAACAAATCCTCATATCCAGACCCATTTCCATCCCTAAAGCAGTTTGCACGCTCATTGATTCCTTGACAGCCTTTCACCAGTTCTGACTGTGATTCTTTCTATTTCCAGTGTTCGTATTTGTCCAGTATCAATTCTACAAGTTCAGAAAGTGTATTTTGGTCTTGCACATTATTAAGTATCCCTTTCACTTTGTCCTCAAAACTATAAGAGAAGACAAAAATCCTAGTATCAACAAAGCGGGACTGTGAAGCAGAAGACTGTAAATCCATTTAAAAGTCTTACTCTGGAGGGAAAGGAAAGGCTTTCTGACTAACTGCGATGGCGTCACCTCCATTTTCTGAAAAAAACATTTATCTACAGGAGCGGTCTCTGGATGAACACCTGTGGCACCGCTTCTGGACGAGTCACCTTGTTCTCAGGCTCTGGTCCCTGCCTGTAATTCTCAATTCCAGGTTGCCAAGGGCTGCCCCAGCTCCCCTCTTGCCCCGTGGCTGGACTGGGCTGGGCACCCCCCCGCACGTGGCACCATGCCAGCATCAGTCGTCGGGGGAAGATACTCCTGCTTCTTAAGGCACAATTCTTGAACAACACTGCTTTGCCTCCCCTGTTGCATGCTCAATGTCTGCTTGGGTTTATGCTTCCTCTGGTTGTGTGAACCCACGATTGTGCTCTCTCAAGTATTTTCTCTGGTCTTGAATCAATTCTTTAAGTGTATTTCTCCTTCCTATGTTTTAATATTCTGCTGTTTTCACATGTTAATTGGAAACAGAATTCACTTTCTGGCTTGCTTCCTCAGTGAGGCAAACAGAATTCATCACCTCCACCACAAATTAATACAATGCACCTAGAAAAAAAAAAAAATGTATTTATATTCTTGGAAAACTTATATTTCATGTTACTAGTTGGTATATGAATAATTCAGAGTCTCAATTACTCAGTGACAGAATCACCATACAAATTGGAGAAAAAAATGGTCATTTTTTTGTGCAAGGGAAGACAGTCGCTTGTATTCAACATCCAAACTAGTGTAGTTGTTAGAAGCAGAAATGGAAGGTTTCGGGTCATCAGGACAATAGGCAAGGTGGTTTTTTTCTTTCATAGTTCTGCGTTCCTGGCATTAAAGCTGAAGAAAATATAAGCATCAGATGAACATACCATTTTACCTGCATAGCAGCAATTTGATGTGACTGTCACACACAGAAGATAACATTTGAAGGATGAAGGATGAGACTTATCATAAAGTAACTGTGACCAAGCAAACAAATTATCAGTGAATTTTGCAAATAAGTGCAGCGTTGCTGGGGTGGGTGTGTGGATGCAAAGGTCCAGCAACCCTTGGCAGAAGCTGAAGAAAGCACAGCAGACAACCTCAAGCAAACATTACTTTTAATAAACCTTGGGGGGGGGGGGACGGGGGGGAACAAACAAACAAACAAAACCTGCCAGGATCTAAGCAAATACATATAAGCATTAGAACAGTGTGAAAGCAAGTCTCCTTTTCTCCTTCAAAAGGGAATGCAAATTGATACATCAGTCACTTGAAAATATGCAGTCAGTTTGGAGCAGAGTTGCCAAATACATTTAGCATCTTATAAATGGGCACAAAATCTTATAAATTTATTTGATAATTGATTTTCAGTTTTGTAAAAGCCAACATTTAAACCCTAGATACTAAGGATATGAGAAGAAAGGTCAGAACCACTGTCAGGTCCAAAAAGTAACTTGGGTATTGTCTCATTTAACTTTTAAGGATGAGATAATACATAGCACAGAAGAAAGATAAGACACTGACATTTACATCTAAGTTATGATAAGCATATGTGCTATCAAACTGCAGATACAGTAATTATTTGTTACCACACAGCCCTGAGTGATTAAGCAAGCAAACTTGCATTTACCCCAAGGCCATCATTCATCTATTTGGAATGATTTGCAATTATTTTTGTTTGTTTTGTTTTAAAATCAAACAAATATAGTCTTTGCTTAATTCTGATAAAGGCTTGTTTCTAACCACTCTGCCATGGGGAAAGGAGAAGGTCATTCTAACCCCAACAACAGAAAGCATTTTAGCTATGTATTTGAAATTCCTGATGGGACAGAAAATAGTGCTGACTTGTACCTGTAAAGACAGCCAGTTTCTGCTCCTCACAGCAGAAACTGTTTGTCTATGCTTGGACTGACATCCCTGTTAGTTCTCCTCATACAGTTTGCCAAGGCAAATGTGCAGATGTTTGTTTTAGTGACTACTTGCCATAAGACAACAATACAGGTAGATTTTTTGTTTAAATTACAGGCAATAACTCAGCATATTTTACTTTTCCAATAATGATTTCTTCAGAGAAAGCTCAGTATTAGTGCATTAGAAAAAATCCTTTTCACATTTAAATTTAAATATTTCTAAAAGTTATTAGCTCTGAGACTAGCACAAAAGCTATGAATCAAACGTTCAGTTATTAGAGCTGAAAAAGCATTTGTTAAATACTGAAATGTGCATTGAAACAAAAGGTAAAATTTCATGTTTAGGAAAGTAATATATGACGCAAGTGTTCTATATGAATCTCCTCAAATGTGTGTGAAAATCATTCAAATCGCAGTGAAATTTCTAAAACTAGAAGCATGTAGCCATAAGCACCCTGGGGTTCCACAGAGATTTTGCTTTTAAAGTGTTGCTAGTGAACTGCTTTAGAATATACTAAAAGGTTTTTCAAGTGTTCTAAGAAACCAGGGCTCATTGTGAATTGTAATTGATTCCATAAACTGCTGGTAAAAACATAAAACATTTGCAAATGAAAATGAAAATATTTCTTGAATTAAAAAAAAAAAAAAAAAAGAAGTTAGATGTGGCAACAAAATCAAATGCAAATAAAAGCAAAGCTTGCACCATTGCCAAGATTAGTCAAAATTATTCTCAGTTTGTTTTCTAAAAGGTGATTTTGCTGGTGATGATAAATTCAACCGAAATGTGATGTATGCAAATGAGAATTAAATGAACTGGATTACCTGCAAATTGGAATACATCTTATTTGTTATTGCCTTGCATGCAAAAGCAAAGATAACATTTTAAAAGGCATGGACAACATTACAATTTATTACTGCAGCACAATCATGACCTGCTGTATAAAGCAATTATGCAGCTAAAAAAAAAAAAAAAAAAAAAAGCCTGCATAATTTCCTTTCTAGTTTAGGTTGCTCTTCCTAATGGTTCTCCAAAATCTTAGCTTCATCAGCTCCTAATTCTCTAGCCCATATGCCAAAGGCGATAACCTTCAAAGGATTTGGTTAGGTTTACAGTGCTACCTGTGGAGGGCTGCAGACAGGTTGTCATAGCTATTCAGAGTTGTGAACTGATACTATTTGTCAAAACAGGTGTTAAGGAAAAAAAAATTGTAACAATTTAAAAGTCAGTGTTAATTGTTTCACGGCAGAACACTACTGGGAAAAAAATGACTAGTGAATCTTTTGTTATTAAACACAGCAGCAAGGAGCAACATGATGGAGAGGGCAATATGATACTCCTCTCACAGGCTGCTGGAGGTGGGAATGAACTATGAAAAATTTCTCACCTAGGATTTAGAGTAACATTCTGTCTTCATCCAAGAAAGATGTGAGAGGAACAGACATAAATTTATGGAACTGCCTCTTAACTGTGGCATGATAAGACAAAAGGAATCAATGAAACAAAGTTCTGGGAAATAAATGATCTTCTCTTAATTCTTGTTTACAATATGCTGCTTATAAAATTATGTGTGTGCTAGCCCCACGGGGCTAGAACCCAGTCATCATCCAAAAAGGGTGCAAATGAAGCAAAAACATGTTCAGCTCACCCTGTTTGTCTACAAGGTTAAATACGGTTGCGTTTCATTATTTCAGGCCTAGGAGAATTTGACACCTCTTGCTCCCCCTTGGCTTTCTTTTACATTTGGGAGCAGTGACCCTGATGCAGCACAGCACTCTTCTCTTTAACCTGGAGCAAAGGCTGGCCAGGGTTGGCTCCCCTAGGTGCTATGAGTCAGCACCCTGAACTGCCATGCCACAAACACAAGCTACAGGCTGGAGACCATCACAGAAAATGTCCAGTCATCCCCCAGTAAATCAGTGATCATGCAGTCTGTAGATAAGGTGTTTAATTTTTAAAACTCAATTTCTTTCTAAAATGTAGCCCTCACTTTTGGTCATGATGTTAATTATTTTGAAATACTGTTAGTATACTTTAGGTTCTCAACTACTACACAACAAAATTCACCACTGTGTATTAGCTACATTAAAATATTCTACTCATTCAAACAAGGCACTGTTTTATTCCTTATAATACAGTAAGAACAACATTACATAACTTCATAAGATTTGTTTTAGATCTTTAGGACTGATTGCATTTTTTTGTCTGAAAATGCAATTCATGCAGTAATTTCATCCTATGAGCAATATTCTTAGATAAAATTACTCAGTTCCTTTCAAACAATGTGTGGTAAATTGCTAATTATAGTCAATTAAACCACACAATATGAAATGGTTTTCTGCTACGCAGATCTTTCAACCGTAATAAATGACTAGTAAAAGCTATAAAGCAACCAAAGTTATAAATGCTTTAAAAAAAAAAAATAACAACATACCTTGTGCACAATAGGTAAATCATAAAGACTTCCTAAACCCAAAACTATTCTTGCACCTGCTAACTGCAGTACAAGTCTTTACATTACAGCGACAATGGAAGCAGTACTAATTTCAGCTAAACCAGTTATTCTAATATCTTTTCCATTCCCTTTTTGAGGGTTAATTTTATCTCATGTTATAAAGAAACAAGACATAAGATTTGTACACCTATAAAACTCAAAAAATCAATCCAGAACTACAATGTCCCCACCTCTTTGCAGGGCAAAGAAGAAACAGATGGCATCTTTTCTAGCAATAAGCTGGGTAATCCGTATTCCCTTCAAGAGATGCTTGCCTTGTACTTCCAATGTTTCCTTTTATCTGACAAGTTAGCTGCAATATCATCCCATTTTTAACACCAATTCTCCAGACAATTAACCACTAATGTTTTGGCTTACTTCTTCGTGAATTAAATGCAAAATTAGATGGTTTAACAATATTTTGTGCAACTCTGAACTACATCACTGCTGGGAGTTTTGCAAAGAGCATCCGAGCAGTGTATCTTATTAGTCTTAGCCTCACACACTGAAGGGGAAGCTTTTAAGATTGAAGAAAGCCTTTGGAAGATTTTACCACTGGAAATGAAAATAGAAGAGAATGCGCTGATCAACTAAGATCAGTACTTAGGTGACTGAACAAGAAGGAGCAACAATACCGAATGAAACACGTATCTATGCTGATCAATTGCACCAAGTGAAGAAAGTCTTGTACCTGATGTTGCACAGATACCTGCAGGCAGGCAGGAGTCTGCAGTGCTCCCTGGAGCAGGCTGCACTGCCACTGCCATCTAGGAGGTTTTCCCAGGAACACCAGGGCATACAAAAGCAGGAGAAGGAGAAGGAATAGTCCCATCCTGACCTGGAGTCAGGCAGGACATCTCATAGGCCCACACTGGAACCCATGGTCCAGCAAGTGTATCTGGGTGCCTGTGCCTTGCTGCCTGGGGCTGAGTGGTGTGCATGCACTCACCGCTTCTCCCAGGGAGCTTCTGAAAGGATTAGATAGCTAATACTTTAAAAACTTTAAAAGATTAAAAAGTTGAAAAAGACTTGCAAAGTGACCTTACAAGTTTTAATTGTTTAAAAACCCTGTTTAATAGACTCAATTCGTTTATATTTACAAATGTGACAAAGATGTACTTCACTCTATGCAAATTAAGATGCATATTGTATTTGTCCCCTCAAATACTGTAAATCTATAATACTATTACACACAAAGAATATTTAAACAGAACTTCATTTTCTGATCGAAATCAAATTTCAAGCCTGGATTTTTATTTTTGTCAAAACTATAGTAGAATAAATGTTTCCATAGACCAAGTAGTCCCACAGTTTTCAAGTAAATGGGGAAAAGGGGGAAAACAATGTAATTTGCATTTATTTAATCACAAATAAACCCTTTTTTTTTTTTTTTTTTGTCTCCCCATCCCCCCCAGTCTGGACTTATACAGTGTTATGTTAATCATCAACAGAAAGCAAAAATCTATTAAATAAATGCTTCAAAAAAGCACTCAAAATGTAGATTTCGATGTGCTGACTAAAGCTAATACAAATGCTACGCAAATAAAACAACTGAACCTTTGTTATTGATAGAGAGCACTCAGACAGACCCACGTTTCACTTGCATACTAAACAGATTACTGCAACAGCAACCAAGAAAAACTCACCACTGGTGTTGATTTGATTTTCAAATTTTTATAGAAGATGGGAAAATTCTATTACTTTTCAAAGAGGAGCAGCTTATAAATGAGTTATCACAAAGGCTTTTTTTTTTTTTTTTTTTTTTTTTTTTCCCCCTGCATTTTCTTCTTTAGGTTCTGTTGGCTATTTTGCAGAACTGAATGTAGAAAAATGTCCTTATGATTACATCCCTACACCCCAAAATGTCACGATGGATGCTTCTTGTATAGATTCTATCAGAGGTGATAGACTTTCAGTGCCTCCTCATTTAATCATCAGAGCCATATTAGGACATGTTTTATTTTGAGGTTGCATTTCATACATAACAATGCTACATAAACTTCTTTAAGATAAAATAATGGTTACTGTTCAGCCAGATAAATTTTCCAATATAATTCACCTTTGGTTTCACAAACAATTAATGCAGAAAATGTTGCCTAGGCTATCACTGCCTTTTCAAAAATGCATACTGAACGTACAGCTTCAAAATCAATGGAAATGTTTTTCTAAAAACATGAGCTGCTTGGCTATGTCCAGATGTAATAGTGTTGGTCAATAGGAGAATAAACAGCTGCCCAAAGATCTGCTCTCCACATTTTACACATTTGCACAACAAATCTCAGCAATCTTCACCTGATAAAGCTGGCAAACCACACTGAATCACTACTAGATAACTGATGCTTTCATACATATACTCTCGCTGTAGGAACTCTGTTCAAGTTTCAACTGGACAGAAAGATTCTTTCAAACAGGCAGAAAAAAAAAATAATAATAGTTTCTAAAATAATAACATGACAGATTCCTAACATAAAGGGCCAATTTACAGTAGCTGATTAAAAAAAAAACAAAACAAAACAAAAAAGTTACAAATTAGGAGGAGAGAGTGGTCAAGCATTGCAACGGGCTGCCCAGGGAAGTGAGAGAGTCCCCATCCCGTAAGATATTCAAGAAGCACGTTGACATGGCGCTACGAACATGGTTTAGAGACTGGACTCAGTAGGCCAGGTTGATGATTGGACTTGATGATCTTAAAGGCCTTTTGCAAATTAAATGATTCTGAGATCCAGTATCCTCAAACTAAATGATACCTTTGTGTAGTTTTGTGAAAGAAGATAGGCAGTCTGGAAAACATCCTTTAAAAATCCTAAAAGTAAGAAGTTCCACTTTCATCAGGCAAATCATCTTGTCACCACTCATGTGTAAGCAAGTACAGCAAAATACATCCAGAGGACAGAAGATTAATTTTGTCACCCTGTCAGCAGCAAAAGAGATTATATTTTTGAGTGCATTTCTCTCTCCCTCTATACACTTGTACAAAAATAATGAAATACCACAATTTCAGTCAATCATATTAGTCATATGATAGAACTGTCTTTAGAACTGCCTGTTAGTTTTTTTGTTTGTTTGTTTTTTAAATGCTTTTTTTAAGCAAGGATGGAGAAAAACATACACCTAGATGAAAACTTCATGATTTGTATTTAGCCTTATGTTCTAACTGTAACCCAACTTTCTTAAAAAGCAAGGCATCTTAAAGTTTGTGAATGTCTTTGGTTCTACTTTTCAAATAAACAGCTGGCATTAACATCTGTCTATACCACATTGGGGAAAAAAGTAAAATTTTATTTAAATAAAAATTGTCTCAAATAAAATACATTTTTAGTTAAACTGTGAATTCAGTCATAATCATTTATGATCTTATATCATACTTACACCCCAAAAACATAAGACTAGTTTTCTAAAGCTTGAATACAAATTTCAGATGCATAATGGGAAGAAAGTTGCTTCTTCAGACTAACACAGTTCAGGCGGAGGGAAGTATCAGTTCAAAAACAATTTGACAGACTTGTGTTTTTGTACACAGCATATTGAGATTTGAAAAAGCAGTTCATTAGCTTTTGTGAAGTGATCAGAATACAGTTCTAAGAAAAACAATCTCTCTCTTCAGAATTTAGCAGTAAATATATCATATAACCACAGCTCAGTCAGTATTTGTTATTCTGATATAGAAAGTGTTTAGATTTCATTCACGGAAATATTGAATTTTTGAGATCTGAAGATGTTTATTTGCTGCTATATGTGCACTAAATTAATTCAACTCCCAGAGGTACTCAATATTACTGTATTTTCCATTCTTTATTAGTGATTTGAATCTTTTATTTAAGTTTCTGGCAGATATTTGCTGTTGGTACCTTAGGAACGATAATTCAGCAACATGCCCCTATTCCCTATTAGCTTTACTGATCATATTTCATAGCTGCGACATCCGAGCGATACTGTGTTTAGAACATCATGTCAAAGACTAAGAAATAAGGAAGAAATCTCATCAGCCCAGGCGTGTGTTTGGGACAGTGAACTACACCAGCGTTCCCCAGCTGCCTGCCCTACCAGGCCTGAAAGTCAGGCAGGCTGCAAGCTCCCACACTGCTCTACTCATCTTCCAACACCTCTGCCATGGCACTCTGATGCCACGACTTTTTTCTACAGAACTGCTTCCAAGTTTGTTCAAGCTTATGATCCATTTTCCAAGTTCTCCTCACAAGATCTAATTGGGCTGCGTTTTCTTGAAGCTGAATCTCACTGTAGTCCTTTTGCCCATCTTTCTAATCTCCCTGTAGGCCTTGTATTGGTTTTCTGAACTTTCAAATATTTCTATCCCCACACAATTTAGTATCACATGCTAATTTTACTAGCATGTTGTTAACGCTCTCTCCCAGATCATTAATTAAGATGTTAAAAATGACTGGTTCTAGCAGCGATCCCAGTGGTACCCTCAAGACACCCTTTGTTTGTAGTCTTTCAGCCAGTTTTTAATCCACATTACCGTGGCTCTTATCCTAGCCAATTTGAATTAATTTTACAAGTAAGACTTAGCAAGGCAATGGCAAAACTTTTACAAAAAGCCAGAAACCAAAATTACTCCTTTCCTTCCCCCAAGTTTTGAAGTATTTTTTTTTTTAATCTAGTAAAATAATAACCTTTATCTACCAAACTCAAAGACAACTATATCCTGCATATTTGTTGTTTCATATACTTTAGATATGGTATAAAAATTGTATACTACATTTGTTTCCCTTTGCTTTCTTCTCACTATTTTAAATTTCCTTCATAGCTTGTAGTATTTCAAAAGGAGTAGACAATGGTGCAGTACAGACAGCTTCTCTAGGCACTGATTTGGAGATCAACAAATGGTAAAGAATATAAAAACCATATGCCCTATGCAGAAAATAAAACCATGTTTACCTTTATGAATCTGTTACGTCCACTGGTATAATTTAAGTTTATATTTTAAGTTGTAGAATTACTGTAGTTTATTTTATGAAAATGTGTTCAAGACCAAATCAATCTATTTGCAATGTAAATAACATTCAGTCTTTACCACAGAAATCCTAAAGATGAATACCAAAAGCCATAATATATGACAACTGTTGAGTAAACAGTAAATAAGAAAATATTTCTGTGTGCAAACACATCTTCTAGTTATTCCATTTCTTGCTTTTTATCAATAATTATTTTACAGAATGTAAACTTATTTATTGCCTAGTTATGTTTTCTCTCAGTTTTCATTATTAAAGGAGTCCTACGTAAAATGGATTGCAGTATCTTAGGCAACTAACTTCTCATATTTAGTTACAGGTGGGGGGCAGAACAGGACATAACACAATAGGGAAGAGAGGGTGATGAGCCAGAGCTGTAACATGATTACTTCACTTTTTTGTCATTTTTATAACATATTGATCTTTGTGTAAAAAAAAAAAAAAAAAAAAAATGATATCACAGTCTCAGAATTTCTCTATTTCTTCAAGAATATACAGCATGTAAGAATGTAAGAATAGCTAAAAGAATCAAGTCTAAAATTCCATTTTATAAAGACTAAATAGTTTTAATAACAGTCACCCTAGAGTGGACAAGAAAAGTTATTTTGTAAAATCCTTAAGGGACAGAATATATTTGATGAAGAAATATAAGGACTCTATAGAAAAATTGAAGCTAATGATGAACACATTCAAGCTAGAATCAATCCCTTATCAGTGGCAAGAGGAACAGCTGTATTTGACCAGAGTAAAAGGAATGATGCTCAAATTTCCAGGATAGGAACTGGTAGAGCACCACAAGCTGTCTCTACTCCGCTAAATACAGCTGCTAAAGGATAATTCCCTGGACAGAATTCCTAAGGAATAGAGTAGCTGAGTCTGTCGCCAAGTCCATACTGCAGATTAGCAGTGCCCTCACTACACAGCACTTGGGTTCTCACGCTGCCAGGTAATGAGGATTTCATGTTTTAGCAAGTTTTTCTGACTATTTCCTCTCCAACCAGCCCTTACAATGATAAGTGTTTAATGTACTATGAGGGCTTCTGCAGTTCAGTGTGGCACCCAGGGCATGTAATGCATGTCCCAGGGTGTACGTGGCCACAGGGATGAAGGAAGGTGACACATCTGTTAAAGTGGTGCTCAAGGACAATGACAGAGTAAACACAGACTGCTGCGCTTTTATCCTTAGCACCTCTTGGGAGTGGTTCCTCATAGGTATTAACAGCAGAAAGTTTAGTTGCATTGGTTTTGGTGCCAGCTGGGTGATTAATTCCAAAAGAAAGTTTGGAAATGAGCTAACATCCATGGAAAATCAGGGACCCAGAGCCTGGTCATGAACTGGGTAACTAGCGTATCTGAGTTCAGAAAATATTAAAAAGATATATCACACCGGCTGTGAAACTGCACAGAAGGATACAAAAGAGAGAAATGTATTCCTCACAGGTTAATCAAAGATAGAGGTGCCAGATGATTATCAAACCCTCATGTTAAAAACCTATTGGATAATGCTGGCGAAGTGGATGAAGATAAAACATTTAAATTACTGTAAAAATGCACGGGTCAAATACATTTACTTTTTTTTATTCTTTTAATTAGTAATTTTACTTGGTGCTTCTACACCAACTATCAGTCCTACCCATTTCCATTTGCAATGAAAATTGCAAATGCATATCCATATCCATTTGCAGGGCAGCCATCTCTAAGGATCCTGCTTTGGCAGGGGGGTTGGACCCAATGATCTTTTGAGGTCCCTTTCAACCCCTACAATTCTGTGATTCTGTGATTTTTATATGCATTTCCCTTATGTATTCCTACTGAGAATATTTTTCTGTCGATGCTCCTTGGAAATTTTTTTTCTTCCTTCACTACTCCTTTTACTCACTCTTCCTCCCACAGTACTGTCTGATACTCTTCTCTACGCCTACATTTCTGGACAGTGCAAAGTGCTATTCAGTCTTCGTGATCTTGCATAAAATACAGGTAGTTTAAATGGACAGACAAAATCAGCAACATACAGATAAAAATCAGCAGCAGCACAATGCCAGTAGAATTCACAGTTCTCCTGGTCTTGTACTTTACAGATCTGCCGGGCCTGATCACTGTGCTACACCTGAAAGAAGGCACTTGTGTGGGCTGAGAGGTGAGAAGAACAGGATATTCTGGATCTTGGAGATTCTTGTTTTCCATGACTACAGCCACATGCATCTTTCCCACTCCCCGAAATTGAGCAAACAAGTAGCCAAACTTTAATGCTGTTGTTCTCTAGCAATACCTTCCGGGGAATCAAACTCATACGTAATACTACGCTTTCCACTAACAAAAACAAGTAGTTCAAAGCCCCTGCTTTCAAAATTTCCTTTCATTCTTTCTGTCTCAGGTTATTCTTCATTAAAAGTATATTATCATATGTTCTTAAAAACATATATTACATGACAGAATGAATTATCTGTAGCTCACACTCAATAAGCATTTTTACTTAGGTCTCATATTCAAATTTCAGGGATTTTTGTCAAGCAACTTGTGTAGGTACAAGCTCCTTAAAGTGTCCTTTGGGGACATCTGTCTTCCCAATTTCATCATTTCAAGTGAATATAATACTAGTGTCCCCAGGTAAAAGTCATGATGCAATTCTATCAGACAGTTGCTATACTTTGAGCAGCGTGGGTGTGAGAGCTAATTTTGTCCTTAGATTCAGAGGCTTCATTAACAGTCTTAACACATTCACTGCAGCTTTCTAAATCTTTTCAGGCTTTAAGACTTAAGCTACTGTGAGAAAAAAAAAAAAAAAAATACAAGTTCATATACAGAAAATACTAGTTATCTAGCCCAAATAAAACACGTCTTTTAGATAACGTAAAATGCCACATTAAAGCAATGTCATACTAGTGAAATGAAATTTATGATAAATTAATTATAGCTAGTAAAGGCTGTAAAACACTATTTTAGCTGTTATAAAATATGTGAAACTCTGAATTGACATGTATAAAGAGTGGAAATTAGGTTTCAATTATATTCAGGCATATGAAGTTCACCGATAGCACTTTGCTGTTATGTTATGAATAATATTCAAAGAATATCATCACATGACAAAATACTGATCATAACAATAAATAATTAAAAGATATGAAAAAACAGTTTGCCTTCCTTCAAAGACAGACATCTATTTCCAGCTTTTAAATGCTTCACATAGTCAAGTAAATTTTAGCTCATTAACATTTTTCCTGCATGTCACTTACAGGAGAGAAAAAGGTAAGTTAGTTTGTCACGCGGGTCCTGCAAAGCTTCTCTAAATAAGAATGTTTTCAACATGTTCTGATATATATATTGTGTAGGAAAACCTCTTCATTCATTGTATTTTTTCTTTAAAGTTGTACATAGCGAAAATTATAATACAGATGATCAAACTCCTACCTGTTGCTGTTTGTAAGCCATGTGAATTAAAATTCAAAATAATCTAAACAATCTGAATTATTCAGAATCTAGCTACTTTTCAAATAAATGTGAGTAGTTACAGCTATCCTCATAACTTCTGAGGGAAGACTTACTCTTATTTGGATATTACTTGCAGATTCATCTGTACTCGTTTTTTAATGCTCAATAAGCCTAATTCAATGTCCACCTCTTTTTGATTTTGAACTGTGATTGAAATAATGTAAGTAATTTTAAATTATGGATTAACTTAATTCCAGGTAGAACTGTTCCACAATGTTACCTCCAACACCTGCAAAATACTCTGCACACTACTTTCTCTTCAGAGGCAGTGAGGAATAGTTGGAAGAACAAATTTTGCATTCCACAAACAAGCATTATTCTGGCATCTCCCAAATGGTGACTCCTGATTCTTTCAGACTGGTAGGGGAGGCCTTTCCTAGAACAAAGGGATCCTGACTGACTGAAGAACTGAGGTCACTAACTAGACTACTTTACTCATGGAAAAATTATAGTAATTTTCATTATATATTTAAAAATTTCTAGAAGCTCTCACATGACTTGTTGGATGCTGCAGCATCTAGAAACAATTCATCAGGAAACTTAATTTGTTTCAGAATCTAAATGTCCTCACGTACAGTAAAGTCACAACGACCTTGATCCCTAATTTGCCAATAGAGATCATTCAGAAAGAACAAATTTCTCCTGTAGTGCGAACTACAAATACTCTGAAAAAATATTTAGAAAATAAAGGAAAAAATAAGGCAAAATGATTAGCATGTTTATATTATTTTGTTAAATAAGCAGAAATATGTTGACACAGGAAAGGGAGGCAACAGAAACAGATTCATTTCTCGTGACCTTTAAAACCAAATCTGTCTGGAGTGAAATGTGCACTTGAGAAAAGAAAATGTTTAATTTTCCTGCTAACCTTACGGATTTCTGAATTATTACATTTTCATTATCTGTTGTCTTCTAAGTTGAAGGAAGATCCTTGCTGATCTCTGTCCTGCAAGGCTGAAGAAATGCTTTCCTAGTCCTGTGAAGCCAGTATCTGTTGTACGTGACCTGACAGTTCTGGGAAAGTAACTGTAGGTCATGGGTAGCATTTTTATTTCACTGACAGCAGATTTCAACACAGGAAACAGGTTCTTAAGTTCTCTCAATCAGCTAAAGTGATCTAAATGCCTTTTTTTTTTCGTCATCTCGGATTTGCTTTTACCTTATCTTCTCTTCCTCGTTAGAGGACTGATACCAAAAAAGGTAGGTTAAGGCCTGAGTTTGCTGTGGATTAAAGTTGTCAATTGCATATAACATGAACTTCATTTGTGAAACTAACGTTTGCTTAAATAGATACTTTAAAGGTATGTGATACAGGACACATTGCTTGAATTGATATTATAAATATTTCCCCATGTTCATTGAAATTAAATATTTTGCCTAAATGACAATAAAAAAATTCAAAGTTTACTAATTTTTGAGAAAAAGTTCTATAAAAAGGCATTTCCATTCTGGGATGGGTTCCTGTCTTCCAGCCAGGGCAAACATGGATATGGCTGATAATAATGAGGTTGTCTTATCACTAATATTTATGGAAAAAGAAAAAAATTAAGAAACATGTATCCAGCAGATACACTACTTCTGCTGGAAAAAGCAGCTTGTCAGAAATGCAATCCTCTGCACTTTAATACTGAATGACAATATTTTAGGGGTATTTTTTGAGTTTTAAAAGAAGTTTCTAATGCTTCTTCCTATGACACATTCTACAACCATTTAAAATTTCTCTCCTACTTAGCTTGTCTCTGAAAAAGAGAAGGTTAACATAACAGTAAGAGGAAAAGCAAGGTACAACTATTTTACTTTGAGAGGCTTTTCTTGCTCTAAAACACCTTGTGAACAAAAGAATCTTCTCAAGGCTATGAGCTACACTGTTCTTAGGTAACTCCTCCTTATACAAAGAGCTCAGTGAAAACATGAGCAGTGAATGGCCAAGTGACAGGTTTGCAACACAAGCTTCTGATTCTCCAATAAAGTTGTGAAAAATGGTGGCCTATCAGTAGATGTAATACAGTTGTGAGTAAACTAATGTGATTATTCCAGCTTGCAGTGAAAGAGCAGGGGAAAAGTATATTCACAATATAGGCTTAAGCCTTGCTGTATGATATCAAAAAATTTCAGTTACTGAAAAGACATTCATTTGAAGTCACAATGTGTTTGAAAGCACAAACGATAAGTAAGTGGATTCAGGTCTATTTTTCTCCATAAAGAAGAGCTTTAGAAAGACCTGGTGGATCAAGGTGTCAGAGTACACTAATGCAGAACTCTACAGATGTTCCTATGAACTTGATTTACAGCCTTTATGACCTCTGTCACTGGGAAATTGCAAGTCTAACTCAGCAATAATGTCAGAATCTTAATGTGTACATAAGCAATACATAAACAATTAGCTGGACTCACACTGATTTATCAAAACCCAGCATGATAAGAGACCGGTATAAGGCAACCTTCAAGTTTAAATAAAAGGGATGAAATGAAAGACAATAGGAAATATGAGTCAGATGTGTCTGGGGAAAATGAGTTTTTAGGGAGTTATCAAACTTTTGGGGAATAATCGCAGGACTAAGGAAAGAGGTTGAAAAAGGGGCAAATCAATATGTATTTTGAAAACAACTGCAGAGCAGAAGACATAAATTTTAGGAAGTAACTCATGTTACTTGGTATACTAGAGATGGGGAATGAGAGTTTAAGAGAGGACGAAATGACACAAAAGATCACAATATTTGATTAAATATTAAAATATTACAATTTAATATTATTAACATATTATGTACTTAATTTTGCAGAAAAAAAAAACTCATGATTTAGTGGGACAGTCCCTGTGTGAGATTGGTTCCAATTTCAGATCTCAATTTTAGGAATATCGCCTCTGGTTGCCAATAGGCTTGAAAGGAAAAGCCTGCTCTCCCTTAAGAACTGCAGAGGAAATGCATGTTTGATTCCATAAAACACATACTGACTTGGCATCAATAAAGGTAGGTTCATGTGGTCATTTGGTGGCTTGGCATGGACTTCATTCACCTGCCAGCTGGTGTGAGACTTCCCAGTCTTCTTGATGTGGACATTCCTTATAAGCAGCTCCAATCAAGTTGGACATCTTTCTACCATTACCCTTCCTCTTCTGGCAGAAGATAAAGAATGTTTGTCAGCTCTTCTCAGAAGTGCTGATTCTTTGCCAAAAGTTTAGCAATACTGAGGGCAAAAGCAAATGTTGCTTTCTGTTAGTTTCTGTGAAAGCTGTCTTCACTTTAAAGCCTTGTAGCATAGGGGCGATGAGAATGGTTGCATTCCCATTGAACTCTCCAGATAAAAAGTGCAAAACTGAAATGAGAAGTGCTATGTAATCATAAAATATTATGGAATGAAATTCCACTTCAGTGGAGCATTATATATGAAGACAGATGTTTTATTAGGTCATCTTTCAGAAAACTTACTTAGCTTCGTCAGTGTTTGCAGTAACTAGTGTCAAGCACTTCTGTGACTTAAAATGAGCCAACATATGTGGTAACTAAACAGAACAATCAGTGAAGATTTATCTTCTAGGGAGGTTGGCACATCAGGATAACAAGAAAAGAACAGCAATGTCTTACAAACAATCATGATATTCAGGATAATCAGATCTAACTAAAATGACAAAAGGTCAAAATATTGAAAATATTGTAAACCAATATAGCTTAGATTTTTGAAGAGATGATAAATTTATACTTACTGTAAAGGAAATGACATGCAAACTAACATCTAAGGAACATCTTTCAAGAGTAAATAAAGGTTTGGGAGAAAACTGAAAGCAAGCAAATAATAAGGATATGAGATAGATAAAAGTTTATCCATAAACCAGGAAAAGAGAAGCTCAAAATCATTGTGTGACCTAACATTGAAAAACAGGTCTGAAACATCTGCATGAAATGAAAAGTGTGGCCTGACTGCTAGAGCAACACACAGCTCCATTTTAAAGGTGAGAGGATGCAGGACTGGCTACGTAGCCAAGAAAAACACAAGTCCTCTTCATTAGATCCACAGCTGGTAGAAGCACATCCTATTGTATGTATACATGGCAAAGAGTAGCACTCAGCAACAGGAAGTTAAATTGTAATTCCTGCATTAGTTCCAATGCAACACAACAGACCATCCCTACCCTTGACTTCAAGTCTGCGACCCCCCAAACAAACTATGTCAAAGTACAGATGAATTATATTCAAGCAGTTGGATAAAATTAACCTTTTAGGTGCAACTAGACCAACAGTTATTTAGGGGAGGATGAACAGATGAAAAAAAAAAAAAAAAAAAAAAAAAACCTGAATCTGACAAGAGAATGAAAATAAACTTCAAATATCAAGAGGAATTACTATAATTAGGTACCTGAAAATCCTGTTTTCTGTTATGATTAAAATTTCAGAAACAAGAAGAGGCAATTTGATTTGATTAGTACAAACCCATAACTGCACAAAAATGATGAGGAAAACTAGTATTTGAAAAATAAATTAAATATGACAAGAAATTTGAAAAGTCAAGTTTTTCCTCAAACACTAAACAGCTCCTGTTAGTGAAATTATTCCTTAACTCCAGTCACATTAATTACAAACACAACAGTTATCATCTGACATGTGATTCTCATGATATTTGTTTTTTTAACCCTTGTGACTGTATTAATGCATTACAGTGACCCTTTTACATTCCCAGACTAACATAAATTAGCCTTTAAATTGTTATTCACACTCTATTTACTTATCAAAAAATAAAAATAAAAATCAATGATAAGACAAGTTTGCTTCCTCTGAGAAAAAGAGCAGTATTAACATTCAATAATCTGAATAATTGGAAGACTATACTACAATATACCAAACCAATGGATAACTTAATTCTGTATATTACCAATCCAAATGAACAGAAAGGCAGGGACAGCAACACCACAATGAAATTTTCTGAGGGCCCTAGTGAAACTTTCAGCCCTGTTCCAACAGGTCACTGCAGCACAAACTCTTGCCTCAAGTGGCATCAGGACAGTTCACAGTTTGCCCACCCCTCTTGGGTTGGTATCCTCCCAGCTACTTTTCAGTGTTGAATGTTCAAATAAAACAAAATCTTGTTTGTGGTAAGGACCAAGTACAAATGAGTTGAAAGTAAACTATGAAAACGTCATAGTGAAGTTATGAAGCTATACTTAACGTACTCTCATCTGGGATTGAGAGTGTATAGAATGCAAACAAATGGTCCTTCTATGGAGAAGCACACAAACTGGAGCACCCCCCTCTGGTTTTAAGTGACATACATTTTTTCACACAAGGTTTGTCCAAACTTTGTATCTCCATACCTCAATGACTCAATTAAAATTAATTATCATGTTGTCTGGTGACATAAACTAAAAAAAAAAAAAAAAAAAAAAAAAAAAAAATCTCTTAGCTTGAATTGCTGCCACAATATACTCAGAGTATGTTATCTACTAAGGGACATCAGAAGTTCTGCCAATGACACAAAATTATTTTGACTTCTTAAGTGTCATCAGATTTTTACTGGGAACATTAATGACCCTGAATATTTGAGATTCAGAAAGTTTGAACATGTGTTCTACATCTAGAACACCCGGGTATACAACTGTAGCTCTTTACTAAGACCAAGTTCTTTAAAAAGTAAAAATCATTCTGTAAGCTGCGTGAACTTGGTATACAGGATACTTAACTTCTAATCATCAGCATTTTTGTCACTCATATTGTATCACTAACTTTTTACCACTGTAAGAATGTTTTTTGCTTGTAGGTAGCATCTCTCAAAATATGGCCTTTTCAAATTTTGAACATCCTCTTTGTGATCCTGTTAAGCCATTTTGCAACAGCACTATTTCTGAGCAAAGCACTCTTCTCATTGGGTAACTAACATTGGTAAGGGTTAGATGACCTTACTGGTGCTGCTACATCTGTAATTCTCCAGCACAATTAATTATCTCATGATAATGCTTTTTGTCACAGAATACTGTAATGCAATGAGAACTTGATTTTTTTTTCTGTGAAAGAAAAGATCTGCTTTGACTGGGACACAGAAACATTCATACTTGGGTCACTGACTGACAAAGGAATTGTAAACTACTCAGCACTAAAAATAATAGTAGACATTTATATAGCACTGTACCTCACACATAACCTCTAGTCTCATTATAAGACACATTATTTGTCAAAAAATTTCAATGACCGCCAAATCTTCCAACATACTTCATTTTAAAATGGTGCACAAAGAAAATCATAAATTTCAATTCTTACACCAGTTAAGAGGTAGCCTAGCATAAAACAACAGCAATTCTAATCATTTTGTATAAATAAAAAGAAAGATAATGAGAATGAAATAAACTGAAAGTTTGAAACAGAAAATTTATGCTGCGGGTTTCACAAATTATTAGCAGAGAGGAAAAAGTTCCACATAACATTATAATAATAATATTATATATATATACATATTTTATATATATACACATATATATATAATCTCATGGTTTCAAGCTTTTTCTCTTAGTGAAAAATACAATCACAACTATGAAGCAGCAAACAAACAAACAAACAAACAACAAACAAACAAACAAACAAACAAAAAACAGCAATGAAAGAACAGTCCTGCCCAGAATTTGGGCTCTCCTGACAAATACATCACAGAATGTTACTATAAATCCTATATGCCTAAAGAAGGCTGCAGCTACTACTGTTAAAGTATTATTCTTTTATGATTTAAGATATCTTATTTCATAGAATTTGGAAAAAAAAAAATATAAAAGTAAAAGTAAGTAGCTTTTATATGGACTAGATTAAGTCCTTTTATAAGGACTAGATAAAACTAAGGAATTCTTAGTTCCTTAAGAATTTTGGCAACCATCTGACCACGAAGAAGTTTAGAGTAATTTAAGTTGAAAGGGATCTTCAGAAGTCTCCCGGTCCATGCCAATCTTCACAGTAGGGGTTACTGAAGTAAGAGTGGTGCATTTTGAAACAAACCAAAGTGTAATGTTTCTACAAACAGGCAACTGTAAGCATCATAGCGTCAACCACTGACATTAAAAACAGAAATGCAAGAAGAAATATTTCACCACAAGCTATCATTTGAAAATAATATTTAACCTAAAAATCTTCAGAGCAATAAAACATACCATCTCACATGAAGCCAATCAAAACTAGAGATATCCCAGTAAACGTCACCTTCTTCTTACAGGAAAGTAAAGTGCCCAATTTCATATGTGAAAGCTTTAAATCACAGATATTTGGACACACGGTTTGAAGTTCAGGATTTAGACTAGCATCTGAAACAAGAGAGCATTTTGTCTTTACAAAAAAAAAAAAAAAAAAAAAAAAAAAAAAAAAAAATGCACAACTCTAAGTCTGCTTTGAAATTTTATCATCCGGAAATCCAGAAAACACTACATGACTAATAATTAAATAGTGATTTGTGTAATACGAACTATTATCTTCAATTTAACAAGAAAGAAGATGCATTTTTCAGACTGTTGAGTGTCGCTCATAGTTAAAAAAGAAAGTAACAACTGAGAATAATAATCACTAGCAAAGTACATATCCTCAGGATATTTCCTGTTTAACGGGCACTGCTTTTAGACAATTAGTTTCTGAACCTTTAACATTTCTTATATCACTGAAGATGATCATATAAGACGTTCTAGTTAAGAGTATAAATGCACAAATCACATAAGGAATACGGATCACCTGTTCTGAAGACACATACTTAAAACTGAGGTTAAAAAATTACTTCCTTCTTGTACTGGGTCTGGCTGGGATGTTAACTTTCCCTGCAGCAGCCCATACAGTGCCACACTCTGCACTTGTAGCTAAAACAGCAGTGTTATCACACTAGTGTTGTGTCTGCTGCTGAGAAGTGCTGGCACAGTATCAGGACTCTCTCTAACCCTCCTGGGGGTGGGCAAAGAAGTGAGAAAGAAACATCACCAGGGCAGCTGACCTAAACCAACCAAAGAGATTCCATGCCATATGATGTCACACTCAGCAATAAATGGTGGAAAAAGGAGGAAGAGGGGAGGGGTGGGCTTTCGTTGCGAAAACGTCTGTCCTCCTCGCGAACACCGGCTATGTGCGTTGAGGCCCTGCTTCAAGGACGTGGTCAGGCATCGCTCATTTGTGGGAAGCAGAGAATAATTTCTTTCCTCTGCACTTCCACATAGCCTTTACTTGTTTTGTTTTGCTGTTCCATTTCCCCTTTCCCTTTTTCCCTTTAGTTGAATTGTTAATTAATAATATTTCCTTAATATATATATATATTTCCCTTTAATTAAATTATCCTTATCTCAATCCGTGAGTTGTTCTTTCCTTTACTTCTTCCCCTCCTCATCTGAGGAGGGGGAGAGAGAGAGCGGTTGTGGTGTGCCCAGCACGGTAAAACCACCACACTTCTATAGTCTGCCAACTATATAGCAGTAGAAAATAGTAAATATGTGTATTCGTATGTACACCCAGACACATGTGAGTTACATTATGCACATGCAAAAATACCTTTATAAACAGCAAAATATTGACAATAATTTTAAGACTTTTCATGTATTTTTTTCTTCCTTCTTCAAACAGATTTCAAAAAATTATATAAAGAAACATAATAAACCCCTGCAGCTTAGATCTATTTTCTTGGTTTAAATCAATTTGAAATCTTTCAAACTGTAATGAAAAAAGATGAGTGGTTGTCATAAAAGTTCTCATGAGAGATTTCAATATAAGTAAAAGTCAATCACGTAGGTTTATCAAATTAAAATAAAAACCTTGGACAAGAAGTCAATGAATTCCAGAAGCCTGGCTTTTCTCCTAAGAATGCTGCCCAACAGTACAGACACGATACGTCTTCTGAAGACCAATGTAATTGCAGGAACTCAGTAAA
This sequence comes from Nettapus auritus, assembly GCA_011076525.1. Classification (NCBI taxonomy): domain Eukaryota; kingdom Metazoa; phylum Chordata; class Aves; order Anseriformes; family Anatidae; genus Nettapus; species Nettapus auritus. The sequence continues at coordinate 97,670,729 of CM021765.1, forward strand.
GGACAGAGAGATTCTCTTGCATCTCTCCAACTTTAAGCCATTTAGAGTTCTGTAATCAAACTATTCATGTAAAACAAAAACAAGTAGCAGCCAATTCCTAAAATATAGCATCAGTAAAGTAGATGACAACTAAAACTCAGAGATACTTTAAAATACCACTGGGCTGTTCAGCAGTTCTATTTCTGCTCTTCCATAACCTTCCTCCTCATTCTCTCCAGGGAACATGAAGCAGTGGGTGACTGTGGGAACCTCCGGAACTTGAACTGACACAGCAAAATAGGTTTATTCACACCTGTAACTGCTTAATTTCTACATGGGAGACAGATTTAAGAAATTATTCCAGTTGCTTGATTAAATGTGACGTTGGGAAATAAAAACATCTGAGTTTAAAAAGTTCTTAATCTGGGTCTTATTCCTACTTTTTCCACAATAATCACTTCTCTCCACAATCATGAATACAAAGATGAATAAAGGAAAATAAAATGTCCTCCAGTGCCACAGCTGAGACAGAAACCTCTTGACATTAAAAACTTACATGACTAAATCCATTCTCCCTCGCTATAAAATTTAACACAAAAGAACATTTAATTAAATGTTTGACTTTGTCATATGTACAGAGTAGAATACACTCTGTTTAAAGACTTGCAGTTCAGGAAAATAACAAGATTCCTTGAACTCTCAAAACGTATACAATTTCTACACTATCTGAGGCTAGCTTCTTAACTACAAATACTGCAAAAGCCTCTTACTTTGTTTGCCATAAGCACTTGCTCTCACCTTGTAGACCGAAAGAGGAGTCTTTCTTCCTCACTTTCTGCATTGATCAAGGTCTGGATGCTTATTTTTTGTTTCTTGGCATTATAAAGTTTATTTTAAAGTACTTGATTTCCAGCTTCCCAAACCATGACAAATTGTTTATTTCCCTATAATTTAAAACAAAATAAATACTCTATGTAGAAATGATTCCACAAAAAACTTGCACTGGACATTATCAGTGTATTATTAGTCTATTAATCTGTTTTAGGAGCTTTCACACATATGCGGAGTCCCCTACTGCTGAGTACCTCACAGCTCCTATGTTCACAGTCTTGAATGATTCTATTTTCTTAGCACAAGGGAAATGACACACACACACACACACACACACACACAAACCAACAAACAACCCACCCCCCCCCCCCCCGCCCCGGGCGGCCAAATTTTAAAAACAATAACCAAGAGAGTTTGATGCTTTTATAAAATGTGGCCCTCAGTACTTCACCTAAGATCACAAACAAGTTCGGTGGCAGGAGAAAGATTTAACCCAGTTTCCTGAATATCCAGTGGTTATTGGGCAATTATTTCCAGCTTCTGAAACTCACATTTTATCATGAGTATTTACAGATTGATCATATACCATTGTCTTAGAGAAGATGAACATCTGTAGTATTTTGTACTTCTGCCACCTGTCATTCAAGAGTCTCACAGAGCATTAGAGTGAAGAAGACTCACCCTCTTATTCTAAACCAGCCACTATGGTAAACTATGACACACAGCAGCACTTAATGGCAGTCATGTCTTTAAAAACACAGCTTGCTATGCTGAATAGTGATAAGCAAGTTTATGTAACTGATCACTGAGCAACCAATATATATTGAAATACTATAAGCTTCATTGGCTCCATCTGCAAGGGAGCAGAATTAATACTGATCAAAAATTTCTCAGTGTACTTATAAATGATGTAGTAAAAAGAAGCATCATATTCAAATAGCAAAATATATACAATTCATTCAGGGAATACAACAAGCATCAAAATGCATCTGTCATGCAAGCACCAAAATATTCATGAACTTGCTCCAACCCAAGAGAAATACATAGAAATATTAAATATGTAGTAAATCACCTGGTCAGAAACAGAAAGGAGATTGGGAAACATGGTCAAGACTCAAAAATGAACTCCTAATACAGAAAGGGGGAAAAAAAAGAAAGGAAAAAGAAAAAAAAAAAAAAAAAGGAAAAATGAAATCATTCTAAATGTTAGAGTGAACAGTTTACACAGTAGTACAACTAATACTGTTTAATTTTCACAACAAAAATAAAATAGAGGGAAAACATTTAGGCAAAGAAGTCCTTCTTAAATGCTCCTATAGGCAATTCTGATTCATTCAAGATGAACTATTGGTCAAATATTGCCTATTATGTTGTATTAATCCAATTTATGTTTGCAGTAGTGTTTATAATAATGTCTATAAAAGTCCATCTTTAGTGAGTGAAATTTCTGAAAATACAAATTAATTAGAAATAAGCTGCAATTAATATGTACAGTGTAATTTTTCTGTTTTATACTTATATTCTAGAAGTAAGAGTTTGCACAAGTTTTGATTTGAAGAGTACTTACAGTTGGCTAATTAAATATTTATCATACTCAGCATTAAAAGGAAAATACAAGTGAATAATGAATAAATGTATCTATTCCACTGATGCTGTTAAAATGTTTATATTAATTTTGTTAAATAAAGTTCTGGAAGCAAGGAATGGACACATATCTGCATAGTTAGTACTTAACTAGCTCATCTGAACAGGGAGGAATAGCATCATTAGGACCAAACCTAAGCCAAAAGCACAGAAGAGGAAGACTGTTCTCAGGAGAAATGATCCCAGCCTTTAGCTTCCTACAGGCTAGCTAGTATATACAACCCAGTGTATACCTGGGATACAGTCATTCACTCTCATTCTTTGGCTAATACAGGAGGGGAGGAAATTCCTTTACTCCTTCAAATGTCTCTCCAAAGAAGAGAAACTGGTGATTTGATAACAGAGCGATTCATTAGACACTTCATGAGTCTCCTTCAGGTGTCCCTACAAAAACGCTAAGACAACTATATTTAATTATCGATTTGCAACATGAAAACTTTTGCTTTACTTCTTTAACCATCGCTGTGTAAGATAAAGAGAGGTAAGGGAAAAAGAAGAAACTATTTGCTAATCAAAACAGAACCAATATATCTTCCTTCAGAACTAAAACCCAAAGCATGAATCACTCTGTTGAGGAAGAAAAAAAAGGAAAAACACTTTATCCCCACAAAATACACAGGTTCATGGTGGATCCCAGAAGTTCTGTTAGATGACTGTTGGGTAAACACAAAAGGAAATGATTGCACAAGTAAGTAGAACATAAGGCCCAATTAAGGATTTATTGGCATTTAATTGTTATTAATCATGCAATGTTCTGTCATAACAAATCATCAGCTATGCACAATATGCTGTGCTTAATAGGTTCCCATAAAACCCCATTTCTCTATGTGTGTATGCACATGTATACATAAGCATGCAAAAAAAAAAACAAAACAAAACAAACAAAAAAAAACAACACTATTTTCCCCCTTATTCTTAACGACGAAAATAAAAATACCACTATCACAAGGAAATTCCTGATTTTATTTAAAACTGTGGAAGATATTCATCCAATTGGGTACTTTGATCAAGGAATTAATACTTTTCTAACTACCTGATGGCCTCCATCTGGGTTCCTTTCACTGTTTATTTATTTATTTATTTATTTTGCAAAGGAAATACAGGCCATGAAACTGTCATTCCAGGAAAGAAAACTCTCTTGATCCTCAGGACACTTGGAGCTTGGGAAACAGCAAGAGTTTCCTCAGACTACTCCAAAATGCCTCAGCAATATCCAGGAATGCTGGATTGTCCTTGACCTCTTGCAGAGGCTGAAGAAACCAGTGCCAATTACTGTCAATTTCGTTGGCTTATTCTGCAGTGTAGACACCTGCAGACCATGAAATGGAACAAGATCACAATTGCTTTCACACAGGTCACTGTGCAGCCAGAAGTTGGTAACAACTGTCACTCATTACATATTGAAAATGAAATCAGATTGACAGTACGGAGATGAAAGTCGCTGTTCTCCGTCATCATGAATCTTCAGTATTTATTCCTTCCACAGGGAGAAGACAGTCCTTCTCTTAAGAAATTTACAGTTACCCAAATTCCCCAAAACAGCAGCCATTAAATACATGCCCGTAATATATTAAACAATTAGAAACACTAAGCAAGTTGTCTATGACAACATTCTCAACTCACTTGTTCCTACAAAGCTGATGAAAAGAGTACACACATTCTTGGGCAGGAGAAAAGGAGGGAATGAGAAGGGAAAGATTGATTTTGTCATGTTCTCAAAGCTTAAATAAATTTGGATGCTAGTGGAATAAAGACAGGAGAAAGCCTTGAGTTAGATGTCCCCCACAATTGCATCCAGCTATCAGCTTCTTTCTAGATATATTAAGAGGATTGTATGTCAGCCATCTCTGCTGACCCTCGGTCCAGAAACACATAAGTAGTAGAGCAGTAATTTTTAGCTGATCAGTCCTTATGTAAACTGAGAGAAAAAAGAACTGCTAAAGTTCTATCTCAAAACAACAAGTATAACAACAGTGGTAACAAGACATTTCCCCCCCAAGATGTGGTGGTGATGAGCACTTATGACTTGCAAATGACAAGTAGCATGAGATCTGACAATGCAATGCTGACCATCAGAGAACTGACCTTCAATAATTTCCTCTTACCTTCATATATCAGGAAAATATGATGACTTCTCTCTATTAACTAGCTAACAGGCAGTTAGTTCTTTCCAAACTTTAAGCCCGCATAAAGAGCTTTGCTTTGACCTACTGAAACAGTCCTACAGATAAGGATAGAGACAGATATCTCCAGGCTGCTGAAGATGTAGTTTCCCATGCCATCTCCTTGGCTTCCTCAGCACATTTTGTACTGTTAGTAAGGCTAAAACAGCCCTTGACATTTAATTAAAAAAAAAAAAAAAAAAAAAAAAAAAAAAGTCTGCAAGAATCTCCATCATTAATCAAAAAAAAAAAATCCAAATGATCACAAAGGAAAAAAAAAATGAAATTATGGTTAGTGGAGGTCATCTGCTATGGCAACTAATGTGTTTTCCACCATATTCCTGCCTTACAGATTAAAAAAGTTCACAAATCAAGTAAATCAAGAAGGATGAAATGATTGCCAGAGGGACCTTCCCTGAAACTAAGGAGGAAGGGGAGATATTTCAGCAGTGAGAAATACTGTTAGTATCAAGTTGTTGTTAACCGTGTAACAAGAGATTTTCACAATAGGGTCTGTAACACTAATTGAACTTTGCCTACCTCCGATTAAAAAAAAAAAAAAAAAAAAAAAAAAAATCAACCAAAGCATCCTTTTGCCCCTCCTTCAGGCAAAACAGAGCATAACATTTTCCTTTCTTTTTCTGTACTTCCAAAAGAAAAAAAATAAATAAATAAAAAATAATCCTCCTTTTTACCTATACAAATGTTATTTTATTTAATTTTAAGATTCAGGTTCATTTTAAGATTGTGATACTTCTGGTCATTACGGATATCACATTATATTGAGACTCTATATTGCAACATATGTCTGCAAATGAAATTCATTCAAAGGATGAAAACTCTAATAAACAAGAACAAGCGAACAAACTTATTCTTACTTTCTCTCCCTCTTTTTTTTTTTTTTTTTAACAGTCAGGTAACTAATTTATGATAAATCAAGAAGGGACAAAACTTTGGGAAAGGAGATTCGGAGATTCAGTATTTGTTATGAAAAGCTGTTCACATTTGAATGTTTGGAAGTCATGAATTTTTATGATAGTACATAACCTTTGTCATTTTACTTCTTCACCATATGAAATTCATTTCATTACCTGGATACCTTATCTGAACAATGTTACAGAGTAGCAATTTTGTGATAGCCCTTGAAAATAAGAACTTGTTATTTAACAAACCTAGTAGCACAGTATCACATAATGGATTAATGTACTGTTTTTCTTTCACTTGTATATTGTTTAATATGAGCTTTTAATTCTAATACTCTCCAGTTTTATCTAGTGTTTAAAATTAACAAAGGAAAATATGGACTAAGAACTGAGAAGTAAATAATGTATTTCTTTTTGACTGTTAGCAACTATTGTGTTTTAGCCAGTATTTCTTGAATGGATACTGAAAATGTCATTTTGCCTCAGTTATTGCTTGCACATTAAAATGGATTCTTCGTCCATCCACATTAGGTCAAGTATCTCGTCCTTTTCTATTGTTTTATTCTTCAATATATCTATATATCAATATATATACCAATATATACCAAGATATCAAAGATATCTTGGTACTTCACTAAGCTATCAGACTTCACCATGCTAGCAAAAAAATAAAAAAATTATAAAATAAAATAAATTTTTTTTAAAAATCAAATCTTTGTGAAACATTTCATTGAAACTATTTAATAAAAACATCTGAAATATGAAACAGATAGTATTCCTTACAAGATTTTAGTTGTTTTAGTAACCAACATGCACTTTGATGGCAATGGGGCTTATATAAAGAAAAGTTTTGTGTATCTCCTGCATAGTAGCCTGTGCTGTAGTAAGGACATCTTACTAAAAGGGTGAATACCAAAAATCTAAGAAAGTAAAGTTAATTAAAAAAAAAAAAAAAAAAAAAGAGGAAGAAGAAAAAAAAGATTGTGAATACTAATATATGGCTAATATATAAGCCATATATAGTTGTCATTATTTTATTGCCACCTACTTTACATTTGTATTACATATTCAATAAACAAGATAAAGCCCAAATCATTCTGACTTAAAGCCAAGATTAAAAGAATAAAAAATATTGTACCTAAAATTAGGCAAATGGGTAGTAGCAATTCTAGCTTTAGAGATACAACATTAATTTGAAGCATGTTGTCAAAATCAAACTGACCCAAGTAATGTAGTTTCCCATTAAGTATCTGACTAAACCAGAAAAGAAAAATATGAAACTCTGCAGACCAGTCACTCCTAGAGTTTACTTCTTAAAATATCAGAGTGAAATACAAACAGCACATAGATGGATCAAGTAGCGAACACAGTAATACCAAATTTTTCAATAACTAGCTTCCAAAATTTTTAAAAACATTTTTACCACTACAAAGGAAGCCACCGAGAAAGAAGGAACAGAAAGACAATAAAGAACAGCTGAAGTGTTTCTACTAAAATAAATAGTCAAGAATAAATCAGGAAACCTGATCTACCAAAAATCGATATATCATCCTTGTAGTAACGTCACTAATAAAAATTCCTCATGTGTGGAATTTTATGGTTTACAGCCTTCTCAGTTTAAATCCAACATTTGATGTAAAAAATCTCTCTTGATACTACGTGCAATCCTGTATTTTTATTTTGCTTCTGTCTTCCACCTTTTTATATTAAAAAAAAAAAACAGAAAACATAAAACTGAGCTAGCTTTATTTATATACTAAGTCACATATTCATTCCTCTACATCAGAAGATGCCTCAAACAAATGAATATCAGTTTTGAAACCTGTGACTCAACATAGAAATTGTAATTTATTCTCGGCTACAGCAATCACCAGTGCTTTTATTATGATGAACACCCCCTGACTCTAGCCTAATAAAATTATTATCAATAACTTAATATTTTGAAAATATTAGAAACAGATTTAAAGTTTTCAACATGTGTATTATTTTATTGCAGATTTTGTTTGTATTTATGTGAGAACAAAAAACTCTTGAATAATTTAAAATGGCATCTGTTCTGATTGCCTTCCTGTGTATCACTTGGTTTAAGTTGTTGAGACGCAAAGTCTTGTGCTCCTATGTTCTTTCAAAGTCTTACAAAATCTCATTTTCTGTGCAAGTCCAAACTATACATGATGAATACCCAAACAAAAACTGAACATAAAATTTTAAATTCCCAGCATAATGACATTACAGTAAAATTACAGTATGTTAAAACTTCAGAAGGTTGTATAATAAAATTTGTAAATTATTAATATTATAATTGTTGCAACTATGATTGCAGAGACGAGGTACTAGCGGTTGAGGAATACCTAGGGGTCTACTGACTGATGTAGCCATGTGTAAAGAAAATTCAAGTGAATCCTGATGTTTCCCAAAGAATAAACTGTATGAACTATTGTAACTGAAATATACGTTTATTTTATTGCCTTTGTTTCCTTGCAGTAAAATCAAACAAGAAACGTGTAACTGTTTGTATTGTAAGGGACTACATATACCACTACCCAATAAACATTTTACTTTCATCGTAACTATTGCCCGCAGTTTATTCCTTTGTATATCACCATTGAAGTTCACCTACAGTTAATTTTCATATTAAATATTTCAGTGATTTCTCTACACCAAAAGATAAGCTTAATCTAAGTACATTTCCAAAGCAGATCTCCATATTTGTTCAAGTCTTTATACCATGCAAGTTCTGATCTAAGCCTAAGGCACTAAGGCAATCAATGCTGATGAATGACTAGAAATGGCTTCTTTATTCCACTCCTCACTGAATAGAAAGTTTCCATTATCTTCCTCAACATCTTCACTCTATCAACTTGACAGGGGCATGCAGCTCTACACTCCAGTGCCTTCACTCTAGAACTGTATACAGCTTTTCTATCTTTTTCTAATATAAAAGAAAAATGATAAACGATACAGTCTAGTGAAAACTTCTTGTCTTCCCTTGTGTCATTTTTTTTTCTTTTAATTGTTCTATATTTTATTAAATGCATATTAGGATAAATACCCAGTGTCAGTCAAAATATATATACATGGAATACAAAAGCTTATTTGGACAAGCAGAAAAAAGAAATCATTATAGCACAATAAATGGTAATCTAGTTAAGTCTGGGTGTAATGCACCTGCTACAAAATTTATAAAATCTTATCTGTTTTGACTTATCATTGTACCTGCAAAATATTTCTGTTACAGAGAAACATTCTTGAACATGCATTGCTCAAAGATAATTGGAAGAAAATGACAAATACAAAAGTGTTCGTTCGACTAAGCAGGGTTTTATCAAGCTTCTGACAGTAAGACAACATACTGTTAATTGTAAAAGCAAAGTATTACAAACATCCAGGAAAGCACTGACAACAATATTAAAACGGAGCTCCCTTCCCTCACCCAGTCCATTTCTGCAGAACTGGCCCTCCCCCGCAGTGTAGTGTTTGATCCTTCCTAAGATGATCTCTGATTTCTGTAACAAGGATCCTGTTGCTGCAGGGACTCAAGATACCAATGGTGGTATCTTGAGTCTTTTTAACCCTGGTTTTCTCCTTACTGGCCCATTATATTTCCAACTTTCAGTCTTTAATAGAGGCATAATGTTCATTGCAGAGTACTGATGAGCTTTCACATTGTCTGTCAACCCTTTTAAACTTGTTGCCTTATAATAAGCAAACGTGTAAGAGTCCCCTGTGGACTTCAGTTCCCAAAATTAAGTTTTATACAAAATTAAAAATTATACTTTTAAAAACATTCTGTATTGGTGATAACTCACATATTTGAATAACATATCTTGGTATTAAGAAATCTTCTGAAGAACGGATCATCAAGTTCCAGGTGAACACAGGATGTAGATCCCCTTCAGGGATCACTGTGCAGCAGAAAAGGAAGGATGAAGGTGAGGGCATCACCAAACGCCATACTGAAAAGCAGAGCTAAGAATCTTTCTTAACACCCACAACTCTTTCACAACCACTTCCTCTCTGTTACCCCTTCCCACCCCAGGAGTCACCAACACCACAACCACAGAACAGCTTCCACAGGACCTGGAACTCCAGAAAACAGACCACAGCATCACCACATGCTCATTGACTGCCATGGCTACCACATCCCCAGCCTCCCATCCTTTCTCTCTCTCTCTCTCTCTCTCTCTCTCTCTCTCACCTCCAGCTTTACTTTTGCAAATGAGAGGCTTCTATAAGTAAGTACTCCACACTGGGCTATGGAAAAAAGAAGAATGCAATGCTAACTAGCTGCTGCCAAGACAGCGGAGATTTAGGCCCATGATGATCAAAATTGATAGGTGGCAAAAAAACATACTCTTAGAATTATGATACTACAGTGTTATTCTAGCAGTGTCCATTGTTTTCCTAAGTGGTCAATAAAGAATCTCTTTATATTAAAATTATCCACCTAAACATGTATTAAATTTATTTCAACTTCTGTATCATTATAAAAGCTAAAACAAAAACAAAAACAAAACAAACAAACAAACAAAAAAACAGTAACACAAATGCCTTCCTGTTGTTTTACACTCTATCAAGTCATTCTGCAAATAAGATACTGGTTTTCAGACAGAAAATTGAGCTTAGAACATTTTCTGTAGAAATCCAACTGAAGCTTGCCTGAGCATGTTCAAGAACTCCAAGAATTCAGGCCTGAATTTACACCTGAATTTAGGCAAGAATTTATACCTGAATTTAGGTATCATAAATGTTTTTATGATTGGAAGATTAATTTTGGAACTTGGATTATATATGTTGAACTACTTAACCTGCTAAACAACCAACAGATTCTGCAAAACAACTGCTTTCTCCCATAGCTTCTGCTTGGTATTTGGTTCAGCTTTAACAAAGCTTCAGATAACGGGAAGTGAAAGCACTCATAAAATTACATCTCCACAAACACGGTCCTGTGGCCTTATTTTATCTATGTGGCATTTAATCCACATTACATGCTCACTTTAAACTTGTGGGTTTTGGTGATTTGTGTTCCAGTAATTAATTCAATTAACCAGTAATGGCTAATACCTAAAGTACTCCATAGATATTGGCAACTTAAAGTATTCACTCACACAAGAATAACAAGCCTGAAAAACTGAGAAGATAAAAAAAAAAAAAAAAAAAAAAAAAAAACACACACACACAAGAAAAGATATCCTCATATCTATGCCATAAAATAAGTTATTTCTCATAATTTTACAAATAAATAGATGAAATTTATTTTTGATGTCATCACTTTTAAAAAAGGTGCTCAATATATCTAAGTTTGTTTTACCTTTGTCACCAAGTAAAGGTCTTATTAGGTAAAGTTACTTCCTCAAAAACTAATAGTATCTCAATTGATTTAGATTAAAAAATATAACACCTTCTAACTACAGGCTGGACTCAGAAAAGAAACAAAAAAATAAAAATTTTCCTTGTATAACAAAAATCACCAAGACTTACAACTAATCATTTTTTTCTCCATAGAAAATTGTTTGTTTAATGGTCTTCTAAAGGTGGCTAGTATTTTCTTAATTATACCATTTTGTTTTCATCTTTGAGCTTTATTCTTGAGCACCATCATCCAATAGCAGGTTATGATGAAAAGCTATTTCAGTGACCCCATGTGCAGATCACATCCTCTTATTGAGCTCCCTGCCCTTTCCTACCTGTCCTTCCTCCCTCCCATCTTCAAATAAGAAGTAAAGCTTGATCTTTTCCTTGATCTTTCTGTAAAAAGCGATCTATAATATTGACCTCTAAGAGGCTGCTAGCAATTAGATTTCCCAAGTGGCTACAAGAGTGAAACCAATGTTAGCTGATTCACAAATTGTAACAATTCCAGGGGCTTTTCTGAATAACCCTTCTTCACTGGGCACAGACACAGAAACGGGCTGGCTAAGCAGGACAGCCAGCAGTGCTGGTCTCCATATCACCCTCCCCACAGCTCAGGCTACTGCCCTCTGCCTTGAAAGCTGTCAGCCTATTCTGGAGGCACCCTCAGCTCCTTCAGGCACTGCCCCTCAGCCAAAATTCCTACTGTTCATCAAAGCCTGATGTGTCTCCAATGCAGCCATCTCCTACAGACACATGGTGATGGGAAGCAGCCCTTTTTGTCTCTTATGCAGATAGATGAAAATGACCAAGAGGTTTCTTAGCTGTGGACTGGCTAAAAAGGACCATGTTACATGAATCTGAAACAAACAGCCAGCAGAAGAAAAGAAGTGAAAATGCCTTGAATACCTGTAAAGAGATCACATTCATTACTCAATAAAAGTATTATGTTTTAGAAAGATTGCTCTCAGCCGCCTTATTAAGTTTTACTGGAAATTCTTACTTTTATTCATATAACTTTGTCTGTATGAACAATTATTTATAATGTAACATATATCTTAGGAGCATAAAAATATCATTCAGTAGCCAGCACAGTTAAACACTTTTTGAGAAGTTTCTCACTTGAAACTTAATGTCCCTACATACCCTACCTCTGCTATTCTTTAATAAATTAATCCAGAAGAACATTGTTCACTTGGTTTGTTTTCACATCTTGGAAGTTCGAATATCAGTCCTGGGGCCTGACCACCACCAATCTTCAGATGAATCCTTTTGTTTTGTGCTTGATTATTTTATGAAGCATTTTGCCAACAATTTTATCTCCCAAATAGTCTCATAAAGCCTATTCAGGAACCAAAGTCAGCAGACCACAGGTTGTCCCAATACCCTCTTTCTTTTCCATCTGTGGACAGAACCATAGGCCATTCATATATAATGACCTTGATACTAAAGGACTCCCCAGGCAACTAGACTCTCTAAGTCAGTGGGATCTCCTGTCTTTAAAATAACTTTATTTCAGATAACTAGGGAAAAAAACAGTGAAACATTTGTAGCCATTGGCATTGAAGTCCTTTTGTGGACATTGCAAATAATGCAACATCTGTTAGAATAAAACAGCACCAATTAATTTTTAAAACTAAATTAGTTCTGAAGTCACTAAGATGTCTCTACCATATATTCATATAAAATTTAAATTTCAGATTAATGTGTCAAACTATTTGTATACATGTTGAAAGAAGAGACCTGCAAGCAAATTCAGCAGTCACTGTTTGCTACACAGCCTCCCTGGGTGCAGCATGTGGAAGTGACCTATAGCAGGAAGCCAGCTGGGAATTGTGTTTTCGGCTTTTTAAGAAACTGAGAAGTCCATTCATGCAGTGGACAGCAATTCTTTAATGCAGTAGGCTGGAAGCACAACTGCTGAATTTCGCAATTTTCAAGTTACAAAGGAAAGTCAGAGCTCTTTTTCTTCAATCTTTTCAATAGGGCATTTGCAAAACTATCCAAAAACAAACAAACAAACAAATAAAAAAAAAAAGAAGAAAAGCTGCTACGGTAGCTGCTAGTGCAAATTTAGAACACCAGATTAGGTGTTGAAAAGAAAATAAATAGCACCTTTCAAAAACTATGCTTCATATAATTATTGATATGTATGCATGTATGATGTACATGCGCTCAAAACTGGGAAAAAAAAAAACTCACACCAGAAAGTCTTTGTATTGTTGAAGGACATGTAAAATTTGACAGTTATGTGAATCAAGAGCATCATTTTTGCTGCATTTCCAAACCTGGGGGATTACCTAAGTAAGAAAGTTTGAGATGTTTCAGTGAGAGCTAGCAGAAATACATTTGGACCAGAATATAGGAGTATAGGAAACGTTCACATGACATTGAGGAATGAATTGCATCAAGTTATACAAACAATAAACAATGTCTTACTGACACGTCAGTTTCATCATAAGAATATCTCAATTAAAAGGAACAGCTGAGAAATCTCTCAACATTACCAACTATTCTGTGTTGCCTTATGGAAAACACTTGGTTCTTGCATTATGCTAGTTACAGAATAACTAGTGCAAAGCAGATTACACCAGCATGAGAGAACAATCTTCTGAAAGAGTTTGCTATGGCATGGAAAGCAGCAGCCTCCTTTTGACATTTTTATTCAGAGAATAGATCTTAATTTAAAAGAAAATGAAGGCATGAAAAGGTAACGTTTCTCTCTGAGACATCAAGCAAAATGAATGCACAGCATGATCTTTTGTTGTCAACGCTGTTACAGACCATCGCTTTATAGAGCCTGTTACTGTTAGCCTACACTAATAAGTTTGGTATTACTCAAAGTTCTCCATAATGTTCAGGAAAAAAAAAAAAAAAAAAAAAAAAAAAAAAAAATTAGTCTATTGAAATCATAGAGCTCAACAAGAAAAAAAAAAGGTGATGGTAAAAGCAGAATACTAGCAGAAATTCAAGGGTGAAAAACCTGTGGCCTAAGTAGTGAATGAAGGGATAAAAGAGTAAGCTGTTCTGCACACCATGAATTTGGCATTTTAACCTAAATGTAAACTGAAAAAAAAAAAAAATCCACATTGGCATCAATAAAAACAGCATTAAATTTACGAAGAAATTCCATCCTTCTTGACATTCTGCCAGCTTATGGGATTTGAGGAACAAATATTTTGTCATTGGCCCTTTTGACACCATTGACACCAGCATTTTTGCCCCTTTTTGGATTCTCCTTGATTTCTTTCTTTTCTTCACCTTTTTTCCCCTTCATTCCTTGAATATGTTTCAGGAAAGGATTTTAATTTAGTTAAGACAAGACTTTCTTTTGCAACACTGTCATGACTCAGTGAGAAAAAACAAACAATGACTAAGGGCATACAAGAAAGAATTCTGGCACAGCTAGCTGGAATGATTGAAAAAATCAGCACCAGATGCTCATTACTGACTCTGTTTGGTCATTTCAGCACAAAGTTATTTAGATTTGATAGAAGTCTCATGGTGATTTGACCAACAGCATTTAAACAATCCATTAATTCAGCTGCAAAATAGCAATCACCAATAAGGTGGCAACCATTTTAAACAACTACATTTACTGCTAGAGAAATCATTAGTCTGTAGCCTACAACTGTTTGATATTGAGAAGTGTGCACCTTGGCTTTTGGTGGGTAGTAAAATCCATGTGCTGAGGTTTTGACAGTCTAGCACAATGACTGCAAATAAATCGGTGCAAAAATACAAGCTGCATTTTTTATTTTTAATTCTCTTTCCATATTTCTTAGGGATTTCTCTTATTTTACCTTAATGGGAACAAAATTATTCACTAGAAGCACTAGTAATAGATGTTTTAGCTCATTTTGAGTAACTTTTTCCATCAGAAAGGCTTTCAAATGGGACTTTTCTTATATTAAAGTTCAAAACAATAAAATGATCACCTCTAAATCCAAAAGTAATAGGAGACACTGTTCAAATCAAACCCTTAATTGAGAAGTGTCTTTCTTTGTTGTTGCAGCTTAAACATTTTTTTCAAATACTTAAAATAATAAGAAATATAAGTATAGTGGCTGTTGCCATTGGAACGAGCAAGTTAAAATTACTTACAGCTTTTTAATTACTTAGTGTTAAAATGCTAACACCTTTGACACTTTGGCACTACTTTATCCATGAAATAAGTGCAATATTTCACAGCTTTATTGTTCTCTAAGTACCTTCTGCCCTCAAAGAATATTAGAATTGCTTAACATAGGATAAAGTTTCAATTACTTTTCCCCATTGTCCAATTAAGATACAAAACACTCAAGAAAATAAAGCAAATGTACAGAAAAAGAGAAATGAAAATTAATACGTGCAGTGAGAACGATGAGGAATAAATATTAAAAAGAGAATTGTTACAAAGCCTGAAGGTGATGAAGTAGAATGAAGCAAACCAGAAAGCTAGAGAAGAACAGGTCAGAATTTCAAGAGAGAAAAAAAAGACGATAAAAGTAGAAAATAGCTTCAGTCAAATACATTTGAGAGTATGGGCCCTGGATTAAGAAGTTATATCACAAAGACCAAAAAAAAAAAGTATAATTGCATTATATTAAGTGCATATGGCTGCATCAAGTGCACTCATTTCATTTTGAAGACAAAAAAGAAATAGTAAACTTCTAATGAAAAGTAATGAAATAGCCTATAGCTATCCTAATCTACTTTACAAGAATAGATTTGGAAGGGTAATACTCAAGTAGAAGAGCACAAACACACCCCAACCAGTAATATTTGTGTGTATGCAAAGTATAGGCATACAAAAGAATAACAACCTAGATCTACACAGGGTTACTCTTTTAGCTTTTGCATGCAGCTGCCATAGAAAATAAATAAATCAATAAATATTCAGAAATCCCCTATCCTGAATCCAGTTCAGTAGATGCATCCAACTGTATGTCAGTGCTTTTATTCAACTAGAATGAGTTCAAAACAATTTGCCTGAATATATTCACAATCAAAGGGTAACATTTCATTAATAAACCATACACAATGATATCAAAAAGAGCATTGGTTTTCATTCTGTTTAATGGGCTATAATAGAGACCACATTCATGTTTGAAACCTGTTATTACTTTCCTAAAATAGCAGTAAGTGAAATGATCCCATTCATTCAGCTTGTTTAGTGGATAGAAAATATGAGTAAAACCACCTGGCACAATAAAAGAAGGAAAATAAAGGTACACAAAGCTGTATCAGAAAAAAAGTCTGAACCTTAGCCAGGCTTGTGACACATAAATAATGTAGGCTTCTCATTTTTCATAATATTGGACAATAATTTTAATTTTCCTCCTTTCCTGGAATCTGCATAATCTTAAACAGTAGCTTAAATAAAAACCCAAATAAATCATTGATTGGATGATGAATTAAAGCTTATCTCATTGATTGCAGTTTTATAGACAGGCTTATTAGACAGGCTTTAACTAGGTACTTAGGCTAAGACACTATCTAACTGCCTGTTAGACAGATAGATAACTGCTAGCAGAGATTATGAATAAGAGATCGGGAACCTGGATGACATTCACCAAACAAAATTAAATTCCTTACAGTTTTCTAATTTTAGCTTATGTTTGCAAGCCTGCAATAAATAAATCTAGTGTATATAATTACAAATCATATGGAAAAGTCTGAAATATTTTACAGTTCAAAATATATTGAAGAACTATTAAAACATTAAAAAGCTAAGAGATATTTGTGCTTCTCTTCTCTTGAGGAAAGCTCTAAAACACAGAAAAAAAGAGAGAGTCTGGTGTGAGGAACTTGGGGAGAAACAATAGCTCACTAATGAAAGTCTCCATCACTGAAATTACCACCTAACTAGCACAGTTCTGTAAACCCTCCAGTTTTGGTCTGTGCTGGTCTCTGTTAAAAAAGTATGAACATTGTGGAAAGGAGTATCCAAGTAGCCAGAGATACTGTCCCAACTGGCAACTTCATAAATGAGTAGCTTACATCCCATCCTAATTATTGCATAGTACAAGGTGGACTACAGTTTATCTCTAAGAAAGAACAGCAACTTAAATTTCACAGTATTCTGTGGCAGCTCAATTGCTCAGCTGCCTTTCCTAAACTGATGCAGGTAGAAAGTTATCTTGTCTCTTCTGGAAGATGCATATTTTATGATGTTAAAATATATATATTCCTTCAACATCAAACCAGGAGTTTTCATTTCAACACACTGCTTTATCTGCCAGTGAGTACCATCTCAGTGAGCTTATGTTCCCTCCCTGTCTTTCTTCTCCTTATTATCATCTTATTCCTGCACAACTCTCTATCTTGCAAGCTGAATGAAGGATAATGTATTTTATTTAGATTGTAAGTCACATAGCTTATTTTCTGTGCTATAAGTAATAAAACAAAAACATAACAAGATGTTCAATTAAATTGCACATCATAGACAAGGTACACCGTGTCCCGGAACAGCTTCCATTCACTGCATAGAAATATGCTGTAGACATGACAAATCTTTGCAAAGTTTCTCTTAGTAATTACTCTGCTTAATGCAGGCTGTCATTACATGGTAGCTTTGATATGGAAAAATACTTAGTGTCATACGCATAGTGCAAAGCTGCCAGCAGTAAATACAAACACCTTAAGCAGAGCTATCTTAACCACACCTTGTATGCCCTCCTCTTTGAACCCGAGCCCTGCACGCTGTTTGCCTTGACCTGGCCTGCTGGGCCAGCAAGCTTCAGCTCACCAATGCCACTGGCCAGAATCATCCTGCAGGGTAGCTGAGGCTACAGACAGTGCTGGGCCCTGCACACCATGTAGGCAAAGCCACCCTGCACCCTGCCCAAGGCCGGGCAGCTCACCCATAGCTGAAGTTGCACCCTGTGCCCCTACAGTGGGAGCTCCTGGCTCTGACCCAGCTATTTTATTTTCAGTGTTATATGTCTACCTTATCATCACTTAAAAGTACAATACAGACATAATAAAGGATTTATTTACCCTGGGAATAAAATGTATGTTAATAAAAAGCCTTTGATTTAATTGAGGAATGCATGTGCATCTGAATAATAATAATATAAAAAAAAATCTCCAAGAGGACAAAATAAGTAATAGATATCAAAACACTAGACTATTCATTCCTTTAGTTTATTCTGCTTTCACCCAGAATAAAACAAGGCACAGTCACAGTGCCCAAAAGCCTACTAAATTCAAATTTCATACCAAACTGGGACATCTAATGAAGTATTAAAGGCCAAGGAAAATCCTTTACAAAGCTATAGCCTAAGAACACCTTTTTCATTGGACATTGTCCCGACTGCTCGAATTGTTGTGGTACTTCAGAAAATGTATAGCTTGCCTGTACCTTGATTCCACAGCTGCAGGGGAGTCAGCACGAACGCAGTGCCTCAGGTTGTGGATAGCAAGTGCAACGTCCACTTTTGTGTCAGCTGAATATTAAACATGTTTATGAAAAGATTTGGGAAGATGCTTCTGTTTTCAAAAGTTATTTTTAGAGTTAGGCAGTTTATGGTTCAATTAACACCGTGAGACAATCTTATACAGCTGTGGGAGGAGGGAAAGGAGGAAAGGCAGGATGGGAGGACGGCTATGCTCTAATTTATTCTTACTGAACTGAAGCTATAATCAGTTGTAACTATAAACTAATGAAAACTGCATATCAAGTTTTATTTTAACCAAGAAGAAATATCAACCTGACAACAAAAATAGAAGTTTACTTTTTTTTTTTTTTAAACAGTGCAACATAATTTCTCTGGCATTTACAAAAGCAAGTGGTTTTGGTTACCATTGTAGTTAGAAACACAAACCTACACAAAGAAAGATATTGAAGAATAATGTCAGCATGTAAGCAAAGCAGGTGTAATTAATCAAGATGTCAGAAGATGACATTCCTGCAGAAATTTTTAAAAGCATTTATAATTTTAAAATACAGCTTGTTCTTATGTACAGCATTTTGTATTTAGAAAACATACTGTATCCCTCTAGACATTTAGTTGAATTACTTAATTGGATAGCAATGCAAATGGCACTGGTATTTTCTAACTGATTTGTTTGTAAGACTAGTAAAGTGTCTAAATTAAATTTTCACTTCCCTTTCCTTTGCTTTTAAGCTTCATTAAATGAGACTCAGATTATTTCTACAGAACATATAACACAATCTATTCTAGGTTCAAGAGACATATGTCACCAATATTTTGTGACTGTTCTAATATTGTCAGAGGTTTCACTAATGAATATTCCAGATAAAAATTCCAGAGTTTGGAAAGATTGGTTCTGTTTCAGAAAATACTGATAGAAGAAAGAACTGTCTTCATATTACATATTAATATTCATTTTCCTGTACTACCTTTTTCAAATCTAAGTTTCCAACTTAATATTTAAATGCACGACCTCAAGATTTCCTCTTGTGAACAAACTGTACAGTTATACAAAGATACGTGCAACTGTGAATAATTCCCAACAATAGAACTGACACAAGAGAACAGCCAATAAGATAACATTCAGTTACCTCATTTGGTAGATTTACATACACAGATAATTGGAAATCATTATGAAATACCTCTGAAGTCTGCAAATGACACTGACATTCGAATCAAGCTTGGTTCAAAGACTAGTCTTTGTACCAAAGTATGTACAATGTACATACATTGTAACTATTATCTAAGAAATCACTAAATGAAAATAATTCAATGCTGAATAATGTCATATGCGGTGAATTACTGACCCTACCTCATTTGAAAGCAAGATTTCCATTTCCATCAGTGAGGCTTATCACTTTATTCTCTGTATTTCAATTTAAATAAATAGTATCAAATTTGATAGAACAAATTTTGTGAAAAACAGGTTTTCAAAATGATAGAAAAATAGTTTATTGTTTTCAAAAGACATCTGAACTTCAAGCGTTTTTCATTAGTTCCTGTGAAGTTAGTTTGCTATATCAGAATGTAAAACCAGAGAAACCTGAATACACAGAATACTTTTCTAAGCCGCCCCCCATCTTTTCTGGATATTCTTAGCTACCATTTCAAGTAAAAGTATAATAGGCTACAATCCTATAGGCAAAATAAGGATGCCATGCTAAAATAGCTGCCAGACATCCTGAATCAACATTGTCCACTGTGTTTTAATACACATTTTCTGCCACGAGTCTCTGAATGCATGAGTATTAGATATCTGTCTACTCAAGTATTCTTTGCACATGCTGTGCACCAAATAGCACTATTTAGCAACCTTTGATACAAACTTTTTTTTTCCTATAATGTTTTCCTGATTTAAATACACTCTCAAAATTCTCATTTCCTAGAAATAGGCTATGTCCATGTCCTATGAATATTACTGCACAAATAGTATGGATATATGAACACTGAATAAAACCACATTTCTTAGTTTAACTGTACAGAAAAGATTTACTGGTACAGCATGTAGAGCTTCCAGGAGAACCTAAGAGAACAACATCTAACACATTTTAAACATTTCATTCCTTCTACAAAGGAACCATTAAACCATATTAAAACAGACATTTGACAAGCCTGGCATCCATGTTCATAGGCCACTATAATTTTCAGAAAAATGGGATCACTCAGTCAATACCATAGGCTTTTAGCATTAATTTCACAAACTATTTTAATTATCTTTAAAATAAACTACAGTTTATGCAAAGTCATAACTGAGTTTTTTTTTTTTTTACTGATTTTTCTGATCATATACATAGTGGTTGATAAAGTCCAATATATCTCAACCATATTCTTCAAAGTCTTTCAGAAAAATCTATTTCCAGTTATAACAGCCATATGGAAAATGTAAATAATGACTAAGGAGAATATTACTGTTATACCAGAAACTAAAATTTTCCTAACAACTTCTACAGAGCCAACACAACCCCAAAACATATCATGTCGGCCATTAACAAAATTCAAAATATAATACATATGATTTATAAATATAGTAGCCATGCACAGTATTTCTCAAGACACAGGATTATAGTTTACTTTCATGTACTCTTTTTCCCTTCATAAGCAACACATCTACAAAGACGTCTAAGTTAGAAATTGTACCCTAAATATATAATTTAAATGTCAGAAGGACAAAACAATCAGAAAAGTCTATGAAAACTCAATAATGCCTATCATCCAAGCAAATCCGTATCAAATACCTTTTCAAATGTTACAGATCTTTACATTTTGTTAATATAGGAACGAATTACAACACTGATTAAAACACTGCACAACTTGTTACCAATTATTCACTTTTGCTTATGTGCTCATTAAAAAAAAAAAAAAAAAAGAATATTTTTCTTACTTACCCACAAGGTACTATAGAAAAGCATTAAGCATACTTGACAACCAGGAATTCTGTTAACCTTCAGTTACTCACCTAGGAAACAGAAGAAAACATGTAAGTACTCTCTTGTATGGGGAGAAGGAATACAGCATTAATTTTTATTGTATGTAATAACCTTCTATATTTTGAACATCTCTGAAATAAAGTATTTTATCTTTTAATCCAAGTTAAATGAAAGGAGCAGGAAGTATTTTATGTAGGGAGATAAACCACAAAACAACAATTAGGTAGAAATTGCATATTTGCTGTGTAACATCCAACCAGTTTATTCATCTGTAGCGCTGATACAATACTGTTCTGTTACCACAAGAGGAGTCTCAAAATCTTCTGAAACTCTACTGGATAAAGATCCTGTGTTCCAAATACACTGCCTGAAGCAATGTTTTAGCAGAACACTGTTACAAAACTAATTAACTTTTGTAACTGCCATAATAGCTTTCAAGGTTTCCCACGAAGCCTGGTGGGGGAGCCAACATTTTGCCCAATAAAGTTATATAACTTTTTTGAACTGGCATATTTATATATATATATATTTTAAGCTTATTTTCTGTTCAACAGAACAGTGAAGATAATATGTTTTAAGTAATGCCAAACATATAATCAATGCTATGTTTTTCCAGAGGCTTAATGAATTCAGCATTTATTATTGAGTAGCGTGTGTGAATGGAAACCAATGATGAATATCAGAAAAAAAGGTTTCTTCATTAATGTATATGCATATTTGTATATGCATAAACCACATTTGTTTGGGGAAAAAAGCTCAGATTTTATGTTTTAAATAAATAGATACAACATTGCTAAAGGAAGCTTGTATTTTCCTGCAATATATTAAATAAAAATTGCAATATCGGTAGGAAAGTCTAAGTTCTTTCAAATTTGGGAGGTTTTACTGATGAATTAAACTACAAAGGATGTAATAAAATGTAAGACACTAGAAACTGAACATAAATGAAGGAAAATTGATTAGTCTACATGAGCGGAGAAAATTTACAAAAAACATCATTTTTCTGTAGCACCTTTAAAATGGTACAAATGTCCATATAAACAATGTTCTTGACATGAGATTTGTTTAATGCTGGTATAGAAAGTAGTTTGAATTCCTCAGGCTTTTGTGTGCTGCTAATATTCTCCTCTTATTAAGATTATTTTGTAAATTTTGTGTATTTTTCACTGGCCAGCCAATGTATAATAATTGTAAGCAAAGTTCTCCAAAAATGTAACTCCTAATTTCCAACCTAAACCTCCCCTGGTGCAACTTGAGGCCATTTCCTCTAGTCCTGTCACTAGTTATCTGCAAGAAGAGGCTGACCCTCAGCTACCCACAGCTTCCTTTCAGGTAGCTGTAGCGAGCAATAAGGTCTCACCTGGGCCTCCTCTTCTCTGGACTAAACAGTACAGTTTTTTTGTTTTGTTTTGTTTTGTCTTTTTTAATTTATTTGTTTGTTTAAATACCACCTTACTTTTTGAGTTATCCTCAGATTTTGCACACTTCTGATATCTTCAACTCTTTCTCTCAGTGCCAATGAATGTTTGTCTTGTGTTTTTTTGACTACCTAGTACTCCTCTGTGTGTATTACATGTAAGTTATTAAATAAATACTACAATTAGCTTATCTATAATTTGAATGAAAGAAGATACATACACATACTCTGCTTGAGAATACATGCCTAGGAAGTGAATAACTCATTCCCTACTGGAGTGCATTTCAACTGGCCTTCTACAGTTAATCTTACTGCCATAAGGATAAATCCCACTTCCAAAGATATGAAATTGTTTTTTTGTTTGTTTTTGTTGTTGTTGTTGTTTGTTTTTTGTTTTTTAATAAAAATAGACATGAATTAGTTTCAGCCAAATATATATATTTTCTTAAAGGAAAGTGAAATTAATTTTTAAAAAACACTATTAATAATCATTTAGCATTTCAAAAGAACACTAAAGATATTTATGTTTTACATAAATATCTTTATCTCAACATTAATATACACACGATAGTCAAGACTAACATTTCAGAACTCTTTTTTTTTTTTTTTTTCTATAGAAAAAGAGTTTCATCATCTTAAAGGCTTGCATTTTCAGGTTGTGTTGCTTCCAAGGATCTTCTGGCTACGTCTACCAATACTAGTTGGTACCCACGCCAGAAAGGATAAGGAGTCCCGCTCTTAGTAAAACTGTAGCGGAAAGTTGTAAGCAGCAAAACAATACATGAACATGTTACAGCACATAGCTCTCCCTGTGTCCGGTAACCTAGGTCCAAACTAGACAGCTTTTTACAGGTGGCACCCTGCAAACTTAAACTCTGTACAGAGCCAAGTGGCAGTTCTAGTAGTCATGATAGCCCCAGAGTACTTTTCATAAACATCTGCTCAATGCAAAAGACAGAAAAGTTACCTATTCAGACAAGACCATCTATGTGAAAGTTTAAAAAGAAAATATTCAGTGTGTTTGTGGGTTTCAACTGTAGAAAACCCAGAATTAAGGTTGAATTGTACACCTGAAGACAGAATTTAGCTGGCCTGTATATGAAAAATCCCATGACATCTTTAAAGCAAAGGTTATCTTCTGAAAACTTTCTACTCAATTAAGTATTTAAAAAATCATTATACTAACTGAGGTCAGTTCTTTATAAAACTGCAAAAAAAAAGTGTTAGGAGGTTTACTTCTTTTCTAATTGTCTTTGCGCAGAGTCTTCAAACTTCCAATGCAATTAACCTTAATGAAAACTTTAACAATAGTTTAAAGATAAGGGAACGGCATTGTGGCTATCCTAGATGACCTACATCCTTCACAAAACGCCAAGCAGTGATATGCTTCGCAAAACTCTCCACACACCTATGCTTTTCCAAACAGCATAACACCTGTAATCATCTCATCTTGGGCCCAAGCATAACTTAACTATTCATTTCATGCACTTGTAATACTTTTTTTTTTTTTTTAAGATAAAAGTATGCAATTTTTTTCACTAAATGCTGAAATATTTTCTGTCACACATTAGACATTGTTTATTTTTCTTTAAGTTTCTTTAAGTACCTTTAACAGGTACTTGACATTATAGATGTATTCAACTTTCACCCACACAAGAATCCTAGTAAACACCACTGCAGTTATACTGCGGAAGACTAAAGTGTCGTATTTCATATGATACTCAAAATAGATGTAATATAGTATCAATAAGAATGATGGACCAAGGATGGACCTATTCCTTCTCCAAGGAATAGGAAACCCACACCTCCTCTTGGCTAACCAGCACTGAGGCACGCATGATTAGGTTCCAAAAGCCAGAGACTGATCCGGGCCATGACAAACTGGCTTCTTCTCGGTGACCTTCACAGGAAACAAGAAGCTTGTGACTGAGTAATGACAGACCAATAAACCTAATCTCATTTAGTTAACACATTCCATACACACTGCAAACTAGCTGTTAAAAGATGGTAGGACAAATCAACACAGATATAAAATACAATCTCTATAATTTATTTCCAGTTGCAAGCAACCCACTCATGCAATAATATTTTGAAAGTTTTGTGTTTGAGCTACAAGTAACTCACTTTCTAAACAGGAAAACTTCCCTCTAGCAATTACTTGAAAGCAATTTGAATTATTTAGAAATACGATTTTGTGAATAATTAGCTGCTTATATTTTGCATAATCATCTTCAGAGATACAAAGCCATTTTTGTGCTGTTATTCTTTTCCAAATACAATGTGTTTCTTTCATCTATACAAAATATGGATATGAGTATACTAGAAAGTAATAGCAATTATCGAAAGATCAAATGTATGATAAAATTAAAGTATTGGATCAAAGCTTTCACATTGTTGTCAAATACATTTGGAAACATACTGTATGATTTAAGGGTATAAAACAGCTCACGTAGATTCAGACACAGGCAGATGAACATGCACACAATACTACAGAGGCTCTCTTAAAAATGTACTTCATGAGATACTTGAAAGTTTACATTAGTGTTTTAAGATCTTTATATCACTGAACAAACTTTATCAGACTAGTGGCAATCAAAGTAACATCAAAATCACACCAAAATATGCACACACATTTATGTATTTGCTTTTTGAAAGTTGGCACAATTTAAATTCACAAAGATTAAAGGGGAGCTCAGATTTTCTTTCTAATTTTAGCATTTACCATACAAAATTTTGAATTAAGACATGGAAATAAAATATGCTATAATTTAAGAGTGTTGGTTACAGTGCTCATTTTTTGATACTTCTGGAACTAGAACAATACATCCCTTTAGCAAAACCTCTGATAACTGGAACCCTGATGTGCGTGACAACTAAATGAGCTTATTTGAGTTGAACTTTGTCTAGCTATTACAAAAAAAAAAAAAAAAAAATCAGAATAAATAACTTGTAAATAGTATATTACACCTTTATATTTACTGCCAATCAATACTGAGTCTAGAATCTTAAGATGAGATCCTAAGTTACTACATCATACTGTGATAATGAATTGACCCATGTTTACTTAAAAGCTATTTTTTGAAGTTTAGAGATATTATTAAGATAGTCTTTACATATTTTGCTATAAGCTTAATAAAATCTCTATCATTTCAATGCTAAGTGCCTAAGAGAATGAATGACATCACTTGAATATTAAATTTGAAGGAGGGCATTTTTTAATGAAAAGTGAAAAATCAACCTGCAGCAACTGCAGACTTGGAATTTTCACTTACTATTACCTTACAAAATAAGATAAAGCTAAAAAGTTAGATGATATGATCACCTTCCAGATATTAATAATATCCTTCTCCTCCTCTCTGTATTCTGGCCTCATGTTGGCCCCAGCAAAGTCTGCACACCTCATGGACCGCTCCACGGTCAGTGCCTGCGCTACACTGCACATAAAGAGGATCAGATTCAGTTATAACCACCACCACCTCCCCCAGTGCCAGCCTTTTCTGGCTCCAGGATAGCACAGACACTGCATTTGCAGAGCAGCTTAACTTCTTAGCTCTTGAACGATGACCCACTTATCCCACTGGAATATAGGCCACAGGGGAAAAACAAAGTGCTTCAGAAAAAGCGTCCTATACATGTTTAATGTAGAAACATCTCTGAAAAAAAAAAAAAAAAAAAAAAAAAAAAAGGCTTAAAAAAATAAAATATAGAATTCAATGTTTGCCTATTGATTTCCAGAGTATTTTAAGCCATAATGAGATGAGTGAGAGCTTTGAAAAACAAAATACTTAAAAATCTGGTTTACAAGTCTAAAGGACTGTATCTTCATTCAGCTTTAGAAGTAAACCATGTGAAAAATACCCATAGCACAGACATTGGTTTCCTAATTCATCCATATATTAACAGCCACATTTTAAAGTCATTACCATTGATTCTAAATTGTGGTTCCAGAATGCATCTTAAATGATACAGGGAAAAAAAAAAAAAAAAAAAAAAAAAAAAAAAAAAAAAAAAAAAAAAAAAAATTTGCTTTATCCCAGGCAAAACAGCTTTCCTTCAGTGGAATGATATCTACTGACACCTAGGAACGTTATTTTTAAATATCACATGATATGCTTGTTGTTACAACTGCTCCAAGCTCCTGGTGAAATTTGCAGCTGAGAAGGCCTAACAATTTAAAAATAACTGAATCACAGCTTACTTTTAATGTCAAATAATATAATCACCTCTGTTTAGTATTATGCATATTTAGACAAGCTGCCCGTCTCTGTTCCCAATAAATTCTTTCCTTCTGTCATCTCAAACTTGACATTTTCCAATTCTAAGTATACAGATTTTTTTCCTTGGATGCCCTGTCATTAAAACTGTCACAAACTGTATCTATTTATGTATATCTATGTAATGTTAACATAGCAAAATGTCCACAGACACACTGGTGCCATTTGCTCATGTCATTCTGCCGCCAATCCTGGTTTTCACCGCTGCTGATACAATGCCCTTCTGTGCACAGCAGTCCCCCTGCCCTTGTTGACTGTTTCCATAGCACTGCAGGCCCAGGCAAACTACCTGTGTTTTTGGTTGTCTTTGTTTTTCAAGTATTATAGGAGTCACACCTAGTGACACCACATCTTAATGCAAGGCCACAATAATTATATAATAAAGATCGTATATATGGCCTATATAGATAAGTAGCTTTGATTGATCTGAGTTTTGAATTTTTTCTCACTAATGAGGAAACCATCCATAACTCCAATTTTTAAGTCCCTCCTTTCAAAGGGTTTCACATATGCATCCCTCAGCTATTTACAGCCTTGCAAACATACACCTCAATAGGTCCAGCCAGGCCTTAATAAAAAAGTGAGGTGAAGAAGGGAGTAGAAGAGGAAGAAATATATATATATATATATATAAAAAAAAAAAAAAAAAAAAAAAAAAAA
>CM021765.1:97698415-97743539 GCA_011076525.1 Nettapus auritus
AAAAAAAAAAAAAAAAAAAAAAAAAAAAAAAACCAAAAAAAAAAACCTCTTGCTTTTTACTAATTTTGTACTGTCTTGTGATGGTTTTACTCGGGTGGGCAGCCGAGTTCCACCACAACCGCTCTCTCACTCCCCCTCCTCAAAGAGGAGCGAGGAGAAAATACGATGAAAGGGGCTCAAGGGTTGAGATAAGGACTAGGAGATCGCGCAATAATTATCGTGACGGGCAAAACAGACTCAGCATAGAGAGAAAGTAAGATTTATTGCTTATACTAACAAGCTAGAGAAGTGAGAAACAAAGAAAAGAAACAAAAAGCACCTTCCCCCCCATCCACCCTCTTCCACCTCCTCCCCCCGAGCGGCGCAGGGGAACAGGGGAATGGGGGTTATGGTCAGTCTACAGCACTTCTTCTCTGCCACTCCTTCTCGGTCACTCTTGTCCCCTGTGCTGTGGGGTCCCACCCACGGGATGCAGTCCTTGCTGAACTGATCCAGCGTGGGCTGTCCACAGGCAGCAGCTCTTCAAGAACTGCTCCAGATATGGGTCCGTACCACAGGGTCCATCCCTTGGGAGCAAACTGCTCCAACCTGGGTCCCCCACGGGCAGCAGCTCCTGCCGGGTCACCTGCTCCTGCGTGGTCTCCTCTCCACGGGCTGCAGGTCCGGCCCGGAATCTGCTCCGGCAGGGGTCTTCCACAGGCCGCAGTCTCCTTCGGGATATTAGTCTCACGATAATTATTGCGCGATCTCCTAGTCCTTATCTCAACCCTTGAGCCCCTTTCATCGTATTTTCTCCTCGCTCCTCTTTGAGGAGGGGGAGTGAGAGAGCGGTTGTGGTGGAACTCGGCTGCCCACCCGAGTAAAACCATCACAGCCCCTTAACTGCTTTTTGAAGGAAGAAAGCAACTCTTCCAAATGTTTATTTCTTCCTTCTTAAAACAATAAAACTTACAAACTGAGAACAAATAAATGAAACGTGTTCTGAGTTATAGGGTCAATTCATGGCTTTAATGTGAACTTGGCCCAACTCTATACATGAATAGGACTCCACGTGTTAACATCTTAGATCTTGTTTGTATACAAATGATTTGACTCATGTAAATCTGGAGGAATAACAGCCCACAACTTTAGTGACCATGCAGTAATTTATATTGAAAAAATATGAAGAAATAAAATGCTGAAGATATATTGTTTTATGCAAGTTATTATACACATTATCAGCTTCAGAACGTCAAATTTGTTCAGAAGAAACAAAGAAACTTTAACAACTTTTCAAGTTGTGATCGCTCTACTGTAGCAACTGAAACCTTCCTATGAATGGGATTTTTACATCATGTTTAAAATACTTGATAAGTATTCTCAGTCTACCACATTCAAGATGAAGCCCTAACTTGGATCTCAGTTTCTTACATTAGGTATGTTCCACCTACATACATAAATAAAACATCACTTAGGACTGGGGTTTGAACCCAAGTCTTTCATCCAAGCTGAGCGGTCCCACCAGTCAGTACACAGATGCTCTCCACCTCTTTGCCCAAGAGATATTTAAATGCTCAACTGACACAGAGTCCTAATCATCAGATGACTTTCCTAAAAGATGGAAAAAAAAAAAAAAAAAAAAAAAAAGAAACTTGAACTTAGGTCTTTAGGGTGAGTTTGTTAATATCAGGAATATATTTAGAAAAAAAAAGGTCTCATTCCCTCAATCCCCATCAACAGCAAGCTTCTGTAAGTTCTGTAAGTCCTTTATTTGTAAATCCATTTTATTAATACCTAGCCAACACAGGAAATACTGCTTATTGATAATAGCTTTTCCTTTTTGAACATATATTTAGTCTAAATAAGGGCTTTGGACAAGGATATGCAAATACATGCCTGAAAAATTACAATAGGGATGTAGCAAAGCCTGGAATAATCAGAAAGAACTATGAACCCAAAGAACAAGCTACCTGCAAAGCTAGCCATCACTTCGTCTTTGTGGTGGTCTGACAAGAAGCAAGTTGTCACAGAGAAAACCTAGACATTCATGCATCCTTTTATCATTAAGTCCTAGGGAATAGAACACTTGTGTATACTGTTCACTTCCACATGTATTCTGCTGCACGTGTTTTTTGGTTTAAATCACAGTATTTTGGTGTGACTATTCAAATAACAACATCATTATCAAGACGGAAGAAAAAAATTGAAGTAAGCGACTAAATCAGGACATGAGAACAAGAACCATAAAACAGCTTCAGTTGGAAGGGACCTTAAAGACCATCCAGTTCCAACCCCCTTGCCATGGGCAGAGACACCTCCCACCAGACCAGGCTGCTCAAAACCCCATCCAACCTGGCCTTGAACATCTCCACGGATTGGGCATCCACAACTTCTCTGGGCAAACCTGTGCCAGTGCCTCACCATTCTGAGTGAAGAATTTCTTCCTAATACCTAATCTAAATCTCCTGTCTTTTAGTTTAAAAAACATCCCCCCCTTGTCCTATCACTACACTCCCTGACAAAAAGAGTCCTTCCCCAGCTTTTCTGTAGGCCCCTTGTAGGTACTGGAAGGCTGCAATGAGATCTCCTCAGAACCTTCTCTTCTCCAGGCTGAATAACCCCAGCTCCCTCAGCCTGTCTTCATAGGAGAGGTGCTCCAGCCCTCTGACCGTCTTCATCCCAGAGCCCCTCTTCTGGGCCCCCCCCCCCCCCCACACACACAAACTTATTGTGCTGGGAATGCCAGACCTGGACACAGCACTCCAACTGGGGCCTCACAAGTGCAGAGCAGAGGGGGAGAGTAACCTCCCTTGACCTGATAGTTACACCTCTTTTGATGTGGTTGGCCTTCTGGGCTGCAAGTGCACACTGCTGGCTCATGTCTAGTTTTTCATCCACCAGAATCCCCAAGTCCTTCTCTGCAGGGCTGCTCTCAATGAGTTCTTCTCCCAGTCCGTGCTCATGTCTGGGATTGCCCCAACCCACATGCAGCACCTCGCACTTGGACTTGTTGAACTTCATCTGGTTCACATGGGCCCACTTCTCCAGCTTGTCCAGGTCCCTTTGGACAGCATCCTTTCTCTGTTTTACTGATTGCACCACTCAGTTTGGTGTCATCTGCAAACTTGCTGAGGGTACACTGAACCCCATTATGTCCCTGGTAAAGATATTAAACAGCATTGGTCCTGAAACAGACCCCCGAAGGACACCATTCATCACTGGCCTCCACCTGGACACAGATCTGTTGACTGCTACTCTCTGGCTATGGCCATCCAGCCAATTCCTTATCCACTGAATAGTCCATCCTTCAAATCCATCTCTCCAACTTGGAGATCAGGATGTCACGTGGGACTTTGTCAAAGTCCTTACAGAAGTCCAGATAGATGATATTGGTGAGCCTTCCTTTGTTGACTGATGCAGAAGAAAAGCTAATTTTGAATTTTTGGCTTACAACAGTTAGCTGCTTTTCCCTCAGAATATATATATTGGGTTAAAAAGAAAAAATATATATATATATCTACCAGGAATTGAGAATTACAGTTTCAAGAAATAGAGTAATCTTATAATTTATATAGGAACAGTCCCAGGAAACATGTGTGTATGAAGTCAGAATGTCAAGCTTCCATCCTCTGTAGATTTACAGATGTGAAGAGAAATACATTTTTAAAATCATAAAAGAAAGAGACTTTTTAAACACAGGAAAGATGTCTCTAGATCAGGATGGAATCATCTTAGTGGAATAGCATAAAGTACTATTAGTGTGAAAGCCATACTTGCTTGCTCTGTGCTGAATTCATTAAAATTACAGAGAGAGGGAGAATCAACTAACAAGCTTCCAGAGTTTAAGGGAAACCAGCATTGGTGCCAATTTTCCAATAACCCCAAATGACTCAACCATGAAGTACACCACTAATTTAATCGCTGCCTTTCCCAGTCATCTCCTTCCACTATCTGATGAGTAGCTTCTTAGAAGTAGATGTTATAGGGGAAAAGGCACCTTTATACTGAAGGGATCTCAAGCATAACAACAAATAAACTGAAGTGGACCAACAGGAATATATTGCCTTTCTGTGATCAAAACATTTTAAGTAAGGTACAAAACATGGATTTTAAAAGTTTTTTTTTTTTTTTTTTTTCAAAACTAGGAATATTTTTCTGAGTTATTAAAATACTTTATAGCTCCTAAACCTAACAATCAATCATCTGGTTTTCCTTCTATGACTGATGAAATCTCTACTAACAAAGTTAATACTTTAAACAGAAAATAGCTGAAGAAATTAAGGCATATAAATATTTTCTGTTAGACAGAATTATAAAAAGATAATGAAATGCGAATTAAAAAAATCAGAAAGTTACTTCCCAATATATTCAGTTAATTCAACATTCCAGATTTTGTTTTCCTCAAGACATTTTCCCATCTATCTTTAAATAGTATTTACATTGCTGCAAGTTTGTCATACCTGGGGGAGGGAGAGGGGTTAGTTAGATGTCTAAATTATATTAACGGATGTTTATCTCTAGCATTTACTGAAAAGTAGGAACTGTAGAAATACCACATAATACAGTTTCACATCTGAAAGTAAAAAGTAATTTTCCTCATCTGAAGAGGTGAGCACAGCTTTTGTTTTCTTCAAAATATTCCAGATACTGGAACCTGCTTTGGCAGGGGGACTGGACCTGATAATCTTTCAAGGTCCCTTCCAACCCCTAACATTCTGTGATCCCTAATCTTGTCTACAGTTCAAGAGACTACTGCAATGACTTCCTTTCTTTACTGTTTGTAGGAAGGTGTGTAGGACCTGAGACAAGCCTCCATTAACATTGCTCCCATGTTTTCTATGCACTATGCTTTTCATATGAAGTACTTGTTTTTCTTAAAGGCAAAAGCTGTGAATATCATTATCACAAAGTCTTCATGCCATTTTGTACACAGTTCTATATTTCTGGTTTGGTAACTACAACACAAAACAAGCTTCAGTAAACACGTTTATGTGCTTTTAATTTAAGAGTTTAAGTACATTAACATGCAGATTTAACAAAAAAAATCAACTGATTGTTATGCCTAAAACTAAGCTCATACTCCTTTAGAGTCCTGGGATTTATTTATTCAATCAATCATTCAGACTTAGTGGATTGTTTGCATGTTTTCAAGAGAAGTGGAAGCATATGTTACTGACGCACTCTGAACTATAGAACCTTACAGGGACCTCTAAGCCACAAAAACATGCCTGAGTTACTGAGGCCATAAAAGATATTTTTTTTAATATATAATTTATATAATATACATATTATATTATGTATATAATATGTAATTTTAGCATGCAATTTAAAGTTTTGAAGTTTCTAAATAAAATCTGAATACATATTTCACTTAAAGTCATAATATGTCATAAACTAGTTCCTCAGGAGAGTTAAGGAAAAAAATTGAGATTTAATCAAAAAACTTTTCTGCTGTTTTCCTATTAGATTTCACAAATACTACCTTAAAACAAAAACATTTTAATAATCATGTACTAAATTTCAAAATAGTACTTACAAACAGTCTTTTATACTTGAATTGCATATCAATTGTTTAAAAGTTAAAAAAAAAAAAAAAGTAAAGGTCTTGTGTAAAAGACTTCCTGAACTATTTAAAAATACTAAACTGTATATTTTCATTTTAAAAAAGATGCTTAGGATTACCTCATTTCAACTTTCTTCTTGCTACTTGTTACCTGTTATGCTGCTAAAAAAACCACCCACTCTTTATAGTAATGATAGGTGGTTCTTTAGTTGACAGTAAAATAGTTTAGATTTCTTTACAGAAATAAATATAACAATCTGCCTAGATCTTACCTACAGAGGCTAAAGAGATTTCTTTTAATCAATCACCATATAAAGAAGTCATTGACTCAGAATTTGCTTCATAAACAAAATGCAAGCTATATTTCTCCAAACATGCAAAGATGTCCTAACTGCAGTTTATGCAGCTCTGAATTCGTATACTCTTAAAACTTTTTTTCCACCTAAAAGAAGAATTCTGAGAAAAGCAGCTTAAGTTTTCACAACATATGTATTTGTTAACATTTCAAAACAGAACGTTAAACTCCTGTGAAATAAATCCAATCCCTAAGAAGATTCAGCAGGATTTTCTTGCCTTTTTCTCATTTATTAAAAAATATCTACATTTCTGCTTTATAGACTAATGAGGAAAAATGGAAATCTGTGTCAAGGCACAGATTCAAAGCTGAAAACTTCCAGTGAACTCAACATTTGTACCAACAACCATCATTGAAGTAGTACCAATTCCAAAATGATTAATGTTAGCATAATTTGTAAATTATGATGATAAAATAGTCAAGGTTCTTCCAATGCACTAAAAATTATTGCTTGATCTATGAAGCATGTTTTATGATAAAATTTCCTTGCTTTATTTTTTTTTTCCTTTTTGGGGGGTTGAGGGGGGAGGGGAATGAAGAGGGCTTTTTGCTCTTAATTAGTGATGATAGATTTGGAAGCACTAGACTCATGATTCATTTGATGTCTGAACTCAGTCTTCATTTTAGAGAAGCAAAATCCATTAGTAGGTTGGGCAGAATTATGCCATTGGGTACTCAATGTCAACCATAGCTTTACTGTTATGGAATCATATGGCACATAAATAAGTTAATTCATCCCATGCAAATTTCTTCTCATTCTGTTCATAATAGAATTATAGAATTTGTTTGTCTCTGAAATAGGGCACATTGTAACTGATATACTCAATTGTTTTTAGTGATAAATGTTTCGAACAAGTACCACACTTTGTATTTGTAGTTGTACTTGTGTTGCCAAAAATGTTTCAAGGTCTGCATATGGATTCTTCTTGTTCCACCACTACTGATTTCAAATAGATCCAAAAGATCTTGTATCTAAAAAATAAAAAATAAAAATTCACAGTGACAACCAATTCTCATATGAGAGTATAAATACCCATGAGAAGAGAGATCAATTGACTGGGTAAT
This sequence comes from Nettapus auritus, assembly GCA_011076525.1. Taxonomy (NCBI): domain Eukaryota; kingdom Metazoa; phylum Chordata; class Aves; order Anseriformes; family Anatidae; genus Nettapus; species Nettapus auritus. The sequence goes on from CM021765.1 coordinate 97,705,378, forward strand.
AAAAGCTGAACTTGGTAGCTCAGAAATCTCCACTATAAAATAAACATTGATGGAGATGAGTTATAAAGAACAATTTCCAGAACAGTCCTGGAATGCTTTGTTTCATTACCAGTGAAACAGAAGACTGACAGAAGACAAAAAAACTATTTCCCTATCCAGGATCTCCCTTAAAGTCTTTTCTTTAAACAAAACTTTCACAATGTATTAGATGAGTAGTTTTACCAAATTAGTTATTTAAGTCCATGAAGTTACAATCTGTAATAAAGGAGATACAGAACAGTGCAGAATAGGGTACCTGCTGGATGGTTGTGTTTTCTTTGTTTGTTTATTTTTAAGGAAGTTAGCATTATCTGAATCATGTTAATTACCCTTGCCAAATCTGGGGATATGATCTTTAATTATTAGCTTGTTTACTGCCAAAAGAAATATACTCTGTTCTACTGGCATTTGTGTATGCCCACTGATCTTGGAAATACAAACAAGGCAATTATAATTTCAAACTGTACTAAATGAAAATTCAATATTAATTTACTCTTGCATTTTGTACTTAATTTTCATGAAAAACATAAAAACTATGCATATATGCATTTATAATGAAAGCTACCTCACTTTCCAGCTTTATTTTTTTTGGGGGGGGGGGGGGTGGAGACACGGACCAATTGGTAATGTTCACTGAATAGAATACATTTGAAGTAGTGCTTCTGTTGGAATGATATCATGACGCAGTATTTTAGTATCTGGCTGAATGCTACAACTATGAACAAAACAGACATATTGAACAAACATTTTACTGTATTTCATGTGAGTGGCATGGCTATTTAGGTGCAATGCTCAATTTAATGAACAATTCTGTCAAAGAAAATAAGAATGTGTTCATAGTTCAATAAATGAGTCTGATGATTATCCAGACTTGACAGATTTTAACCTCTAACGTTTTAATTCTCTGCTATCAATGATGCAACTTCTGCTAAGCTAAATATTTAAATTTGAAAGAATATTTTTTGTTTACATCAGCTGGAAAAAAAAGATTTATGGATTACCTTTGGCAAATTGCATGACATTAAAAATTGATATTACAAATTTGAAGGCATGTATTCGAACTACTAGCTTACAAAATTCAACTGAATTAATTTTTGTGTTTTTACATAGGAATGTCTGATGCATTCTAATTATCAGCTCAAAAAATATATATATAAACCTATCTTCAAGAATGTATAAACACTGAAAAATACTTAGCCTTATCAGTGATATGAGGAAACTTGCATGCACATAACGCATGCACATAAAATATTCCTTCATGCTGATAAATCTTCTTTTCCATCCCTTACTCAAAAATTTTCAACTTCACAGGAAAAAACAGCATCACTGCTATAGTCTATCACATCACGCCTGCTTTTGGTAGTAAGTATACAAATGATGTTTTGTATTATTTTGGATATATATATTAAATCACAAGGACTGAGGATGAAATCTTATGCCCACTGAAACTGGGAAGAGTATTTACTACTTTGAAAAACTGGAAAATCAACTTAATATTCAAATATTTTAATTGAGTTCTTTCACCATTCTAAAAAGAACTTAGTCATAAGATGCATTTTACTTCCATGACTTCTAGTAAATTAAGATTCCTTCTGTGACAAAGCAAGCTCCTTTTAAGCATTTGTAGTGAAAAATGTCTGGTATATGATTTTCTGCTCAGAGCCAAAGTTAAGTTTGGATCTTTTACAGCTTCAAGAAGGCAAAAAGTCTGTTTTACTTCTACTTCATTCCTATTACTATGGAAACCCAAACTATCATCATAGATGCTCAGAAAAACCAACCCAACTGCTTTTTTTTGGTATTATGCTAGCTGAAGAGCCTTCAAATATTCTTGTTTTATTAAGCTCTCTCATTATTTAATAGGGCAAATGTTATTAACATTCTAGCTTTCATATTTCAGGCTTCATAAACGTCTTGGGATTAAAAATACAAACAAAAATATAAAGATCATATATGTTTTAAAAAAAGATATTTTTAAATGTTAAAGAAAGGCGATTACAGATACCTATATTCAGTAAATACTCAAAGTTCCCATTTGAGAACAGAGCTTCTCTTTCTGCTCCGAGCTATGCACCAGCACAGAAAAACAATGCTACTAAGATTGTGCTCAAGTGCTCTCAATTATTTTTTTCTAGCTCTTGAGGCAGGTAACTCAGTGCTTAGATAACTAGCTTAACCTTCCAGTTGAGAAAATATTTTGAAGAGCTGATTTCATGAACAGGAAAATGCAGGGACAATTATGAAAAAGTTAGACTCATGGAGCAGTTAATCTCACTCTGCTTATTATGTGCTCATTTATAAACCTTGAGCTGAATATCAATAACCTAAATGGGTATAGAAACCAACCAATAATATATATATATATATATACAATATATATATATATATATATATTTTTTTTTTTTTTTTTTTTTCCTGTAGCACACATAACTAAGTCTACTCTGGAGATCTATGTATCATTGGGAAAAAGCCAACATGCTTTCCAGGCTCATTAAGTAATGGAGTTCAAAAACTGCTTGTCCTGTGCAAAGGGTTAACTGAATAATGCCATTTATGTTCATCTCTATCAAACAGATAATTTTAATACTTTAAAATTAAAGTATTAAAACTTACACAACTTTTTCATAAAGCTACCTATATTTACAACAAGTTTATAATATACAATTTATAATTACAACAAGTTGTTTTAGAACTAACCAAGTGGATTTTTAATTGACAAAAGAATCAGTATATTGGTAGAAATCTTACTTTTGAGAAAACATAATGAACTTCAACTTCAGTATCTGTATTCTTCTGACTTTCCAATTATAATATAGATGTCCTTCAACCTGACAGAGTTCTAGCCTGCTATTATTTCAGATTTTTCTAAGTGTCCTTTTTTTTTTTTCCAAAAACAGATAGGATGTCATTTATTCTAAGATGATATATTTTTTACATTTGAACACAACTGTCTGAAAAACATGCACTAAAGTTTGTCCATCTAAAACCCAAGGACTTGTAAACATTAACAGTACAATTCCAATCTCACATACTCTGGTATTTCTCATTGTCCTAGATAATTTATAAAATTTGTACCAGATCTAGATTAGAGAAAAAAATGAGAAGTGTTTCATGGCAACTATTTATTCTGAACGTAAATAGTCAGCTTTTAAAAATAAAGGAGGCATGTTGCCAAACAGAGCATTTTTTTTTTTTTAATTAAGCACACCAGGTTATCATTATCTTTATGCCACTCCTAATAAGAATGTATCATGAAAAATATTACTAAAAATAAAAAAGTGCTTTCATGCAAATGATTTCATAAAGTATAAGGCAAACAATTAATACAATTAGAGATAGCAAAACATTTACTGATAAAGCAGTTAATCAAAATTTAAAAGAATCTATCCAGTAGTAGCTTCATTTAATTTATTTTTATTCAGGGGAAGACCAACATATACCCAGCACAAAAAGTGTCATGATGCATGGGGGGAAGCACTTATGAACAGTTGTCTTTATCTCAGAAATCTTTCCACATTATTATTTTGCCTTTAGTCTGAAAAGTAGATGATTGAAAGAAAGGGATCTAATAATTTGTTTATTATGAGGTAATGGAAATTAATTTACTTTTTGTTGACATGGATACTCTAAACACCAATTTCTTGAATAGAGGAAAGAAAGATCAAAGTTTCATGACATTCTTCATCTACTTTCTTCTTCTCAACATCTAACAACCCTTTACAAAGTTATTTTTTCCTGACTCCTTCAGACTTTTTAGTAATTGCTTTTATTTCTTTCTTTAGTAAAAACATACATCAAGAAGTCTTTTTTAGATATCCGAAAAGAGAAACCACTCGTTCAGTTATGAAATTATAAAAAACATTTCCAAGCAAGGAAATAAGGGAGAAAATTTCAATACAAAATGAACAGCTATGCTAGCATAGCCTTGGGAGAAGCTTGAAGACAGAGCTTTTGATTCGGGAACTTAACAAGGAAATGATCTTTGTTTTTCTTTTCTACACAGAAAATTTCAGTATAACAGTTCTACAAAAATGGCAAATATATAATAATGGACAGATTTTGCTCTCAGATAGCTTCCAACCTACACAAAGTGGCTGAGCATGGGTAAAGTGGGAATTTAGAGAAACAGTTACCATTAATAGCTCATTCTCTTGCACAAGTAACATGCAACTAACTGAAAACCATTTTCTGGATACTCCATCATGTCTCCACTGATGGCCAAAGACTAAATTAAAAATATAACTCTGTTATAACAGGAAGCTCTGTAATGTTGACATTTCAATCAACGTACAGCTAATGTACTTTGAGTTACCCGTGTGTAATTGGCACTAATGGTCCTTTGGTAGAAGTCTGTTAGTTTGTGTAATATTCACATCTGGGCAACCATAGCATCTTGCAACCAGGTGTTTCACAGTTGATTATTTCATTTTTGAACAGGCATTTCCTTTTGAACCAAGACTCACAAGATATTCATTTTCTTTAGCCAAGTTACTGTTTTATGAATAACATTTCTGTTCCTCTTTCCCATGTTCTCAATAATTGGATATACTACTGTTGCCTCTCTTCAAGGTCAAAGTGCATAAATTTAATCTCACCCCAAATGGCAGTCTTTCCAAAAGGATAATCATCTTGCCATGTAACTTCCGTATTTTTAATTTATGAATCTTCAGGATACTATGGCTCATTAACTTATAACTTCACAACAATTCTCTCTTATTGTTGATCACATTTTCCTTCTGAAATTCAGAATGGTCATTAAAAAAAAGTTGATATTTTCAGAGGACGACCCATAGTATAGGACCATAGGATGACCAAGATCTATTTTTCCAAGCGGTAATAACTAATTTAGAGACATATTGCTGTAGTAGTAAATAATTAAGCTTATTCTTACATCAGTACTACTTTTTAAACTTAAATCTTTGGAACCCCATAAGCAAAGACCTAGACAGCACAGATGAGGGGTACAATTGCCTGCTTCTTTCAGTCTAAAAATCATTCTAGGGACCTATTTTGTAACTATTGCAAGTTACTGTAAGGTAAATGCATTCCTAGCTGTCCACCTCCAAGGGAAAAAACAGCATCATGCTTTGCTAACACTGTTATTGGTCCCTTCTGTAGCAAGGCCTGGGGCAAAAACAGCATGAAGATTGAGCCATGTTCTCAAAGGTATAGGTTGTACTTGAATTTCCTTGACTCTTATGTGGGACCTTTGCACTTCAAGTACTGCCTATGTGCACCTGTACTCTGTATGATCAGCTGGAGACTTAGCAACTAGGTGCTCTAAAATTAGGCTCAAGGGCTACACAGCTCAGAAAAACTGAAGTCTATTGAATTTGTGAACACTGTTCCTGCATTAGTAATAAAATATTTCAAGATTGTCCTATTCTGATTATTTTGCAGCTTTTACAGGATTTTCAACTTCATTTGAGACTCAAAAATGATAAAAAATACTGAACAATGTTTTCATTTCTGCAAATTTTCAGTGTCACGTCCATTTCTTTCCATGATACAGCCTCAAGCTCTACTGTATACCCAAGGTCCCAGCACTAGCAGTATTTACTTTATCTTGGAATGAAACAATTTTCCCCTTAGGCTTCAAAACTGTGGCATTCAGAGAGCAACTGACTCTCCAGTTAAAGATCAGAACAGTTCTGCCTGTAATTGACCACTTCGCTTGAAGATTACAATTCACACGCACTTTGAGAAGAGATGGCCCTGGATTTGATATGGTAAGAGAAAGAAAATCCCTTTTTAGCTCTCTTCCTGTACCTCACAACTGAAGAAAGAAGGCTACTCAGGGATCCTTGACACATGCAGGTTCCCTGCCATCCATGCTGCTGAAATTCTACCATTCTGGAAACAGTCAGACATGTGCTTTGGCCTTTTATTTAATAATCTGGGGGATCTCTAATGGAAAAATAGATATATGGAGTCTTCCTTTTCTGTGTAGCTCTATTTCACATAAAACTGGGCCTGAAATCCTGCACCAAAAATCCAGGCTTAAATAAATGGTTTTGTATTTATGAGTTGCCTTCACACTTAAGGGTCCCTCTGGTGGATCTCAAGAAAGAAGATTAGAAGCACTTTTGAATGCCTCTTTTACAGAACCAATTCCTAGGAAATTAAGGAAACTGAAAACAAGGGAAATTAAATCTGAAACACATAAAGAAAACATTAATTATGAAGTGTGACGGAAGAGTCATTCAAAATCAATTCAAGAAGGATTAAGTGAAAAAACATGGAAAGTCAATGTTCACATTAGTGCTGTAATGATACCCTTCTAGAATGCTTTAATTTAATTTAAAAAAAATATAGTTCCCAAAATGAATTGCTTTTAAGTGAGCAAAGCGTTGGGCCAATGCACAAGCAATTTTGACAGGTCCTGTCACAGAACAGCCCAAGAGTCACATCTTGCTGTTAAAATAAATAGATAAGCCCACGTAAAAAAAGTTCAAGACTGAATGATGTTACAACACTTGCCAAAATTACACTGATTTCAGTTCTATTTCCCACCAGTTCATGGCTCTGAGAGAACAGAGACCAAATTTGACATTATCAATCCCTATCACTCCTGTTACCTGAACAGAATATCCATCTATAAAGTTTTAACTAGGTATGGCCAGAACAATTTCTAACACAACAGAACTATAACTAGTGATATTTAATTTGCAGTAGTAAAAGATGAATTGGCCTACTGTGTGTTTGAAGTTCAGACTTAGACACATTTTTAAATCAAGCTTGAAAGTGACCTGAATTAAGCACCCAGCACAATTTCAGTATTGTGACTACTGCTCTGGAAATAAGGGATTTTATTTGATATGTAAGTTCACTTTTATTCTGGAACATACATAGATGTGGCATTACACATTTTCTTCTGAAACAGAAGGCACAGTAATGAGGAATTCTTTTAATCTTCCAAAAAGAATGCTTTTTCTTCATCTCTTACTCTTGTAAACATAGGTTATAGAAAAGCCATTAAATCAAGTAGAAAGAACACTAATATTTCACCATTGCATCCAGATTTCAAATTTCTTTTTTAATTCAGGTGTGAATAAAGAAGAAAAAACTCACACCACAATTTAAGTTCCTTGAAATACTGGAGAAATCAAGTATTACTTTATACATTCTTATAAAAAAAAGAAGGTATAGTAAACTAAATTATGGAAACTAGACCACTAAAAAGCTATTATTAAAGAAGCTCACCAAAAATCACTATGTACAACAGCGCATTGTTATATTCCCAGTATATTTGACATACTGCAAGTAGCGACAAGTGTAAGTACATTTAACCACTGTGACTGTCTGGTGTGAATTTGGCTGTATTCCTATTGTTCATGTTTCATGTGAAAAGGTTTTTAAAAGATACTGAAAGGAAATTAGGTCAAATAAGATGTACTGTATTCTATGAATAAAATAGCTACACAGTTTCTCAAACAATGCCTATTTGCGTCAGGAATCCTTTTATATTTAGTAGGATGCTGTTAATAAATTCAAACCACATATCTGTAAATGGTTCAAAACAGTCATTGTCTCCACCACACACAGACAGGATAGTAGGGATGCAATTTAGCTCAAATAAGGTAGCACACGGGAAGAACAATCAAAAGCCTATTGCAAACTGATCCCAGGGAGATCTCCATCCTTTTCTGCAACTTCTTTGTTCCCCTTTGAGGGAATGGACTACCAACAGGTCAACTCTAATCCATCCCAAATTACTACCAATTCCATAGTCTTGCAAAATCTAACAGTCAAGGGCATGCAAAAAGGGGCTACTGTCCCCATATTATCCATAAAACATGAAGCTTCAGTTAAAACTAACTAAAAACTAAAAACTAAGATGAAATAGAATGTGAAGTGTCATTTTACTGTAAGCAGACTCCAATTTTGGGTTACCAAGGGCAGTCCTCCTTACTGGTTAGTTTACTGCACTGGTACTTCATTTGTAACTACAGCTCACAGAATTCCAAGGTTTTTCAAAAAGGACCCTTTCACACACAGCCTGATAATATATGAAGGAGGGGATGAATGGGAAGGAGGGGGAATACAACTTCACCTCCCAGCATGTGAATTTCATGGTGCTTACTGTAAAACCCAAGAGATATGGTGTTACCCAATCTTACTATGCAAAATAGTTAGGAGAGGAATTTAGAAGGTCTTCACAACTGAATGAATAGTTGTTTGCTTTTTTTTTTCTTCCTTTAATAGCAAGTTTATCAGATCTGTCCATTACTGATACCGAGACATTTGTGAATCAGTTCCAGATTTGCCTGAACATCTACTTAAATTTATGAATCTCAAGCACAGCCCTTGCTCCCTATTCTTCAGAGTGACGCTCTGAGGCTCCTCTGATCTCTCTCCAATGGCAGCTGCTCCACACCCTTGATGATATTAACAACTTCCCATTCCACCCTCTCTAATTTCACCAGATCTTTCTTGAAAGGAAGAAACCAGATTGTGCTGCACATTGTTCTCAAGAGGTGGCTCTAGGAAATTTTTAATACAACTAGCAAAAAAATTGCCCTGTGTATTCTTCTTGGTGACACTCTTGATGATACCTAGCAGCATCTTTGGTTTCTTGGCTGTACACTAAGGTGATGACTTCAGAGAACCTTCAAGAAAAACTTTGAGTCCCCTCCTAAGCTCTGAATTCAAGCATGCAAAACTTTTTTTTTTTTTTTTTTTTTTTCCTGTAATGTATTACATCCATATAGACTAAAACTTACCTACCACACTTCTACCCCTTCAGTTTTGAGAGATCTTCCTGAAGATCCTTTTCAGCAGTGTAGCATTTGACCACTCAGAAGGGCTTAGCATACATCACAAGCTAACTTGGAGCTTCCCCCCAACCCTCCTTCCAAAAAAGGTGACCCTCATCCTGTTGTGGTGAATTTTTAACACCTAACTTATCTGTTTGGTCTAATTTTTCCAATTTTACTCTTATTTATCTCCTCTGACCCACACAACAACAACAACAAAATGAATCTCGTCTTGGACTCTCCCTGGAGTTTTCAGTGGTAAAGACTGATGCTTGGCCTTATCGCCTGAGCACTCCTTTAAATCAGACAGAAGGTGGGAATACAGAGAAGGGGGTTTTAGATCACAAGCAGTCTTGCCCTGTTCTGATTCCTTAAAATATGCTTTTAAATGGTAGATCTACATAGTATGTAACAACTGAAGGTACACATTTTTATAATGCAGGTGATATGATTAAGCAGATTACTGAATTGACTGTCTTTTTGTGGCATACAGCATTGAAAAATACTCAAACCAACATAACTGCTAAAAATGCATGCAGATGGAAAAAACAGACTCGTATTGCTGGTATTGGACATGATACAGTTTAAAGCCATGTGAAAGTCAAAATTAAGGTGAATGATTTGCCATCACTATCATGAAATTGTTAAATGTTTCTGACTTACGTATTCTGATTATGCCCTCATGATGTAATAACTCAGAATTTTAATCCGTGTTAGTTACAGGAAGTGAAACTTTGAAAGAATCAAAGTTATGGTATGCTGGTATACTTATTACAACTTCTGGAACATAATACAAAAATTGGACGCTTGCATGTGGCTTATTCCTGGTCTGTTTCTATAAATTTTAGTCTTAAAAATGAAGTTAATAAAATACAAAATGTGAGCTTCAGCTATTCTTTACTTAGAGACCTACTTTCTTGACTACATAGAAAAGTTTTATATAGAAAACAGTTTTATGAAATACAGTGTTTGACATGGTATTATACATAACAAAAGCTTACAAATGAAGACATGGAAATTTTTTATAAGTTTTGTAAGTTTTCTAAGCTTATTACATGCCCTAAAATGATAATGAAGTAGATTGTGGTGTGATATAATCAACAGTACTGATCCACAACATCTAATAAAGCAGACAGTAGTAATTATATTGGTTTTATGCCAATACCACCCATGATTACTAGACAGGCACATGGAGTAACATCAACTGGTTGACTGACTTGTATTTTATTCTTATTATGTTTTGTATCCCACCCTCCACTCTCAACTCAGTACACAAAAACTGTTAGGGATCATTGAACTTCATGGTTGACTTGAAGATATTCAGCTAAGAATGAGACACCAAGCAAAACATCTTCATTAACAAACAAACAAAAAATAAATAAATAAAAATACTTCTTCAAGGCTTTCTCTCACATAAAAAAAAAAAAAAGACAAAATAGTTATGTTTTTATTAATATAAAAATGTGGAAATAAGGAATAATTATTTTCAGTCATAGTATTTGATTAATGCATATAGAAGTTTCTCTACAAGTATTTGGCTGTAGGTGGACTGTAGATAGTTTGTGCAAGTGAATGTTGCAATTCCATTTAAATAATATGAATTACTCCCTGTTGTAAAATCAAACACATAATGCAAAGATTATACATTTATGTTGTTCCCATTCACATAAACAATACCAAAAAGTTTCATTTATATGTTGGCTGTAACCAGAAGAGTGATATTGGACTCCTGTTTCACTATAATTTTAAATTCTTAACAGATAATTCAATGTAATCCTTCACTAAGATTTGGTTTTCTATCCTAATTTGAGGCATTACTATTCAAATGCCAACAACAATGTACATTTTGCCATCAACAATGTCATTAGTGACAGGAAAATACGCAAGAACAGCTAATTCTCTACTTGCTTAAATTGCCACTGAGCTAATTTGGACTAAATCTTGAAATGCAGATTCTATTTCACTTCTTAAGCACCACAACTCTGTGTATAAACAGATCGGTAAAGTCAGAATAGGTTGGAAAATAAAGCAAATATCTGCACAGCAGTCCACAAAATACTTTCCATGTATACTATACACATTTAAAGTATTACTGTCCTTTAGTGGTATGAGACAACAACCAGCTTTTGACAGACTGGAAACTGATAAAATGGCTTGATCCAAGTCAAATTGAGAAATTTACTCTCTTAAGACATATGAAATCAGTGTGCCTTTACTAGATTAAAGCAAATCTTTTTAATCTATCTGAGTTAGCATTAATTGTTTCTATTAAAGTCAAACTGTGGAACTGAACTGATTATTAAAGAGACTCAGTGAAAACTTCATATATGCACGCTGTTTTTACACTAGTGAAATCCAAGATGAGTACTATGCCTTTCATTCCCACAACTCCAGTACTATTTTCAGAAAAAAAATGTTATAGTAGTTTTTACATATGTACGTTCAAGTGATTTAATTGATACTTAATATCTGTGGTATGTCCATGGTTATCAAAAACAGAAACTCCTAATTTATGTCACAGCTTCTTAATTAGAGCAAAGCAGATTCATTCAACAGCACAAAAATGCAACAGGCCTCTACATAATTCTTGTAGAAGTAGCAAGAGCTCATCATGGTCTATGAGTTTAGTTTAAATTCAAGTTTTGGACCACATTTTGGAGAAATCAAAGAGACAGGTTAGACCTAAACATTTGCTTACAAAATTCACCAACACCTGAGATTTTTGTTCCCCTCTCCCAGATTCAAAACAAAACTCAGAAAATGATACTCCATGTGATAGCTGACAATCACCATGTGTAAACATAATTAAGGTGAATATATCCCTAAGCACAGCAACTAAGTTCACATTATTTCAATAAATCTGTGACTCATATTACACTTCCATCAATATAAATGTGTTGGAGTTAGAACAATTAGAGAAGACTGTGCTTTTAAACTCTCCATGCTACTCCTGTGCCTCTCTTGCCACATACAAGGACTAATGCTGCCTGACTAGTCCCAAAGCCTTTATTTAATGTGCCTACTGTTATACAAGCTATATAACTTCTCCAGAGCTATTCTGCAATGTCACTCAACTGTAAACCACAAAAATAGTAATATGAGCAGTGCAATTTGAATCCTGTATTTCCACCCCAAAATCCAACCATTTCTTCTCATATAAACACTTTTACCCTAACATACCTTCACTCCACCTTCCCCATTCTCCTCCTCTGTTCTTTTACTCATAATCACGCCTGAGCTGCAGTTTCATCTGCCTGTCACAATTAATTCAAAAATATCTATGTGCTGATGGATAAACAGGTACATATGTGATTAGCCTTCAGACCAATCAAAGCAGGTAACTGTAAACCTCTGCTTCTGGTGGCACAAATAGGAGATTTTCCTTTCTATCAAAACCACACAAGGAGGCAAGATGGTAAAAAATAAAGAGGGGTGGGAGGGGCGGACAAGACAACTACAAATGGATGAATAAATAAATTTCACTTCCAAAGCCATCAGTAGTTGAGACTAGATATCAAGAAAAGTAGAAAAATCTAAAAAGACTCATTAAAAGTTACAAAAACATCATCTGGAAAAACCGTAGTCCCTGACATTTTCATCTTAGGAAAGCCTGAACATCACAACCTCAGCATAACCAAAACACAGCAGCAAAAGTAGACTAAAACTGTCTGCACTGTGGACAGCCAAAATGTTATTCATCAATTTAGTATTTCTGCCTTCTTACTAAACTGGTTGTTTTAAGCTGCAATCTAATCAGAAATACTTAATTAAAAGATTCCCAGAATAATGTATAAAATCATTATTAGGCTGGATTCATGCAAGAAAACAAAACAAAAATCTAACCTCACAACAGCATCCAAGCTAAGACAGAAACCCCTGCCTTTTCTGTATTTTGAGAAAACTTAATTTATAGCTACTTCTTATTAAAACAGATTCTATAAAAAATAAAAAAATAAAAATTAAAAAAAAGTCATCTTACGAAAACTTCCATTTCAGAAAGCTAGAACTCAATTCCCAGCACAAACTCGCATATAATTCAACACTAGAGCAGCTTCTCAAATGTACTTTATAGCATTATGACTAAGAGGTAGCTGAATTGATTTTCAATTCAAGTGAGAAATCAAGTTAACCTCAACCTTCCAACAGAAGTGCATTCTAGTAGAGTATGGGAAAACATCTAAAGGTTTCTGTGGTTAACACAAAACCCAGTAGCTAATGCAACAAAAAAGATACTGTAAAAGTTCAATCTGCCTTCTAAAGAGTCTCCAAATATCACATTTCCTGGGATGAGAGATGGTGTCATTCCCCACCTGATGAGGATCTGGCTACAATATATTTGACATTTTCAGACTATCATAGTGCAAGTAAGAGAAACTGGCAACAATGCAGATGCTTGACTTCTCACAGTACAACCACATCTGGCCTGAATGGGACATCTCAACAAAATCACAACACACACTGACTCTCAGCATAACGTCTTCATTATTGTCATCATCAAGGCCATATCAAGCCCAAACCACAATTTAATTTCCCTTCTCTAGTAGTTAGGAAACAAGCAGCTAAGAAGATGAAAGCCAAGAAAAACATATAAAATATTGAACAAGAAGTAAGAAACACTTCGGTGTGCTCATGGTAACAAAATGTGGTTATGGATCAAAAAGAGATACTTGAAAACCTAACAAATAAAATTAATTACTTGAAAAATACACCAAAGAAACAGTATCCGTTTGATGCAACATATCCAAAAGGATGAAAACTTTATAGCAAGTATTGACATTCTCCTACCTATACTAATCTCTTAGGAAGAACAGCACTAACAACGAACAGGAACTTCAACAACAGGTTCACTTTACTTAAGAAGTGCGAAGATCACACTGCAAAATGGCAGAATGATAAAAACAGAATAAACGGTCTTCAATTTCATCATGGCCAGGAAGAGTAGGAAAACTCTTTGAAGACTAGCCTATTCAGAATACTAAGGCTCAGAATATCCAGAGTATTAGTGGGTTTTCCAAGGTATTATTACTGTTCATGGTATTTACCTAAAGGTTTTACTTCTCTTGAGCAAATAAAGTTGACTGTGGCTGATCCACTTATCACTTCCCACGCTGGAAGGTTAAACCACTGCTCAGTACCAAGGTTTCCACAATGGGAAAAAATAAAAGTGAACCAGCTGGATTAGTTGAATGTTTCAGAAAAACATGCTTTCAGAAATTGATTTTTTGAACACAAAAGAATGAAGCAGTTAAAAAAAAAAAAAAAAAAAAAAAAAAAAAGTGAGATTAATGAGCTATACTCTTGAGTGAAGCTAAAAACACAGAACCTGACTTTAAAAGATAAAATACTTCCTGACTATTAAAAAGCTTCCTAATTCACCTGCTATCATCTAAGTAAATTCAAGAACAAACATTTCCTGTTCTTCTCACAAATCAAAAAACTGATCAAAACCGTTTCTTATTACTTTACAGCAGTTAAATTCTAAGAGATTGCCCATGAATTAAAGAGAGCCATACATTCAATGTAGCATTCATTTGTAATGTTTTTAAAGTAGTGTTCTGGGAAGGATTTAGTAACTACTCACTGAACAACACATACTGGTTCACACTGAGAAAAATTGGTTAATTGTTGAGAAAACAATATAACACTACTTCTATATTAAATATATACATACATATTCAAATGTGTGTCTCCTTCCTGAAACAAGCATGATTTCAACTAAAATCAAAGACAGTTTTTTGGATGAGAACATGTAGACTGTATGTTGTCTATCACATTTTTCTTAATATATAAAAATACCTCTCATTGCCAGGAGACTTTTTTTTCCTTAAACCTGAATGAGATATCTTTGGAATCCCTATAAATACGACACTGTCGCATTCTTGGTGCGGTGTGTTCTTTGTTTTGTTTTTAAAAGGCTGTATTCGTTTTTTAAATGAATGGAAATGAGGAGAAAAGTGTGAGACTGAATTTCAGAGAAGACTATAAATAAATAGGATTAACTAAATACTGTTTTCTCTTAAAAGAATAAAAATACTGCAAACTCTAGAAATCCAGTCCAAATCAGAGAAAAATACATTAATATACAATTAAAAAAAAAATTAAAAAGCCAAAACCTCAGATAGAATTGAAGGATATATTAATATTATATTATGGCATATTTGAATGTCTGAGATTTATTTAGACTCTCCTGTGTTTTAATGCTTATCAAGATGAACTACTTCATAAGGATATGGAAATTATCCAGAACGACTAACGTTCACACTCAAATTAGAGAAAAAACACCTTTATCTTAACCTATTTTTTCCTCTTTGGGTAGTGCTAAGAGGCAAGCTAAACCAGCCCTTATTTGACATTCTCTGAAGGTATTATTTACACAAGAATACCAAAAACAAGTTGCCAAGTTGCAAGGAAAACAATACTTCTGGGCTCCTCTGTTTTCATGCATTTGTATTGAATTCTGTTATCCAAGCTATCTGAAATCACTGGGCATATTACTGACTATATAAGTGCAGATATATTATCCTTAATTAAAAGTTTAATTACAGTTAACTTAGAAACTGAAATTTAAGCACAGTAACAGTAATAAAACTTCATGGCACTGCACCTCTGAACACGGCATTCAGTGTCATCTGATGGTTTATTTCACCTCAGTATAACCCATCAGCAATAGTGGCAAACAGTATCAGCAGAAAGCTGTGTGCAAGAAAACAAAATCCATTCTAGAGTTCTACTTGTAAACTAAGGTTTCACCCTTCGTAAAAAAAAAAAAATAAAATAAATAAAATAAATAAAATCTAAAACATTTATTTTCACTGCTGCCTAATGATACCCTCTAATACAATTTTATTTAAAAAGAACAGGCACTGCTTTTTGGTCTGGCCTGGATTTTGTAAGCTTCCACACTGAGTATTCAAAAATTGCTTCTCCTATTTGCATATACACGTATTTCATTAAGCATATAACTAGCACTGTATGATTTCTGTTTATACCTCTTGAATTATAAAAAAATGGAAAATCCATTTTACTGCTTTTGTTGACAGCAACACTAAATGAAAAAGCATGCATACAAACATAGGAATGATTGTTTCTGTGTAATGTAACTTCCACAGTGGGCTTTACAGGTCTCTTCCTTACATTAATCCCTTAGAAGCTACTCAGAATTTTTTTTTTATATATATATATATATATATATATATATATATATATAAACCCTCGTCTCCCAAGCTCTCCCTAAATGTGTTTAGATGAATATAAACACAAACTAAAATTTAGTGGACTTCTATGTCAGCAGTCTGATTATCATCCATTGAATCTCTTGCTGCGATAAGAATATTCCCATCAAATGTTGTTAGCTCCTTAAAAATGCAGAGCTGATGTACAGCTGTGAGCTGTACGAGAACTCCTGCACCTTTTAAAGTAGTATGCTGCTCAGCAGCAACACAGAAACGTAGCAGAAACAGGACACCATCTCAGCCTACCACTCTTACAACTACCTTCCAGCTAACCTTGTCTACTAACTGGTTCAACTACCTCATTTTCATCTCTGCATGATACAGTCTGCAGGATTTTAAAAGGGGAAAAAAAATTACAAACACTTTTTCATCAAAACTGTGCTGTTTTTTTTTTTTTTTTTTTTTCCAGAACAGTTTGAAAATGTTTTTTAAGTTTCAAAAATGTTGCTGTGATTTTACCATGTGATTAAGTTTTATTTTATTATTATTATTATTTTTCCATTTGATTTCTGTTAAATTCCAAAGTAAAACACTGATGTTTCAAAATCAGAGAGGAATCATCCAGTATCAATTGGGCCAAAAGCCTTCAATATACCTGAAATGAAATTATTAGTGTCATTTCTATAGTAAGCAGGTTTTATCCTGGATTGGAGTGAAAGTTAAACAGCAGAATTTCCTACGAAGAGAATTGTTTTCTCATTCTGCTAAAAATAAGTCTGAAGAAACAGTGATGATTCCCTTCTGCCCTCCTAAATACATCTCCCAGTCATTCATTGCTGTTATCCACATGCTATCTTGGACTGCATTCTAGTAGAATAGGTGCTGTAAGCATCCCAGAAGCATCTGTATTTTATTTGTTTTGATCTCTGGTAACTTTTTTTTTTTTTTTTTAAACAGATTTCTCCAGCTAAATGCTCCTTTATTGTTTTCCCATCCTTAATTAGCTACTTGAGACAGCAATTTTTCAGACTTACAAATTATGTGAATTGACTTACTGTCTATAGATGAAAAAATATTTCTAAAGGAATTAAGAGAGTAAAGTTTCAACTGTTCCTTTACCTAAGAAAAAAGCAAATACAAGTACACAGAGTATAATACAAAAGCTATGTCAATTATGCTTACCAAACACATCATCGTAGTTACAGGCATAATTAACAGACAGAGACAAGTAGTTGTCCTGTATGGAGAGCACAAAAAAGGACTGATTTTTAAAGGGTGCTAAACAAATGTATGCAAGGACAACAACAACTAAATCTAGACAGTATTTACTGGGAATTTCTCTTGGAGAAATTCCTTGTTCTCTCCTGGAACAAGTTGTGATTCAAATGTTACAGCCAGATACAATAGCTGCTCTATTCAAGATATGTGAAGGAGTGAACAGGAGTTCGAGGAGAACATCTAAATAAATTTGGTAGCATAAACACAATAGCAGTCTTACAAGTTGATATGCAGTGCAGTTGCTGAAGGGCAATAGACAACTAAACACTCTTAATGTGCAGTATAGACAGACTTTGCAAAACACTGCATGCTGAAGTTGAAACTTGGCTTCTCTCCCAGCTGTACCTGAAATAGCCTTGTACAAGCTGTCAGTCAGCCTAGGTGAATGATGTTTCCCAAGGCAGGAAACCTTGGCTTATAATAAGAATTGTTAACAGCAGTCTGTGGAAGATCTGGGAGTACTATAGATAACCTCTAAGATCAAAGTTGACTTAATTTTCCAGTAGGCTACAGCGCACACTAGGGAACAGGTTGAGTCTTCCAAAAAGCATGTGAAGACTTGAACATATTTATACCGTTGTGATAATTATTTTGAGAATGCCTCTGCAACTGGTAAGCCTAGAACTGCAGTATATGCTGAAGATAGCAACACTGAACTAACAACAGATGTCATTTCAGGCTACCCAGCCAAAGCATTCACATTAAGGCTTCTCTTAGAACCAGCAGTGCACTTATCTTCAATCATACATCATACATCTCTTAATTCACTTTATGTACTACATCTCACATCATGCATTTATATAATTAGAAGTCCAGAAAGGACCATGAGGTTTCTCAAACCAGTCATCAAGACCTCTACAGGAGCTAAGTTCCACACAAAGAGCATTTATCATGCCTTGTACAACAGAATGAAGAACAACTAAAAGCAGTACTTGGAAATTATGAACTTCACCATGTGCAGGAACAAGAACAAAGCAAGACATGACGACTGTCCCCATGAGAATCCATGATCCCATAGCCGCCCCCCGCCCCGGGGGGGGCCCCCCCCCCAGCTTTCGGTTTCTCTTTTCCCACCTTCATCCCCAGGTCAAATTCTCTTATTTGGCCACGAGCAATGTTTCTGCTGATACTGCATAACCTGCTACCAGCCATGTTCTTGATACCAGCCATTTTCATTTTCTCCCTGTGTAGTGAACAGAAAACTTGATACTTAATTGGTTAGCACTTCTCAGATCCACTCAGGGATTCCAGGAAAGCTTTTCCAAGCGTCAACAATTTACAGACTGGTGCAGGCTACTCTTGTAGTGTGTTGTGCTTGCAGACTATTACTGAATTTCACTCCCTTCTATCTCAGAATATACATATCTCTCATGTAAAGACATGCTGAATTGCACGGTCTTGTTACCTGCAGCCACCAGAGCCCTTGGTGGCCAGAAGGGCATGAGGACACAGCTTCAGCTGCCAGCATGTAGGCGCAGGCTCAGACATCTTGTGCAAAATTCTGTTTCCCAAGCAGGAGCAAAGTCCATCCCTCAGCCTTGTACCTGTGATCAGTCTTACTCCTACATGCAGCCATTTACAGATATTATTTCACCATCCCTTTCTTCTTTCTGAGGACACACAAGTTTATTAGTTTAACATCTGACACTCAGATAAGAGCTCATTGAAGGTAAAGAGATTTTCCTACTAATCATGCATGTTATCTCCAAACTGCATCTCTCACTTCTTAGCAGAGAGCACATATCAGTGCCCATGCTGGTCCAGGAACTGGGAGCACTGGCAGCAAGCTGGTACTGCACTGGAGAGGCTCCCCTCTGTCTCCAGTCTCACTCAGCTCCCCTTTCTGGGCACCTCGACCCTCCCCAGGGTTGTACATAACCGCTGTGGCCCTATGTGTTACTGCACCTTCAAGGTCTGAGATCTGAAAAGCTAGCCTACTACTGACTGGGGAGAAAAATGCAGGAGGGAAAGATGGCCCACCTTTCCACCTTCACAAGCAAGATTTTTTAGTCCACCTAAACAAGAGATTAACAGTACTACCTGCTATGTGATCTACCTGTCTGAGCATGTATCACCTCTTTTCATCCTTCCTTTCCACCTTTAAGGCCACTGCCAAACTGCAGGTATATACACATTTTTTCTTTCATAGTCCATACAAGTTGTATTTTTTTTTTCTTTTCCCCATTTTCCTTAGCTCACATTTAATGATAATTAAACTAAGAATAAACAACAATTTAATTGCCTTAAAGAAAAAGGGCCATGCAGTGGCTAAAACAGGAGTTTGTTGCTGGTAGTTACTTAGTTTGACTCTGGCTAAATTGCTTCTCTCCTCCTTGTCTCAAATTCTCCACCTGGAAAATACAAATAATAGGGACGAATGCTCTGACTACTGTTCATAAACAATTTGAGACTCTCATCAGGCTTGAAGAAAATTAAACATGGCATTATTAAAGGAGAATGTTGAAAGATGAACATCACATTCAAAATTAAAACAGACCTGATTTGAAAGCACAGTACTGCTTGACTAATCTTGAATTTTCTGGACTGAAATAACTACAACAACAAAAGAAATGTATAAGAAAAACAGCCACAATACAGTATTTCTTGTACATGTACTTATGCTACTTAATGCAACATTGGGAGAGAAGTTGTCATTTTTTTGACAGCATTGCTTTCAAGCCAGAAAGAAAGTGAAGATGAGAATTTAAGGACATTTACCTAGAACCAGAGTTTGTGGATTTGGGACAAAAAGCACTGTCACTACAAACTTATTTAATACAGGAAGGTACAAGAGGTGGATTTGAAAATGTGTGCTCTGTATCAGAATGGACCTACATGTTGACTGGAGCTTGAGGCAGGCTTCTTAACTTTGCTTTTAAGAACCAAGCGCTTCACACTAGCTCATGAAAGACTGCACAGATATTGAGGTATATTATATTTCAATCCATCCATATTTACAGATGACACCTTTAAATTAATTTGAAGCTTCAACAATGGAAGATGCAACCTGGTTTACTCCTAGAATTCTGATCATGTGATGGGATAAAAAAAAGGATGGAGTGGAAAGATGCTCCTTCCTTCCACCAGTCTATGAACGTTCTGCATTTGTAAGCTTGTACAACATTCTGTAAGCTAAGAAGCAACCTTCTTTGAAAAAAATAAACAAACAAACCTATACCCAGAGCTTATTAATCTTGTTTCATGACTTTGGTATACATGTTCCATAAAATTTGGTTTCAAAGAGGGAACTATGCTGCTTACTTTTTCACACTCATTAGAATTAGCCTCTTTTCAACTTCATATTCTAAGAAAGCAAATCTTTCAAGCATGAGATCCAGCCTACCCTCCTACCTACGTCAGCTTCCATTGCCATTATCAAAAAATGCACACAACAGGCAAGTTATAGCAATACAGTCCAATAGCAAAGTCACAAAACCATGGCTTGGCACCAGCTCTGCTGACTATCTGCTGCAGTGTTAGGTTTCCGTCAACTGTTTTTTCTTTACTATCTAAACCCTACAAAAATAAAGGAACACTTCGCTAATATGACTGTCATGCAAATAAACTAATTAACGTTCACAATCCCTTCTGAGGAACAAGAAATAACAGAACTGAATTAAACAAATTAAAAATGCATTACCATGTTTGCATATATTCAAACCTCTTCACATATTTATTCACACATTTGCTACACTGCTTCTGGGGTCTTCTATAAAATTTCAAGATCTGAATACTAAAAGATTAAGTCCTTTTCAAGCAAGAAGTTGTCATAAACTGATAAAACTGATATCACTAAAAGCAATACACTAGGGTATGTTAATTTTAACACAGCAACATCTTCTAGTAATTTCTAATTTTAGTCAATACCTGTAATACTCCAGCCAAAGAACTCACTGAATTACTCAGTTATTCCAAGGGTCAAAGCTCTGGTAGAGAACAAAATAAATTCCTAGAAGCTAACAAATGTCAAGGGTATTTGTTCATTTCTTAGTACCGAAGGGGTAGAGGGCAAGGACAGTAACGTTACTAGTAAATGACTAAAATTGCATGGCTCCCTTCTCATCAGGATAAGAAGCGCAGTTGCGTCATTATTTCTCTTTTCATTGCCACTTCTAGTCTGTGTACAAGGGACTATTTGGAACTAACTGCATACAAAGTAGTGGAAAATGCAACTATAAAAGTTTAATGTATTTTAGACAACAAAAATGTTATTAAAATGTAGGCTTTTTTAGACTAATTGAATTGAAGTATTATGAAGTGCTGGATCTTCTGATTCTGAAAAAGAAAATTTGCTTTCTTCAAACTTCATTCCAGATTTTCTACCCCAAAACAGTTGAGTTCTCTTCCTACTCCCTGAAACTAATTTCCACACCCAATATTTATGCACCCTTTTCAGTAGCTGAAGTGGTTCAAAGTAACTGCAGAAAAACAAACAACAAAAAAAAAACATATCCTCATAGATCTGGTTGAGGACAATGAGAATAAGAAAAGCCAATAGGCTTGTACCTATTTTCAGGAAATAGGAAACAAAATAGGTTTGGTTTATTGTTTTCAATGTGCTGGTACAACTCATGGAGTAAAAACCTCCAAATCCCATTTACATAGATTTTATGGTATAAATGACCAATTTGGTATTAATGCTGAGCATTGGGTGTCAGCCACTGAACTGGGTTAGGAATATGCATATGTATTTTTGTATTTGTTAGCATTTTATAATACTAATCACTCTCTAAATGAAGCCGTGTACATCTATTTATTCATGTAGAGATTGTGGACAACTATTACCAACAGAAGTGGCTCGTCAACTTCTTCCAATACATTTTTATTAGAAATTCTCACAGGATTATGAAGTTCAATTTTCACAAAATTTTGTAAGCTTGAGACAAAGAACCTCCATTTACCAGCCTTAATTTCCACTCACAGATGTTCTTTCTTGCAGTTTGGTGCCCCTCCCCACCAGCTACCCTGCCAGACATAATTAGATCACCATAAATCCTATTCTGCTGTTTTACTACTGCATATATTGTAACTGAATGAAAATCCTCTCCACAACCCCTGCTTTGTTCTCACCCCCCCCCCAAGCCCTTCCCCCCCATCCAACCTTGAGTCACTCCCTACATTTTTCAGCAGACCAACAAAAACATAGCTTCAAGAATTTCTTTGACAACTGTATGCTTCCATGATCAATATAGCATCGCATCAACCTTTTGTTTTGTTTTCAAATAATTCATAATAGAATACGATGCTTCTCAGATAAATATTAAGATGATGCATGTTTAAACAAACTTGGAATGTGCTCAACAGTGAATACTATTCATATTTACTGTTTTCTCTACATCTCTTCTAGCAAATGGCACATGAGAGTGCTGCATACATTAAAAAACTGTACCAGATAGCCAGGCATGTTGAAGTATGCACTCTAAGTTCATTCCATTTACATGTCTTAGCTGCTGAAAATCAGCACTAATTTCCTCCTCACGGACTACAGCTTATTACAGAAACAAGAAGAACAAAATTCTAAGTGCACCTTCAAAATGAAAAAAAAGGAAGATTTTTATAGCTTAGCTCCAAACAGAACCCTTCTGATAACTATTATTACCTTAGGTATAAGATGTGGAACATGCTTTGTAGTTGTTTTTTTTTGTTGTTGTTTGTTTGTTTTTTTCTTCCCCTTGAGTAACCTGAATAAATATCATAGGCTTTTATCTTACTGGGAATTCTAGCTTTACATATGAAGGACAATGAAAATCAGACTAAGAATTAGGACACCTGAAATGTTTCTGGTAGTACTGAAACCCAGAGCATATTCTAAGTTCGAAAACTGAATTGACAGTCAATTGTACAAAGTCCTTAAGTATAAAGTGTTTTTTATTTTCTACTCTGTCTAGTTTATTCTTCTCTATTATGCAGTGTAGAGAAGTGATAATTAAGTTACTGCATAGAGAGGCAAAGGACTGCAAAAATTCTGTATGAAAAAGATGGTCATAGAACCCCAAAATTGTTTAAACTTGCTCAGACTAAGATTACAGTCTTTTTACCTGAAGCATAAAGTTAATATATTCAAAATTAATGTCACTTAACAAAAGTAAGATGATTATGGCTTTTACTTGTAATAACTAATTTTTAAAATCCATGAAAATAAAGGCTTTTTAAAAAAATTTTTGACAGATAATCACTGCTCATAAAGTTCTTAGAAATATCTTAAGTTATTTGTCTAATAAGAATTATTCATCCATAACTAAGTAACAACAGCCTGAGGTCTGTACAGCATCACCTAAAATAATGTGTTCTGTTTTTCCACAGAAGACACTGCTCTGTAGAAAACAGCAAACATTTGTGGGAGGTCGATAACCAAGGAAGCCACATACATGCGATTCATTTAACACTACAGAGGAGATACACTGCAATTTAACAGAGCTTTAGGAAAGAAGCCTTACCATATGAAGGAAATAGCAAGGCTGCAGATTGTTGTACTGGGCATTTTTGGCTCACCAGCTTTTAAGATATTTCTCTAAGACAAAAAGCTTATATAAATTTATTTTTTTTCTGTTAGTTTTCTTGTTCCCACTGCTCTAGGGCAAATCTCATCATAAACTGCACTGAGCTCAATGTTTCAGATTTTTTTCTCCCCAAGCACTTAATCTCACTTTCACTTTTAAAGACATTTCTTTCAGAAGAGCTGCCTGCTGAAACATCATCTGCAAGAACCACAAGAGCCTACATGTGTACATGGCCTATGTGGTTGGGACTTACTTTGCCTTTTGTTACTGGAAGGCAGCAAGCTAGCGTTCCTGTGTAGCAGCACAGGAGGAAAGTTTATTCATTTACAGATCTCATCCAGGCAGTGATAAAATAAAATAAAAGGAAGGGGAGAGACTAACAGCTATAAGAAATAAGACTAAGAGATACATATATCTGTAAGGTAAGAGGTTAAGAAGATAAGAGTTGTTTTGGAGCTAAAAACAGTAACTTATGGAGAGAGACCATGTATCAGAATAAAACAGCATTATTTTCAAACAAGTTTTCCCTATGATATTTTAGCTCTTTCATGTAAAAACTTGAAGTTCAGAACAATAGAGAAGCTAGATAGAGTGTCATGGTTTTGGCTGGGACAGAGCTAATTTTCTTCACCAAGGCTCACACAATGGTGTGTTTTGGATTTTTGATGAAAAGAGCAGTGATAACCTGCCAATGTTTCAGTTGGGGCAGAGCAGTGCTCACACAGAGCCAAGGCCATTCCAGCTCCTGGTGCTGCTGTACTAGCGAGGAGGCTGGGAGTGCACCAGGAGCTTGGAGGGGACACAGCCAGGACAGCTAGCACACACTGCCCAAAGGGATGTCCTGATGAACAATAAAATGGAATAAAGAAGAAGGAAGGAGGGATGTTTGGAGTGATGGCGTTTCTCTTCCCCAGGAACCATGCCATATGCTGAGCGCTGCTTCTCAGGAAATGGCTGACACCTGCCTGCCGGAGGGAATCAGCGAAGGAATTCCTTCTTCTGTCTTAGTGTGCACATAGCTTTTGCTTTACCTTGTGAATGTTTTTTTGTTTTGTTTTTTTTTGTTTGTTTGTTTTTTGTTGTTGTTGGTGGTGGTTTGTTTGTTTTTATCTCAAATCATGAGTTCTCCCACTTTTACGTTCCCAGCTCTTTCCCCATCCCACCAGGGAGACCGAGCGAGCAGCCATGTGGTTGGTGCTGAGCTACTGTCTGGGGCAGCTAAACCACAACATACACTGGACATTTAAAATAAAGGAAATAAAACACCTGTGCTCAAAGCCTCCATTAGGAATACCTTGTAACATGTGCACCACATAAAATAGCAGCATTCCCAAAAGTACCTAAGAACTCTCTCAAGAGCATATTTGCAGGTGCATTCTGCATTTGGTTATCATGCAAGCCCATCCAGACATACAAGGCAATGCTGATCTGGAAATCACATGAATGACCATGCTGAAGGTAATCAAACACTCATCTTTCAGTAGCAATAAATATAATCCAATGTTACACTGACCTGCCTCATACAGCTTCTGCACTGGACTTAGGCTCAATGTAAATGGTTTGCAGTCTACAGGCAACAGTCTTGATCCATCTACATTAATTTTAAAAAGCAAGTTGGTGCAAAACTTGACTACCTAGTTTGAAAAATAAACCCGGAATGGCAGTTTTACAAAGGCAGCAATACCCATAATTTATATGTTCTAACCTTCTCTTTTAAAGCATGATCAAGAGATAGGTCAGAAGAAAAAAGGCAGCTGACTTTGCAAAAGCATCACTACTTTGCAGATGAACATGCTTTGTTGGCTAATAATACAAACTTCACCTAAAACTTCAGGGAGAATTGCTACCTATGCAAAATCCTTGAGATTCAAGATCAGCCTAGGAGAAACCCAAACAGTATCAGCAACAGCACATGCAGGAGTCCAACAAAGGTCACAGCACATTTTTAACTAGGAAAAAAAGACATGTGAAAAGGGAATCTGAAAAAATGACATAGTACTGAATTTGTGTATGCCAGAGGCCTCTCAAAGAAATCAAACACTAGAAACCAAATAGAAAAAAAATGCAGCTACAGCATGCAAGTCACCATGTTCCAAAGACCCTGCCAAAAAACATTAATATCTCACTGAAAACTCCAAATTCTAACTAATCATATTAACACACTCATTAGATGCTGTCAATGGATAATTAAATGTATTTGCAGTTTTTGCAGCCTTTAGCACAAAGAACGGGCATTCATCCAGGTAACCAAATGTTCACAGGGGGAGGCATCAGTTTTTTTTCATAGAAATAACTTTCACTAAAACTGTTTAATGTAGCCAACTACGACAGTGATTCTTTTTCACCACTTGTGTACTTTGCTGCGAGACCTTGAATCTTTTGCTACACTCTACAGAAGTAAAAAGCTGCTTGGCTAGGGAAGTTTTTTCTTTCAAGAAGCCATTTAGGTGAAAGAATAACAAACACTATAGTTCCCACGTTCACAGAATGATATTTGCAGCTCTTAGAATTAAACAGCTTCAGTATACAAAAAGAGCATAGTCATCCCTACTTTTCTACAAGTTCTTATATACAATCATATTATATATATATTTCAAGTATGAAAATTATTAAAACATTAACTCTTTCCATCCATGCCTAGTTCTGTTCTTGATGAAGACGACCTATTTTCAATATGCACTTCAAAACATCGTTTTGTATGAAATTATCACTATAAATCAACTAGAAATTAACAAAATAATTAGCTTTTCACTGACATACCTGCCCAACACAATAATCAAGTGTTTGGTTTGAATTCCTCACATCAACAACTTTCAAAACATAATTTACAAAAAAGTGTGGTCGGTTTCACAGGCATTGGTCACTCATGAAAGGGGTTACAAAGGAGGAGGAACAATGCCACCAGCATTCAGTCAAATCCAGTCAAGTAATGCACCTCAGGAGATTAAATGACCAAGGTGTATGTGGGCAGTACTGCTAATAGCAATCAGGCAGATTAAAGCTCTCATCATGAGGACAAGTATTTGCAGGAGCATCAGAAAAAATACTTAAATAGGACAGAGAAAGTCTTTTACACCCTGGTATACTATCAGTATGATTTAAAAGTCAACCCAGAAGTACATACAGACTGCATAACTTACAAAACTGGTTTAAGTACTACACCTGATTCAGATGCGTCAAGAAGAAAGGTGAATATTACTCACCCACCACCCACCCACACACCAACAAAGTTAGAAAATATTCTTCTTTCATGGACCCTCTTATTTCACCTATTCACCTATCAACTCTACTAGAATTTCAGATGTACTTTCAAGTAAAACTTGCTTTTCTAAAAGTATTTTGTGGTTGACTAACAGCAGCTGCTTTTATCATGGTAATCAGAAGATAAACTTACTGAAATGGTCATCATGTGGGCAAAATCTAGAGCTCAATTAATTTCAGAATTAAGTATAGTTTGGGTGAATTGGTGCTTGTGACTGGTAGGAGATCTGATCACACTAAATCAGTTTAATGCTCTTCTTTCATAAGCTTTAAACTTAATCGACGGTACCTACAAGGGAAAGCACAATAACAGTGAACTTCCAATACAGGTATACTGAACTTCAGAGAAATGTTATGAAACCAAGTCTTAACAGCATCACTGCTCAACAACATGCCTCTTCTTTATTTTCCTTTGATTATAGAGGCCCCAGATCATACTTTTATTGTCTCATACAAAAACTAAAACTAATTTCAAAATGTGAAATATCAACCGATAGGCTACACTGTTTTCAAAAGCTACTGAATAACATAGGATTTTTAAAAATAGACATCTTTGGCTGAGACACTATTTTCATCCTCAAAAATATCTTAAAAATGATATTCATTTACTCATCATACAGAGATAAATGAAACAAGGCTGCAAGTCTAAGAAAATATATTTAGTTACATGCTATTAGAAGTGATTTGTTGAACAGCATCACCTCTAAAAAGCAAAACAGCAGCACACAGTCAAGCAGAAGACATTACCAAAATAAAGTTGTAGTTTGTAATGGGACTTAATGTGCATAGTATGTAATAGTAATTTTTATCATATGCATTTAAGTTCTATACTGAGATTTGTGTGCTAAATTAAACTAAAAACACAGAAAACATCTTTACTGCTATTTGCTAGCAGTGATCTGTAAAGTATTTGTACATGCTTTTATTACCAGAAAAACTGCAATTAAGGATTTTTAGATTCCAGCAAAAAAAGACAGCTTGAAGAAAAAGTGACCATAAGTTATATTAATACTCCGTAAGCAGTTTTGAGCAAAAAACAATTCATTACGAACATTATGTTTGTCATTTTCAATCAATTACAATGACATATTACGATCTGATAAATATACTGTGGATGAGGTAACAAAGAAAAACAACCAAGCCTGAGGCTTTTTGAGGCATTCCAGCATGTTCTGTGCAGCCCCTTCTGTTTTTAACAGTAATCCATAATTGATGGCTCATGACATTGCCATTCTGAAGCTATTAGCTAGACAATAACAGTGTTAATTGACTTCTAATTAAAATTGCCACGTTCATACTTCAAGATTGGAATACCTTAGCTTCTTTCCACATAGAGAAGATGGTTACCTTAATGTATATCTAGCTAGTTATGTCCACAGAATAATAGAAGGATATATAAACTACAGATTAATAATAACAATAAATAATAATAATAAAGTAGCAAAACAATCAAACACATATAGGATTCTTTATACACTACCCCCATTCCCCAGCTTGTAACGGATTCACAATGAACTTAGCAAGGAAATCAATTAAAACACAAAACCAAAGTATGTGTAACATTTATACAACATGTATAAATATTTTCTTGTGCTTCTAAAAAACTGAAGCAATTTTTATTTAGCTTCACTTCCCTGGCATCGTGCAAGGTTGCATTTGAAACTGGTCTATGCTTTTTTATTTGACAGCACAGTGCTTGGGCCCTATTGACATAGCCTCATAACCACCTGCATTTAACTTGGAAAATGCACTTTAGCTGTTATGTCACATACAAGAGTAGCTACACACTTATCTTTCAGAGGAACCTGATTTTACAAGAATGAAAAATGTAGAACTACCTTATTTTTTCCTCAATATATGTGTGTGAAACCATACTCATTTAGAATAAAGCTTTTAAATGAGAATTTTATTATTTTAAACTTACCCACTTTTAAAAAACATGGTTCTACATTTGTTCTACAGCAGAAGCTAGTTCCTTCCATTACCTTTTTCCCTGAAGTGGTATAACCTTCAGTCAGTCCCTTTTCTTCTTACAGTTATTTTCTGTTGGATAAAACTGTGCATGCCACATGAATTGGCACTTCTGCTTAAATCTGTGTTTGAAACCAGAGCTTGAATCTAGAGCCTGAAGTTTTACAAAGGGCTCAACCTACCAGTCATCTTGTTTGATATTAGCATATATAAAATATATACAGTTCATAAACACAATTATATTACTGTTTATAGTTCCTGTGTTAATTCCCTGTTAAAGAAGACCAAAATTAAAATGAAGACTGTTCCTCTACCACAATTATGTTATTCATATAATTGCTTACTTTTTTCTATTTTCTCTGGCATCTTAGATATACAATTTGAGGTTTCCTGCATCTAGGTTGTCTCTACTTATACCAATGTGTGAAATCATGATGAAGCCATTCCCTTCAGCAGCAACACTCCCTATTCCTCCCATTATGCTTTTGAAGCTCTACCCCCTTAACAAATGTAGTCATATTTGATGAACATTTATTAGTGCCTAAACAAGAAAACATTTTTTGTTTTAACAAGCAAGCTTCTTTATATGTACTGGTAGATAACACATGAAATTTACAAAAGCCACGGCTAAGTAATCTTACAAAAACATTATGAAAACAAAAGGGTGTATTTGATGGCCTGTTATATAGTTAGTATATGATAGTCTTAAGACAGAAAAATTCAATTTTGTATTTAAGTATCCACTTCTAAGGAATTCATGTATACCAAATCTACTATATAATGGCAAGACGTTAGAATCAAAACTAAAGCCTTTCAACATCCCAATAAATCGATGGAATGACTTCCTTCCCACTTTTTTTGGCTTGGTTTCACCAACACATTTTGAAGGCTTAAGGATACTGGCACTCAACATATGAGACTTCTACTTTTTAATGCCACCATGTGGTTGTTTTCTCTGGAATAGTCACTACCACAAGGCTACTGCTGCTTACCTGTAAAAAAAAAGTTACAGTGCAGTAAGCTTTATCTAACACAAAAGGACAACGTTGAAAATTATTGATTTCAGCTTCAAAGATCAGTCAATATTTTTCTTAACCTGCACTGGCTCACTTTACTCACTAGAAAAGAAAAACTCAAAACAATTCAACATTTCTACAACAGGGACACATTCTTCTTTGTAGAAACCAACTCATACTTGATAGTATTTCATTTACCTTGATATCATTTCTTACATTTCACTCAAGAAAAAAAAAAAAATCATATCACTTTAAAACCTATCCTTTAATATCTGAATTTCCCATTCTATTTCTTTATTCCCTTCCAAAATACATAACTTTGGCAAGCACAGAAATCCATGGTTCTACTTCAAAAGCTCTCAGAAGGCCTGTTAAACAGTTCACTTATTTTTTTAAAAAACTTATTTTTCTCTCAGAGCAACCCCAGCCATTTCTGAATAATTTTAATAAAAGAATTGGTGGAGAATTAATATTTCTTACTTTTTCATATTCTTCAACTATTTTTCAACCACTCAAGATCTTTACCAACCTTTCCATTCAATAAGGAAAGCTGTCAATCTTAAAAAGCAAAATCTAAGATTACAAATTGGCAGGAGCCTTTTCTTTCCTTTACAAACATAATTCTTTCTTCACATTTGACACCACCTCTTTAATATTCTGTTAAATTTTCTTTGTCCCTGCAGCAACAGAATTCTTCTCCATTTTTACTATCTTTTTATGTCTATCTTTAGTATTAGATTAGTTGTCCTCTCGTATATGAAGGCTGAAAAAAAAAGCTTCACCTCTCTTATTTATGGCTTACTTTAATATTTGAGAACTTGGCAATTTTTTCAGGTGCTTTAGTTTCTTGAGTTTGAACATAAACAATTTGCCAACAATACTCAAGACATCTCATTATGCATTTCAGGTTCATATGTAGTTCCATTCTTACAGGAAAACTGAAAATAATTTCCAAGTATAACAAACAATAAATAGCAATAATTAGAAACCCTGCTTTAAGGTATTTTATTCAGTGAATTAAATGAACAGTTCAAGAAAATCAAAACAAAACAAACAAAAAAAAAAAACTTCACTGTAAAATAAACTAAATTACCTGAGCATTAGACATGGAACCATTAACTAACAATTAGGTTTTTCAAATAATGATACTACGGCTGAAGAAAGCTTATGTCAGATGAGTTTCAAGAGGATGTTAACGGCCCACATTCTAAATTCTAAATAGAAAGTGACGACTTATCAGTACAAAAAACTCAGGGATCTCCTGGAAAGAGTCCAGCAGAGGGCAACAAAGATGATACGGGGCCTGGAGCATCTTCCCTATTAGACCTGCATCTGTTCAGGCGTGAGAAAAGACTTATTTATGTTTACAAATATCTTAAGTGTGGGAGACAGTGGGATTTGGCCAACCTCTTTTCGGTGCTTTGTGGGGACAGGAAAAAGGGCAATGGCCACAAGATGGAGCACAGGAAGTTCCGCACCAACATGCAGAAGAACTTCTTCATGGGAAGGGGTGACAGAGCACTGGAGCAGGCTGCCCAGGGAGGTTGTGGAGTCTCCTTTGGAGATATTCAAGACCCATCTGGACGCCTACCTGGGCATCCTGCTCTAGGGAACCTGCTTTGGCAGGGGGGTTGGACCTGATGATCTCAAGAACCCTTCCAACCCCTGCAATTCTGTAATTCAAGTAATTTCTAGAAATACTCAGTTTTTATAGAGAAACACATTAAACTTTCCCCTGAGTACTGTAGGAATTGGATAATATTGAAGTATAACTGCAGAAAAGCACACAAGAAATATTACATGCTAGTTGTTAGCAGAATGAAGAAAAAACAAATCTCACACAAGACATGCTTTCAAGTTTGCAGTGATTCAGATGTGTAACAGAGAATTAAGAACAATGAAAAAAAAAAAACAACAACCCAAACAAATGCCAGAGATCTTCTACATTTCACTACTCCTGACACAATATTAATAGATTGTTTTTTTCTTCAAGCTCTTAAGTGTCAAAGCAATTTTCATGCTATTGCTAAAAATTTCAAGTAAGTTTCAAAGCACTATGCCTTATTAAATGTTGCTTTATGTAAATAAACCAGTTGAGAATTTTATATGATGCATTATGGGCACATGGAAAACTTACTGTTAGCGTAGATGTAAACTTCTGGCTGGGAAAGAAAGGCATAAGACTCATATGCCACTTACATTCAAGTGAGAAAGACTAAGAAAGACAGGGTTGTATACATATTTTCTCAAGTATCACAAGGGTTGAGCCGTTCTAGCAGAAGACTTGTCCTTCTTTTTATGTGTTGCTTTACAGTCATGGTTCTAAAGAAAAGATCTTAAGTAATAGATTTCAGGTACTGGAAAACAATTGGATTTCCATACAAAAAAATCTTTAAGAGGCTGTCAAGACCACAGTTGAAGAAAACTCACTCTTTCTAAACTGAAACACAAAAGACTAATGTTGTGCATTAAAAAACAAAACATAAGTGATTTCCCTTCAGATCACTACTCGTATACTCTCATCGTTTGGACAAATGAACATGCAGACATAGATTACATATAGTGAGGATGCTGTTTTATTCAAAGGCAGCTTTAATCCACATCTACACAACCAGAGTTCCAGAATGTTTTCATTCATCTCTAGTTACTTAAAATGAAAATCCTATTGCACAGCAGCCAAGGATTATGTACTGTTGCATAGTCTTACTCCTTTAATTGGAGAGCTGAGTCATCACTGTTTGTCTACTACATTCAGATTCTTCCAGGACTATAGAGAACTAGAGAAGTATTCACTCAGCAGCTGCGTAAATCAGCTCCATTTATTACTGCCTTCAGAAGGATCAATCCATGCTAATGCTAGAGAAGCACTCATGCAAAAGCATGCTCTGTAACACTCAGAAAGGTCTTGTCTTTATTCTAAAAAGCCAGATACAGAACTGGGAGACCATCATGACACTAGTCGAGGTCTATCTTCTCTGGGTTTTGCAAAGCTTCTTTGTATTAAAGACACAGGAATACTGAATCATCAACAGTAGAATCAGTACATAGAAAAGAACACGATGGGTACAGAAATCAAATATGGAAACAAAAATCTACTGTCTCTACTATCAGCTAGCTAATGAATAACATTCCTTAAACTGCATCTGCAGGAATGATAATGGCTGGAAACATTGATATTCTTGAGATTACAGTTGGATGGAAAAGAAAACAGTAGGGTCAAGATAAAAAAATATTGGATGTGGAGATATTTTGAATTCCATTTAAATCACAAAGTTTTAAATTAAAATAAAGGCCAAACAGCTGTACCTGAAGACCGATGAGAAATGTTTTAAAAACAATCATCTTTTCACAAACAAAAAAAATCAAAATACAGGAAAACACAGCAACTGAAGAGCACCATTAAAGAAAGCTGTTAATTGTGTTTAAAGGAGAAAAATATAGAATTATGCCTTAAGTTTCTGCTCTTGAAGCGACTAGATGATGACTACAGTAGTGCTTAACTGTTGTAACAAAAACAATTGCCAAAAGGGTTATTTAAATGTCACAGCCAAAATAATTTGAGTGTAAAATTTAATCAGCAAGCCATCGCAAGTATCCATTCATCAGCAATAATTTAACCATAGATGATTCTGATGTTTCATATTTATTCAGAGAATGAGTTTTCTATATCTGAAGCTGTCAGTCCATTTGATTTTTTTCTTCTTAAGGAATATTTTACTCTAAAAAGTGATCTCTAAAATTGTTTTTGATGTCTTAATGAAACATACTTAATTATTAGCATATTAGTAGCAGCTAACCTCTTATTTCTAATTTTCCTGATTTGTTTTCTCAAAAAAAGCATCAGTCACTAATGGCACTAATAAATACCAATGTGGTAACAAATGCAGACTGATTTACAAGCTTTGTATCAATATAACACTACTGTGGGCTGTTTTGCTTGTCACACAAAAATAAGGCGAGGAGAAAAAAAGCTCTCATCACAAATCAAGAGTGCTTCAAAACATATATTCACATTTACACCTATTACAGTCACAGAAATGCCCTACTGCTTGAGACCAAAGAACTTCTCTTCCACTGAACTCATTTGTGCCCTTCCATTTTGTTTTAACTGGCACCGAAGATGTTAAGCTGGAATGTGATAAAGTTTGTAAGAAGAAAATACCCATGCAATCTTGCAAAAATTCTGGGAGGAAAATGAAAATTGTACCCGTTGAAGAACTGCAGTAGCTGATAGCATAAGTCATTCTCCATTTTTCTAGAAAGAACAGGGAAAGTTTTGATAACATTATGCAAGGTAAACTAAAGCCATTAAGCAAAAATGATAATTATGAGATGCACCATACACGTGAAAAATGACATTTATCCCAGTTCAGAGCCTAATTGAATTATATCAAGAAAGGGCAGCTGAAACCCTCAAGAGCTGTGATAGTTCCAGACATTATGACACAGATTAAAAGAAAGTGACATCAAGGTTGAACATATCTGCAACTAGATAGATCTCTTAGAGGATCTGGTATTACTCAGCATCTGTCTTTGTGGCATTGCATTTGAAACCTCCAAACAGTTCATACAAACAGCAAGAACAAAAACTGCTTAATAGTAATAGTACAAAAACTGGTCAGACTCAGACAAGCCTTAAAGGAGTCATAATACACACACAAAAAATGCATGGAGTGTTCTTAAATATCTTTTGTTCTTACAGAAAGAGCCACAGACGATCATAGAAGTACCTGGATCAGTCAATACAGTTGCCTATTGTTTTGGACTTTTGGGCTTAGAGGTTTTTTTGAGCATTTTGGGAACATGAATATTTTAAGGAAAATAAGGTAATTTAGGAAGACTGTTTACAATTCTTATTATTGTCAAAGGCTGTTCAACATCATCAGCTTAAGAAACATTGCCAAGACAAAGATAATTCTTATAAACAAGCTAACTACAGGAAAAAGGAAAATGTGAAAAAAAAATAGGAGAAAAACTACTAGTAAAGAAAAGAATGGCTCTGAAAAACAGAGGAGAAAATTCTGAAATGAAAAGAATAAGATAATGAACAAAATTTGTGGGAAGTTAACTATATCCCATCCCCCAATTATGGTATTGTGAGGACCATAAAGAAATCCTTTATTTTGAAAAGGGTATTTTTGAATCTTATCCTTTAGATACTCTAAGAAGTTGTTAAACACTTGCTATTGTGGTAAAAAGTGAACTCAGAAGGAAAGAGAGAGAGTAAAAGGTATGTCGGTAGCTTACACGTTCATGTCCTGCCCACCCAGGGCCATCAGCGTCCCCCTGTCTCCCTCCCATTTAGCTTTCTGGTGTCTAATAAACTAAAATAAAAATAATAATAATAATAATAATAGCTCCAAATTCTATCATCCTGCCCTAATTCCCTTTGGATTAAGTTCATCAGAACTAACAGACTTTAGCAACCTATTTCCTTTGTGATTTGAGGCTTTAATACTGCTTACTGTTATTGATACTAATCATAATGGTTTATCTTTTCGGACCTTTCCAAACTATCCTTTACTAAAGAGCGACTTCCAGCTCCCTATGACTTTATAGATTAAGCTGACCAATCACATGAAAAATACAGTAATAGGACACAGAAAACATTATAAGCAGAAAATGCAAGCATCACTCTGTTACCTTATTACACAATTTCTCAAATATATCCCTAACTGTAGACAGCAGATGAACAGATAGCCTTCTCAGTCTCATGACAAAATGCAAAGCTAGTACCCAAAATAGACTGTTCCTGTTGCATATCTGATCTATTTTGATGGTGGGTGGAAATTGTCAAAAAAAAAAAAGTATCAGGTTTCTGACAGATAGCTGAGGGCTAATAAGTTTTAAGGATGAGAGACTTCTGAATTTTAGAGCAAGTAACAGAACAATATTCATGTGAAAAATTAATCCATAAACAAAAAATAACATGGTTAAAAATGTTGGTATACTAAGAAACTAAATTCTGTTTGCATTTTGTGATTTTCTGTAGTAACTGTATCAACGCCAGATAACTTATAACTAGATTTGCACGTGATTACTACCATTGCTATCTAAAAAGCAGAGTCATTCACATCTGTTTTGGATATGTATTTTCAAAGTACTTCATCTGCATACACAATGATAGACTTGTAATACTTTAGAATAGTCATACATCTAATATCTCCAGAATTCCTGCTTTATTGTTCATGTTTTACTCTCCACACATTCACCCTACAAACAAATTACTAAACCACATCATGTTCTACTTTCTGATAGAGAGACACACAAATAAAATAGTGAATCTTTGACATAAATACTCTTTTTGGTAAAAGCAATTCTGCATGTTTTTTTTTTGTTTGTTTGTTTGTTTTTTTTCTCCTGAATTGATATTATCCACCTGACAGAAAACTATGAAGTGCCAGCAAGTATTCCATTGAGATAGAACTAGTTTGGTCAGCTCTGTTACTAGTAAAATATTATTCCAGTCTAATAGATCTTTGTTAACATGGTATGAGGTAGAATTGTAGTAAGGTGATATAGCAGGCCATCTTTCAAGTTTTTTGGTTTAACAGCCACTTCTAAGCTAGAAAGCAAAAATAGCTGAGTATGTATTCATTTTCAATGAAAGCAAAGTTATCTGATAATAAATGACCCATTAGTTTGCTCATAATTCTGTCACTTATTACAGTCTTTAGGTTCTGAATGACTGTAATTTACTATAATTGGTTTGCAGGACAAGAGATAAATTTGACTTGCTCAATTGCAGATTCACTGAAATAATTTTGAACATTAAAACGATTTTAGAACATAAAGGTCATGACAAAATCTAACAAAACAAAGAATGTTAATAGAAGGAAACATTAGTTTGATTTTTAAAAACAGATTGATTACTGAAAATTACCAGCCTGCACCTCAAAGTTTAGTCCTAACATTGTACAGATTTTGTCTTCTACATAAATCTTCCAGAAGCCATCTTTACATTGTTGTTTTGTAAGGAAAGGTAGCTGAGAAAAGATATACATTGACTAGTTCTACACACACTTCATGTATATAAGGTTTTGCTGAACACTTATTTTCCTCTCAAATACCTACTTTTAGACAGGAATATATCATGACTTAAGATGATACATGAAAACATTAATACACTAAATTCACTGAGTTCAAATTTGCATGTAAAAAAATTAAAATTATTTCTGTTCAGTTAGGCTGCAATGTTATTGAAGTTTCTAACAGCTCAGAAGTCTTCCAAACCTTGAA
Organism: Nettapus auritus; assembly: GCA_011076525.1. NCBI lineage: Eukaryota > Metazoa > Chordata > Aves > Anseriformes > Anatidae > Nettapus > Nettapus auritus. The sequence continues at coordinate 97,742,610 of CM021765.1, forward strand.
ATTGGAATTGATTTGTTTTGATTTTTTGTTTGTCCTAACACAAACTATGAAATTGAAAGCAATACTACAATGACTGTGGTGCAGAGATCAAGTGTTTTAGAAATCGTTCCCTTAAATTCAACCTTACCACTTAAAAAAAAAAAAAAAATAGTAACCACAACCTTTTAAAATGCAAGATGCAAAACCTTTGCTGCCTTGACCTCCCTTCTGTTCACTTACTATTCAAAAAGGAAAAGCAGTGCATTGTCAAAATATTTATCTTTTCAGAATCACAAAGCACTTCAGTTTCATTTTTTTGTGTTCTAATTGCCCTTAAGATAACATAAATCAAACTAATATCACACAATTAAGTATAGCAGTCTTTTTCTTTGGGAAAAAAAAAAAAAAAAAAAAGGAATGGAATACCAGTAATTCTGGACTTGGTAGCTTATTAGATGTTTTCTCCTGTACAGGGTTTTCAGCAATGGTCTCAGAAACACTTGTCAAAGGAAGGCAAGCTGACTGACAAACTCAGTCTTTTATAGCTGGTACATCATATAGGTTGTAATTCAGTTTCAGGTCAAAAATTAGTTTTATTGGATTACATGGATATCTGCAATCTGTTATTGTGACAAAGGAAAAACCTAATGAACTATTCTTGTTGTACTAGGATTTGGTTCACAGTGGACAGTGACTTGAATGGAATGTCCACACTCAAAAAAAAAAAAAAAGAATAGCACATTTTTATAATGGTTGAGTTCAGGTGGAGCTAAAAGCTTGATAAGCCTTAACTTTATATTATTTTTTTCCCCTACTCATACTCTGATACTCATAATCTGATTCAATTATGGTTTTGTTCTTTCAGCAGCTAAGCACTTTCAAAAACAAGATGATTTCTGTACAGAAATGACTAAACAGATTTCTACCCTTCAGGGCGGGGGCACGGGGGGG
>CM021765.1:97750035-97811081 GCA_011076525.1 Nettapus auritus
ACTCCCCTCATCTGGTGCGGTAAGTATAACACAGCAGCATCAGTAACTTCTGCAGCCATAAAGGGATTCATTACTAGAAATTTGATTAATTTTGTACAGCTGAAACAAGCTTAGGGCACGTAAAAAACAACCTTTTAAGTCAGTTGTACCAAAACTGGTTCAAGAAACTATCACACGTATACATCCTCTGATACAGGTTTAGACTGTATGTTTAGGAGATCTAAAGAGAAGGCAGGACACTTGATTACTTACATGTTCATAAAAGTTACCGAACAGTATTCCTCCCTCAAATCACAAGTCTGGGGATGCTTAGGAGTCTGTCAGGACAAATTCACTTTCAGAACAGTGTTTGCAAATCTGTTTCAGAATATAAATTTCTCTGTGGTTAAATTTGCTGATGCATTTCCTTGGTGAGTTAAACTGAAACACTTGAGTTTAAATTGATTTAAGAGCATCCAACACAAAGATGTGCTCCTACGAAGTAACAACTGCTTGAAAATTACACATTGAAATTAGACTGAATGAGTTTTTATGAGTGAAGAATGACTGAACCTCACTAGCTCTCCAGTTTTTGTCTCTATTTCTTTCATCTCTATCATTCCCTTCCCCTCCATCAAATATAGATGGATTCTGCACTGAGCTTCAGTTCTCAAGCTGCTGCTATATGCAATAGCTCAAGCTATCTTTTGTTATGTTCATAAATTTGCAATAGATCTGGGAATCATTCAATCTGCTCTGCCCCAGCCCACAAACACAGCATAGAAATTTCAACATAAATCTAATTAAAAGAGCTGCAAGCTGAAGATGGTCATTCATTTACAATATAAAAAGCACATTTCTTACTGTTTTTCTGATACATGTAAGCTACTGGTTACACAGACATTGTAAAGACTTGAAAAATATTTTTCCTTGATTTTTTTTCTTGTATTAATTAGGTGGTCTGGACAATTTGACTTAAAAATGGTTAACTGGACTAACAATAAACACTTGGCCCTGTATACATATGATGCCTTCCCTTTAGTCTGTAATAAGACTGAGCACAACAGAAGTAGAAGATAAATCCCTTCCTTGCAATTTCAACAGGACATGGGTATTTTTTAAAAACTTAATTTAGGATTCATGGGAGAACAGTATGTGTGCGTGTATATATGCATATAGAGAGAGACCAGATGTAGAAAGATGGTAGTTAAAAATACCTGCTGTTCACTGCAGAGCTTTCAATAGGATAATCATGGAAAGGCCCTCATGCAGTTAAGTACTGCAAACTCCAACCCACAGAAACAGACACACCTTCTGACACAGTGCCAGTCTTTGACAAATTCTAGATAGAAGGCAACATTTTGCAGATTTATGATATACGACAAATTGCCAGTCATACACCAAAAAGTTGCAATCACCAATGTTTTGTTCCACATCCATCCTCAAGACTACTAGGTCTAATTTGGGATTCAAATAATTAAATGAATTATCATCAAAATGTTAAGTATTAGGAACTGTCCTAATACTAACTTCCTAATAGCACCTAAATGTTCCACACCATGAGTAATTCCAAGAAAAACTCAGCAAGAATCTGTCTCTGATACGGGCAGGAAGTTCTAGGACACATGAAATAGATCTACTCCATATTTATACCTCAGGAATGGTGTAAGTACTGTTAGCAAGACTGCACATTAACAGAGAACACATGGGTCTTAACAGAGGGTTACATTTGGATGCCCCATCCCTGGAGGTGTTCAAGGCCAGGTTGGATGGGGCTTTGGGCAACCTGGTCTGTGGGGAGGTATTCCTGCCCACGGCAAGGAGGGTGAATATGGGTGGTCTTTAAGGTCCCACAAACCCAAACCAGTCTGTGGTTCTATGGTTTCACTGCTGCAATAAGAATCATTAAAGTCATCAAAAGAAAATTATGCTATTTAATTTTTCTTTAAAAAGAAAGATCCTTCAGGAGCTATCTGGGAACTATAAACAACATCATGAACCATGAAAGCCCGTAACCCAAATATGTTCTTACAGCAGCTGATGCTCTACACTATTTTATAGAAAACATAAGACACATTTGGGAATATTTCCTGAACAGCATGGTTCCTTCTCAAATAGCAGCTTCCCAGCTTTCACAGAGTTCAGAATTAACAAAGTTCCCATTAAGACAGAAAGGACTAGAGGCAATCCAGAAGAATCTCATTCCAGAATTTGTTTGATCTCAAATTTAGAAAAAATTGGGAAATCCAACTAGTACATCTGCTCAGTAGTGCAAGCTAGTATAAACACATTCACTTCGTACTTCAGCATAAGGATCCGTAAAACATTTCCATCAGGAGACATACCTCAGCCATTAGACAGGACAGATCCAGCCAGTAAGAACTGCGTACTTCTCCACTACCTGAGAAAGTTAGACAAGCGCTGGCTTATACTAACTGTATCAGCATAGCTGTACAAGCTACATGACAAAAATAGCAACATGTCAAGTATCTTGAAATATATTAGCTCTAGTATTTCAACTGCTCTGGAAAATTCATTTCTAAACACCCTGAAAATTACACACACACAAAAAAAAAGTAATTTTACACTTAACATTCCCTAATGACTTAGTAAGCCTTAGAAAGTCAGTGTGCATGCCAGCTCTCCAAAACTACTCACAAACAAGAGAGACCTTTCACACTAAGGAGCTTGTTTCAAATCCCAGCACTGACAATCTGCCAGAATTGAAAACAGCAGGACAAATAATAATTGGGTATCTGTTTGCATATTAATGACCAATATTCCATGTGCAAAAATAAAGCCATGTTATTTCAATCACAATGGTAGATAAAGATGTACTATGTTTAAAGACTGACAATTTTAGCACCCGCAAAGCAGTGCAAGTATTACTGATGCTATAGAGCACACTGAAACAATATTCTAACCAGCACTGTGAAGATCACATCAGAAGCCTACAGTACATTTCTATGCAACATATTTTCTTCCTGCAAGTTCTAACTGCTGATTCTCACTGATGCATAGCTTTGCCAGCACCAAGGTAAAGAACTCGTAAGCATGACAATAGGAAAACTCCAACTCTCTTTACCAATGAGGAGTAAAGAACTAAAAGCAAAACCACCCACCATTCACAAACTTATGTTCACCTTCCACAAATTATGCCTTCAAGATTTGCATTTCTTCAAAGAAAGAATCCTACAGTTGCTTGAGGTTGGTGCCAGCATTTCAGTAACAACCATATTCCAAGTAGTAAACAATACTTTTCACCTAATAGTACCAAAAGCCTCATCAATAAGGAATAAAAGCAAACAAAAATGAATTGAAAGGAATCTAAACTTAATCTATAAATGTGTACTCTTTCATTAAGACCAGATGTACTAATAGCAACAGACCTAGTTAGACAACATGGATTATGTTATTATGGATTGGTAATAATGGGGGTGGCATATACTGTTTCTGGCAAGCTTTGCAGATCTAGTTTTTTTGTTTGATTTGTTTTTCTTCTTCTTTTAGCAGAGTTTAGAGAGATGCCTACCAGTGATTTACCCTTTTAGCTTAATCCCAGAGTAAACCCTAAAGTATATTAACCACTGGGAAAGTTGTAACTGCTATCACCTCTCTGACCATGAATAATCTGACAGGTAGAAAAGACATTCAAGTTACCAGGCTTTCGCATAGTATCCAAAGCAACTAATCTCCTAAATTTCCTTTCTGTGGCACTGGTGATATAAAGGCCATTACTTAAACCTAATAAGTGGTATTTGGACTTTCAATCATTTTGGATATTTTCTGGGTTCAGATGGATACAACTAATAGCATTAGAGCAGGATTTCTTTGTATCTTAAGCAAATTACTCTTTTGTGGATTTTAATTTGATTGGCACTCATGACCAAGACAGCAAACAGAGCAAAGGGAACCCTTTCAGACTGCAGGAAGTACCATTTTCATTATATGTTCTTTCCCATTCATTTAGAGGGAATAATGTTAAGGTTAAGGTTAATATAGGCATTCCACCTTTTCAGTGGGAAACAGCATTATGTATAATTTCCACGATGGATGCATCTTGTCCTGTGATTTTAGTTTAGATGGTACAAAGAAATTCATCCCCACCCCTGCTCCCCATTCATAATGCAGAGTGGGAAAATAATGCACAATATTATCTAGAGCTGTACCAGAAAAGCTTGTGTATCACAGGACATGGTACAAATTAATCTGTCAACAAGGGATATAGGGTAAAGGGTACAGCAATTTTAGTATTTTTCCTTAGATGACACTAACAAGAATACTATCTTTGCACTGCCAATGCAGACACCAAATGACTTAGCCACAACAAATACGCTATCCAAAACTTAGAGAATATTAATGACAGTAGAAGTTCAAATTATGTAAGCTGAAGCTGTAAAAGAACAGAATAACATTTACTCTAAGTCTTTGAAAATATTTTCAGTGAATTAAAAGGATGTGGCTATGATAAACTGGAATCTGATTATCATCCTCCTTTTCCCTTGCAACATCTTCCCTCACTACACAGTAAACTATTATGAAACTGTGGTCACTAACATAATAGCAAAACCATGAGAACTGATGCAGAAGAGTAATAAGGTCCATTGGTTTGTATAACATTTTTATTAGCATTCCAAACAAGAAAGTATGGGATTCCTCAGCACAAGCTGTTTTGTTTTCATAATCCTGTAAAGGCAGCAATCACCACTTCAAATCCTTCCAAATGCTCAGTTTATAAACAAATATGCAAATATCTTAACAAATCTTTCAGGTCTATATTAAGAGTTCTTCTTAATTATGTATGCAATAAGCTGAACAAAGAAGAAATAAGCGTGCAAAGGTACGTCCCCCCATCCCTTTCTCAAGCCAGTACTTTTTTCCTTTTATGAATATAATTCCCATCTCTGCAAATCAAGTTCATGATCTAAAAATTAAAGAATCAAAAGCTTCAGATTTTTAAATTAGGCTCTTATGGACATCTGCTTAAAAGTAAAGGCCCTATTTGTTTGCCACGATTCAAGCTTTCAGAAGAAAATACTGACATTTGCTTTTTGCAAGGTGAATGGTGTAGAGTTTGATAACATAATTCAGTTTTGGAGAGCCAGAAAAATAAAATTAAGAAAATTAGCCTTAAAGCCTTTGGAAGGTTTAATTACTGTGGAGACAGAGCACAGTAAAGGTATTGCAACAGCCTAACTTTGGGATCAAAATCAGAGTAAGACTCTTAGCAACTGAAATAAAGTGACTGAACATAAGCCAGGACATCAATGTAGTTCCTTACAACTAGGATATTTTAAATTTATTAATATTCCCAGCCACTTTATATCTGGAGAAAAGAAATCACATTAGAGTAAATGTATATATATATAATCTATAGTAGCTTTAGTGAAAGGACTACTAGTGGAAGTTAACTTCCTTTCCAAAAGACAACCTGATGAGAGAAAAATGGGTATTAATTGTGATATTTACATGATGATGCAGGTGATGCTCTTTAGTGACTGATTTAGACCACTAACTCATGTCATGTAGGCCACCAGACAGATGGTCACAACTTTCAATCATGTCCAGCCTCACTGCAGTTCAAACTCGTGACCAAGAGGTAAAAAGCTTTGTATCCCATTAATAATCTCCATGCCATCTGTTCTCTGTAAATGAAGACACCTTAGGACAATTCCAAACATATTTTTTATGATAATATTTATTTCAAATATTTCCAGCAGCTTACTATTTACCCCACCAAGATCTAATTTGGCAAACATTAATCTTCCTCATTTGAATTAGTTAAGAAGCCACATGAGAGTCATTTCTATTTACCAAACTTCAGCTGGCTTGGCACCCTAGAACTCATTGCCTTTTGCATGACTTTAAAAAATACTCATTATTCAACAGTTTGTTCAGAACTTTAGAAAAACGTATCATATTTACGTTTGCATACATGAGACAGGTTTCAGCTTCACCTATCATTGTAATGGAATTCAAGAGCTAAAAAATTTTACTGGCCTCATGAGCTATGCTTGAACACATAGATTCCAAAGTTCTTTAGCAGAAAAGGAACTGAAAGTCAATTAAACAATCATGAAGAATACCCTCAACAGCACATGTATGGATTACAACTCCCTAGATGTTGAGCTGACTGTGTGTGTCCAGCACACAATAGCCCCACAGTCCCTGCTGAAAACACTTCAACACCTGCACCAGTTAAAGATTCAGACATCTGACATCACCAGCCCAGTTTAGACTTTTTTTTTTCTATTATTTAAAACTCATCACAACAAACATGAAAAAACAATGGAAGTGCAGGTATAGTTGTTTCCCTTCTTCTTTATTTTAATTTCTGTCCAAACTTCTGTAGTATTTAACAACCAGCAGCTTGTTCCATGGTAAGGAATAAGATCTATGGCTATGCCTTCTCTAAATTTGAAGTGTGGTGGAAAAGGCATGCAATGCAAACCATCTTCCTATGTATAGGTGAGTAGTGCAACCTGCCTTCTTCCCTCCCAAGAGGCAGGGCTCATGTATGCAGCAGCCAGCATGCTGCCTGTCAACTCCTATTCTCTAAATCACTCAAGAATGTAAGTAGGCAAAGGGATTGGAGAATGGCTCTAATGTGCACTGGCTCTTGTTTGAACTAAATATTCAAATAACTTAAGTTTTATCTCCATGTAGCCTTTTCCCTTCTCCTGCTGGCAGTGATCTCAAACACTGATAAAGCAGGCTGACAGATCCAAGTGCTGCACTTCATGGATGCTGGCAGCAGAAGCAGAGCAGTAGGCTTTTAAGAACACACAGCGGAGTATCACTTCAGTCTGGAAAAGCATTTAGCTAAGGCAGAATTCTCATTCCATGGTTGCCTTTTGCTCTTTTCATTTCCTGTCATTCATTGGAAAGATGGGTTTTTAGCAGACAAAAATCACTGAGAAATAACAAGCCACTTTAAGAACTGGCAGAAGTGGAGGGATAAAAAAAAAAAAAAAAAAAAAAAAAAAAAAACACTCCAAAACCATGCATCAAGCTGCATGTTGCACAATGAAGGATGAAAAAACTCACCACTGGGAAGCAACTGAGGGAAGGAAGAACATTTTTGTTGAGCTTGTATCAAGAAAATCACAGAATGGTTTGGGTTGGAAGGGACCTTAAATATCATCCAATTTCAACTCTCCCGCCATGGACAGGGACATCTCCCACTAGAGTGAAATTACTTAACTATGACCAATAGCAGCTGCCAAATCTCAATGTACAACTTCGGTAAAAACAGATCTGAGGACTGAAATATGTTTGCACCCATGTCCTCATATAATGTTCAACTAAAAATGCAAGGAAAGTATGAAGTAAAATCTTAAATTTCAATGAACGCACTTGTTCTCCAACTAACCTTGCCAATTCTAAGTCAGTGTAAAGCTCTTGACATCATTTGCCTTACCATCTTCTCAGAGATCACTTTCACTTAGACAGTCTGCATGGAGCAACAGCAGCCAATGCAAACTTATGTATATAGATGAGGAGGCAAAGTGGGGAAATGAGCACAGCCAAAAAAAATAGATGAGGTAGAACACTAAAAAAAATACAACTTATTCTGCTCCCTGTGATGAGAACTAGTTATAACAGTTTTCACTGAGTTCCTGAAAACTAAAGTTTTAATAATAGCACAAGGAATTGTGAAACAGTATGAAATACAACTGTACCTCTTGACTTTTTGTAGTTTAGGTTAGAGTTCTACTTTTCAGAAAAGGAGTGGAGAAGAGGACCAACACTACATCCCCATTAATTCACCTTCTTAATGTCACTTTGTCTTCCAGCTGTGGAAACAGACTGCTGGTATTCCTCCTTTATGTTAAAGCTTCTGAACATACTCGCATCTGGAGCACCAACAATGATTTTTTATTCTTTAAATATATATAAAGTAGTGTGCACTGAATGCTCTCTCAGTGTATAAACAGGAACAAATTAGTTAACAATTTAACATGTTCAAGAGCTATCCCATTTAACACTGCTATCAAGTAACTGAACAATTTTTCAGTTTGTATGAATACTGCAAATTCCAGCACCCCAATCCTGCTTTTAGTCCCAAATCAGGCAACGTTATCATCACTGGTAGAGTGAATAGTAGTAGACAAAGAAAAAGTTTCTGTCAGGACAGCAATCTAGAAGTGCACAAGGAACCCAACGATTGGCTTGGAGAACTAACAGCCCTACTACAGGTGAGGTAGCTGCATTCTTGCATGTACTTTGGCTCATTCTTCAGGATAAGGCTGTGCCTACTGCTGTGGGGACTTCATTGATGCACACTGACAAGACTGATGTTCAAAAGCAAATGCTCTTACTTGATTTATCTGAACAAGCTGATAGTGTTTCACAAAACACAATGATGTTCTAAAGAAAAAAAAAAAATAAAAGAAATAAACCTAGTTTTGGATGTTACCTTCATCAAAGTCTTAAGGAATGGAATAATATAGCCTAACTCAAGCCTCCCAGTTCAAAATATGATTAGTGGATAACACAACAGGTTGTGACATTAAGGAGATCAAACTAGGTGATTTAGTGCTCCCTTCTGCTCTGAAGCTCTATGGTGCTACAAAGCTGGTTACCCAAATGGCATGGATGGTTAAGGCAACTTGAAGTGGACAAGTTCCATGGAGCTGGAGAAAAATAGTTCACAGCATGCCAAATCCCACGGTAGAAATAACAACTATAATAAGTAAAATTATGGGCTTTTTTTTTTTTTAATTCTGGTTTTCCTGATTCAGACTTTTTGGATACTATAAAGCACATTGGAACACTAACTAATCGTACCTTTCTTGCCATCATGTATGTGCCAAGTTTTCCACTAGCAAAATCCAGTCCTCACTCTCTGCCCACAGACTGCAGGAAGAAAAGTGATCTTTCATCTCACACACGTAGGATGCATTGTGGCTACATGCAGAGACTGCCAGAGACTGGCCTTATGTTTAGGGAACTAGGTAATTACAACTACCAAATTTCCAGGATTTATTATTATTAGAGACAAGGCTTCAGAAAAACAACTCAGTCATGGGGTGAAGTTACAAGAAATGGAAGAGATGGTCATAATGTCTGTTCGATATCTTTGGCACTGAGCATTAACAGAAAATTATATTTACTATGTATAAAAAACAAACTTTCCAAACAGAATTACCAACATAATTTAGGACTCCGCAAGACAAAATTCAAAAGAAATCTCAGGTTTTATATATACCTTTATTTCCCGAGTATGATGATTGAAATAGTATTTTTATTTCCACTTACATTTGTCTATACTTTACTCTGACCTGTTTAACCAGAAATGAATTCCCTAGAACTAGTGTGAAGTACCATCAGCCAGCCAAAACAAAAGAAAAATAAACCATGTTTAGAAAAAGGGTTCATTTTATTTTACTTCAAACCATGAACTTGCTTTAAAATGCAGTAATAGGTATTTTTTTGGAGAACTGCTACCTTCACTTTACCTTACATTTAAAATAGTCCTCAGAAAGCAACCATGCAACAAATTCACTCTGTTAGCAAGAGAAATGCTTTCACAACTCATTGGGTGCCATGAACTAAAACATTATAAACTACTAATTACTTAATCTCTAAGTTCCTCTTCGTAGCATATAAAACTCATGATATATACTTGAAGTAAACCAGACACATCCCATTTAACATCTTGAGCTGCATGAGGGCAGCAAGTGCATTCTCAGCTGGTTTCACATTGCCACCAAACTGGAATAGCACCATCGGTGCACTTGATGAGGATGCCTTTCAGAAAGACCTATAGAGGCTGGAGTAATGGGCCACCAGGAACCTCAATAATTTCAATATGGTCAGTTACCAAATCCTGCCCTGGGACAGACTAACCCTTGCATCAGCATAGGCTTGGGAACAGCTCTGCTAGGAAGTCCCCAGGGCTGTGGGCCAGAAGCAAGCTGAGCCAAGGCAGCCTGATGTGGCAGCAGAGATGGACAGTAACACCCACAGATGGATCAAGCCTCAAGGGACGGGATTATTACCCTCAGCAGTCAATAAACGACACAGAAAACTGTGTTCTTGTGTTGGAGGGCCAAAAACTACAGGATGTTAAGCAACCAGAGCAAGTTCAACACCCAAATGATGAAGAAAGGCTGAGGGACCAGGGAAGAGAGAGCTTCATGGGGGACCCAGCAGCATCCCCATGCCTATGGAACGGTTATCTGTGAGACTGAGCCAGGATCCTCAGTGGTGCGCGGTGGGAGCACAGAAGACAGTGGGTGTACGCTGGAACAAGAAGGCCAGACCAGATATAAGAAGGAACTTTCTCCCCGTGAGGATAGGCAGGCAATGGTACAGACTGTCCAGAGAGGCTGTGCAATCTTAGTCCTTGGAGGCTTTCAAGACCCAGCTAGATCAAGGTTTGAGGAACCTGATTTGGCCTTGTTATTGATCTTGCTGTGAACAGGTTAGATTAGAAACCTCCCAAGGCCCCTTCCAACTGAGTTTCTTATCCTTATCTTAACCTGGAATTTTAGAAATGGCATTTATAAAAAACTTCTTTATCAATTAAATTATCTTTCTTCCATCATCTTATAGTTAAGTCTTTTGCAATAACTGTGAAATAAGAAATTTTAAGTGTAAATAAATACAATAATATCTTACCTAGGAGTATCAAACTACTAACTGAAAGAGATGACATGCTCTCCAAGTTAGTCTCACTGAAACAAAAAAAAATAACATTTCTTCAAAATGGCTCATGAACAAAAATTAATTATCTCCTCTTTATCAAGATATTTGTAAACAAGTATAACCAGGCCAACTTAAATTTCAGATTTCCCAAACCTTAAAATCAATTAAAGCATTTTTTGTAATTAAACAGATTACAGTAGAAACATCTGTTTTGGTTGGATATTTGCCAGAGTATTTACAATTCAAATTTGTTTGCACTGTTTAAGAAAAGGAAAGTTTTTGTTTTTGTTTTTGTTTTTTTTTTAAAAAAAAAAGGAGAACAAGTCTTTACTTATGCCTGAGCAAATGAAATATAAAATAATTTAACCACAAGAAGGTATTAACTGCTGAAATAACATAACATTTCCAGCTGATGCTTTAAGTTCAAAACTGCTAGTTGTCCTTTCCAAAGAAAACAGCAAGTATTTTGTCAAATCTTCCAAAAGCAAAAATGAAATTCAGTTAATGTAAAATTTAAGCCATTATTGTATTTCAAAAGTATGGAGATGGCAGATAAACTCTCTTCAGATGGACTCCTCTCTCACCATTATCTTGTAATTTCACACTCACTTAAAAGTTAGAAGGAGTAGAAAGAAATAGCCCCATCTCTTCCTGTATCCCCATGCTGCTTATTTATGCTCTGTGCTACTTACCTCTTACTACTGGCTTCTGTATTAGTGAAGGGATATAAATAAAAACTAACCTAGCAGAATGACTCATTCTAATGTACAAATTCCTAAACCCGATACCACCACAAAAACTTCTGTCCCCATTGTCAGAGCAGTACCCAGAAGTAATTCAGGGAGAGAAAAAAAAAAAAAAAAAAAAAAAAGCACTGAATAAAGAAAGTGATTATGTTTTTGAGAATAGTAAAAGTAAGTAAGAGCAGCTGAATAGATAACATTGTTTTATATTTTAACTCTTGATATTTGGATAGCATTTGGTCCTCTAAGAAATGTGAGAAAACTAGAAACTTATTACAAACTTGAAACTCAAGTCATATATACAAAAGAGTCAGTTTCTCATACAACATTTGATGTTCCTAAATATTTCAGTCAACATGTTTATGTAGTCTTACAGATCTAAAGAAACAGCAATGATAGGTTTAAAGATCTCCAGAGAAACATTCAAACCAAAGGGAAGAACAGTACAGGTATCCTTGCAGTTAAACTCAATATAGATATAGACACAATCTTCAAAGAAGCCATACTCTAATGACAGCCAAGAAATAAAGGTTAATAAGAAAAGTTCACTTAAAAGATTTTTTCTTCAAAGCAAAGGCTGTCAGATTCTTAAGCATAAAAAAACCTTAAACCAAAATTAAACACACATTTAAATGAGACTCACAAGCAAAAAGTCATAATCACATAGTTATAGCTGTAGTACATTTGTAGTCAAATCCAGTTGTAGGTCGGTCACTAGTGGAGTCCCCCAGGGTTCGGTACTGGGGCCAGTCCTCTTTAACATCTTCATCAATGACCTGGATGAGGGGATCGAGTGCACCCTCAGTAAGTTTACAGACGACATCAAGTTAGGTGCGTGTGTTGACCTGCTCGAGGGTAGGAACGCTCTGCAAGATGATCTGGACAGGCTGGACCAATGGGCCGAGGCCAACGGTATGAAGTTCAACAAGGCCAAGTGCCAGGTCCTGCACCTGGGGCACAACAACCCCAAGCAAAGCTACAGGCTGGGAGATGTGTGGTTAGAAAGCTGCCTGGCAGAGAAAGACCTGGGAGTATTGGTTGACAGTCGGCTGACTATGAGCCAGCAGTGTGCTCAGGCAGCCAAGAAGGCCAACAGCATCCTGGCTTGCATAAGAAACAGCATGGCCAGCAGGTCCAGGGAAGTGATTGTCCCCCTGTACTCGGCTCTGGTGGGGCCACACCTCGAGTACTGTGTTCAGTTTTGGGCCCCTCACTACCAGAAGGACATGGAGGTGCTTGAGCGAGTCAGAGAAGGGCTATGAAGCTGGTGAAGGGTCTGGAGAACAAGTCTTACGAGGAGCAGCTGAGGGAGCTGGGACTATTTAGCCTGGAGAAGAGGAGGCTCGGGGCGACCTTATTGCACTCTACAGGTACCTGAAAGGAGGCTGTAGCGAGGTGGCTGTTGGTCTGTTCTCCCACGTGCCTGGTGACAGGACGAGGGGGAATGGGCTAAAGTTGCACCAGGGGAGGTTTAGATTGGATATTAGGAAGAAATTCTGTACTGAACGGGTTGTTAGTCACTGGAATAGGCTGCCCAGGGAAGTGGTTGAGTCACCATCCCTGGAGGTCTTTAAAAGACGTTTAGATCTAGAGCTTAGGGATATGGTTTAGGGGATGATTTGTTAGTGTGAGGTCAGAGGTTGGACTCGGTGATTTTGGAGGTCTCTTCCAACCTAGACATTCTGTGATTCTGTGAAGTGTGTATGTTACAGAAACAAAGCAGTCCATATTACTGCATGCCCCAGCTTTATATTCTGAATTGTACAGTTTTACTATACATGCACTGAAATACTTCATAAACTTGGAGAAACACATGAAAATCATATGAAGTAATATATATAAAGGATAAGAAGAAGTGGCCTCAAGTTGCATGGGGGGAGGTTAAGGTTGGGTATCAGGAAGAATTTCTTCAGTGAAAGGGTTGTGAGGCACTGGAACAGGCTGCCCAAGGAAATGGGTGGGTCACCATGCCTGGAGATATTCAAAGGATGTGTGGATGTCATGCCTAGGGACATGGTTCAGGGGTAGACTTGGCAGTTCTAGGTTGTGGGCGTGGATTTGATGACCTCTTCTCCAAGCTACATCAATCTAGAATACACGGTAGCTGTATTAACAACAACAAAAAGATACAGCTTCACTAAGCACTGACTGTATAAAGATTTTGCTTATTATCTGGAATAATGACTACTATTGCTTTAAACCTAAAGAGCTTGCAGCAAGAAACCTTTTGTTGTTGTTTGGTTTAAGTGTATAAGTAATTTCTTACAGCTGTTTTGTTCTTCAAAAATGTCTTATTTTTGGAAAGATTGGCATTTACAATTTGATTTCTAAAGGCCTTCTACCTTAAAAAAGGTACTGCTGTAGTGTTATACTAAGCTAGACTGATTTATTACCTTTAAGAAACGCATAAGGAGCTTGCTCAGTTTACAAGAAAAAATTAAGTTATTTTTAACTTGCAATCCCACAAACAAGCCTGGATATTCAGTTCTAGTGGTATTCTGCATTATCCACAGCAAACATTTCTTAGAGAAAAAAAATGTTTTCCTGCTACTGCCTGTGACACCTCACTCTACAGTGAGGTTCTCCATGCATAACTGAAGGGGCACACCAGCAATGTTCACATTCATCTGGTAGCAGTCGTAAAAGCTGTTTACAGAGACGCAGAATTTCTGTACTGCTTGCTAAAAGCTTTCTGAAGTGAAGTATGCCTAGTTAGGCTATATCAAGATAAATACGAGAAATACAGGGAAGAGGTAAAAATGAATGTCTTCTCAGTTTATTTTTCTTCAGTGGCTTTTATTGCCTTTAATTACAAGTTAGTTGAAGGAGTACTGTTTGTTTATGTAAGCTGGTTAAAGCAACACACTTGTATGTTTTTTTGTTTTTAGAAGCAGCACCTTTTTCCTCTGCATCTGCATGCTCTCTAGCATTTTGAGCATACACCAGTCACAATATAGAACCCAAACTTAAATTACTCTAAAACACAGAAAAATGTTCTCTTTCACTAACTACACATTCTCTACTTTTAAAACTAATTCGGATTTTTCTAGGCAAGTTCAAACAATCTGCTCTGATAGTGTGAGCTCCTCCCGTTAAACACATGGACAATGTTGAATCCAGAGCTGTAATTTTTGCTGAAAAGTCTGGCTGCATTAGCTTAAACATGCATTGCTTACAGTTTACTTCAAGAACAGAGCACATCTATCTCATGTCTGCCTACGAGATATTATATAACACAGTAGCATACACAAAACAGACTAATTCATGTGCCATTACTTATGAAAAAATAGTATCTGTTATGTAAACACCCATTAAAAATAACAGCACTGGGTTGCAAGTTACTGAAACCCTTGCTAATGTCTTTGTGTATGAGAAAATGATCCTTCCCTAGTAGAACTAGTTATTTTCTATTTATCAAACAAATCTTTTGGAGCATTGATGTTTTAAACTGCACTGTCAGAATGGATCAAGGTAAGATTGGAGGTATTGTATAAGCCATACCAGTGCCTCTGCTCACCTGTTCACAATAATGCATGCTGCTGAAGCTGTTTTTCACTGGTTAAGTTGCAGGGCTCCAGAAATTGGAAGTTCCCAGATCTGTCTTTCCATGGGCAGGTATGTGTCACTAATACCTTAGAATCTCTCTTGTGACTATAATTCTGAATACAGCTGTCATGCAAAAGTTAAGATACATCAAAATAAAGAAAAAATAATACAATGCCAAGGATATAACTGTCCTCCTTTGCCAAGTTATCTTAAGAGCCTTCTTTTGTATCTAACAAACATAAGCTGCAAAAATATAAATTGAAAGGAAGAAAAAACACACAAAATTGAAACTAAAATTTATTGACAGCGCTCCTTAAAAGCATAAGTATATAATACATTTTTAGCTAAAGCTCTGAAAACAGTAAGTTCACTTGTAACAATGCTAAAGCTAGTATCAGATCTGCATACAAAGCATCCACAGGGAGAATTAGAAGTGTTCTAAGCTTCCATATCTGCAGCTTATAGGTGATGAAATGAGGAGAGGCTAATCAGATCACAAGATGTAGAATACTATACCACTGCTGCTTATTTGCAATATGTACCACATCACTATTAAAAAAATGCATCTTCATGCATCTGTCTTGATAATCAAAAGGAAAAAAAAAGCCAGTTCCCCCTCCTCTACTGGTTCAGTTAGTTTAACTCTCAACACTTAAGCCTGTAACATTGACAAACCTCATTGTCAGAGAGCAGCAAGAGCAGGGCTACTCCACCAGCAGGGGAGTAAGTTGGCAGCCAAGACTGGTACACCTGGGACCTCCCCAACGTGGCACAGCAATGAAGCGTCTGAACAGGTCAAACAAAGACGAGTGCTGAAAGGAAAAGGAGCCACCAATAGCCCAGTGAGTAGCAGGCAAAGGAACAGGCCACAGTCAGTTTGGGAAATTCCACGAACAAGGAGCAAGGCTGGAGACACACACACACTCAAGGCAGGAACAGCTGCCCAGCCTGAGCTTAAATGGAGCTCCTGGGCCCAGAGGATATGGGGTTGGGGTCCTAGGTGAGGCTCGTCAGAGCATTTAAGGCCTAGTAGTATTCTCAGGGCCATGTCACTATTACTTCATTTAATTCCACTTACCACAAAGTTTTTTATTACAAAAATTATTAAAAATATGTAGTTTTCTGTCCCGTGGGGTTTACTTCATTTTGGAATAAAGTGACATTTAAATACTTGAACAAGCTTTAAGCAGCTGAACTACAAAACTTAGCACTGGCAAATGTTTTACATACATCTTTTATTGTAATAATATAAGCATTTCTACTTTTTTCAAGCCTATTTACTTCTTTGTAAAGAGTACTGCATAAAAAGTAAGGGTATTTGTCAAAAAAAAAAAAAGCTAGATGGAAGCTAAAGTGTTAAACTGCAGAGAACATAGAAACCAAAGAAAAAATGAGAGGCTCAAAATAAATTAATAGTATTTACCAAAAATTATTCAAGAATGCACAAAAAGACACAAGATAACATGGTAAAGTAGGATAGCAGAAACAAGTCATTCTCCAAAACAGCACAAAAGGGGAGGCAATGTAAATCTCAACAGGTTAAAGGTAAGAGCTCAGTATGATAGACCAAAGAACATTTGTGAAGTTACAAAAATTCACAGTAAATCCTTTCTCCAAGCACAATATGAGCAGAAAACATCCTTTGAAGTATGTAGCATCTTCTGAGCAGCCAGGTATAAGAGCATGTGCAGAAGATGTGTGTGTAACTAGCTGTCTGCTGGAAGGGAGATTCTTGTGCTGATGTTCTCTTTCATGAGGGACTCAGAGGATTGATTGGGCTCAAACCTTTACAAAGAAGGTTGCAAAACAAAGTGAACAGTAACAAACAACAAGGACCAGAAGGTGTCCACCTAAAAACTCCAGAAGAACTCAAGGATAAAACAGCTGAACTACTAAATATACTATGACATTAAAGGAAAAAATATGGCTACATCCAATTCTAAAAGATTTTATGAATATTCTATGAAAAGCTGCAGCTCTGTAAACTTGATGTATTTATTGAACTAAGTAGTAGAAATTGTAATCAAGAACTGGTTAGCTGGCTTGAGGATCAACGTCGACATATTGGGTAAGAATCAATTTATCAATTTGGCCTTTGTAAGGGGAACTGGTACATCACAGAGCTTCTACAGTCCTGCCAAGGTCTCAAAAAAAAAAAAAAAAAAACACACACACAACACACGGATAGGATTCTACTTTGAAATGCAAAACGATTTTAGGAGTGCCCTTTGCAAAGATGCTTATAGAAACAAAGCTGCCATATTGTCTAAGATCCAGCATGAAAAAATTGCTGGACAACTAACATGGGGTGCATGTCCACAATTTCCTGCAGAGTGGTCACCAGAGTTCTGGAAGTATTGGTAGTGAAGTCTGAGATGTTCAATTAAGTGCCCTAGTTATCAACCAGATGGTCCAATATTAACTTAGCTGAAAGATGAGATGAATAGGAAGGTAACAGAGTTTGCTGATAATACTAAGCTATTGAAGATCAGTGTGAAGTCACCAGCTTCTGAACTTTCCTTTCTAAGGTAGATTTTTTTTTTCCTTTATAGAACATGAAGATTAGGCAATCACAGTACACATTTCAACGTGTTATACCTCACTGTGTCCATGGAAACATCCTGAAGCTATTTAAGTAGGTAGCAGGCTACTACTTAAGAATAATAAGTAGCCAAGAACATATAAATGTTCTCACCAGCACGAGCAACTGATAACTGAATTGCTGGGCAGCTTCAATCCCATTTTTCACTAAACAACAAAACTTTTAAGATGCTTTGAATCTGCCCCTACAACACAATATAATGCTTGCTTTGCAATATTCACAGCTTTCATGTTAAAATTGCATTTAAAAATGCCTCCACCTCAGAGATAGGATATAACAGTTTTTGCATGTAACACTTGGTTGTTGTTGTTCATAACAATTCAGCATGGTTCCACTGTTAAGAAAACTGCAGGCCCCTAAACCTGATGTCTATATTGGGC
Source organism: Nettapus auritus (assembly GCA_011076525.1). NCBI lineage: Eukaryota > Metazoa > Chordata > Aves > Anseriformes > Anatidae > Nettapus > Nettapus auritus. The sequence continues at coordinate 97,767,939 of CM021765.1, forward strand.
AAAACAGCAGAGACTATAACAGGATAACAGAACGTACTGGTACTAGTCTATGTGGATGAGTATGATTTATATTAAGGGTCAGCATAACATGGTCTTTTTTAAAAAAAGACTGGAAGTTTATTGTGGTTCTGTGAGGAACAACAAGCACATGGTTAATGATGTTTCATCTACAGAGTTTACAAAGATTTCCAAGAGGCTTTTAAAGAAAGCTAAAATAATTAAATACACTTTTTTTTTTTTAAGGGAAGGAAGTAAGCTTTACACTGAAGCCCCTTGGAATTCATTTCAAAACAACAACAAAAAATAAAAGAAATCAGTAGCAGTCAACATGGATTTACAAAAGGCAAATCATGCTCAACCAACCTATTTTCCTTCTGTGACAAAATGACTGTCTATGCAGATAAGGAAAGAGTAGTGAATGCAATATATATTGACTTTTGGAAAGCTTCTCACCATCTCACACAACAATCTGATTTGAAAGCTGAACAAGCCTTCCTGTTGAAGAGTAAAAACATTGAATTAAGTGACTTACAAGAGAATCCTCTGGCATTATGAATAAAGCACAAAGACAAGGAAAGTTATCTATACCATTTGAACAATGCATTTAGTACATTTATACAACATAAAAACATGATGAACTAAATATATGCTACAAAAAAAGCATAGCAGCTCACTGGCAAAAGACATATACGTGGCAGAAACAAAAACAAATAACTAGATATTATCTTGAACGTTAAAAGGCAGCTCCAGAACAGCAATTCTAACAGCTAAGTCAGAAATTTGATTAATACAGTTCTCTCCCTCTTCTAAAAATCCTTCTTTTAACTTATTAGCAAGATCAGCTTAGGAAAACTACATAAAATGGTGTTCATTCAGTGAAGCCCAGTATGGTGGTAGGGTTGGTTAAGTGTTTCCTAATTGTCTGGAGTTAAGCAAGACTATGGTTACCTGCATGACTACCAATCTTTAATAGAAGTTATGAACAATGTATCAGGAGGGCATTCTTAACAACACAAAGTTTTTTGAGAGACCTGAAATATTTTCTATTGAGAATTTCTCTTGGGCATTTTCTATTTTCACATAGAACGGAAGAAATAAAGACAAGTTTCCCATAGGACAAAAGTTTGGCTAGCTCTCTAATCAGATTCTTCAGCAATGAAGAAAAAACATTTTACCTGATGTCTTCCATCTCCTACCTCACCTCTGTCAACAGAAATTTAGAGGGAGGGATATACTAGCATTCCCAGAAAGGGAAGTATGTAAACCACTTACTCAGCAGTGCCTCTGAAGCTTCATTTCAACCACTGTCATTGATACCAATTAAATAGACAAATTCAAGCACAAACTGGTGTACTGGTGTCTGATAGCCAATTTTCCCATTTTGTCCTTCTTATAGTTGTTTTACTTTGTTTTCATGTAAATTAATTGCTTACATAGAATACTGGCCTTTTCTGATATTAAGCACATTTCCTACTTGCATAGCTAAATAGAGTTATTCTAGGTTGTGCCAAGAAGCTACAGTATGCTATTCAATAAAATTAGAACAAACAAGAAAATTTGTCATCACATAAAATGCAGCACTAATTCATTTTTCATGTCTGAAAAAATGTAATTATAGAGCATTTCTAATATAAAAGACATTGCTGCATAAACTTAACATACATTTTGCAAGTTCAAACTAATTAAAATAATATTTAAAAGTGAGTGTTTTTAGAATGTTATGTGAATTAAGGATGTGAAAAAGTGACAAAATATTCATTCATACTTATTTTTAATCAGCCAACAGGGATACAAAGTTACTGTTTGAGATTTTTGAGTAAACCAATATGAAATTGAATTAGATAAAACAGATGATAAAACAAATAGAAGTCTAAAGCCATGTGAGTAAAATAACTGAAAGTCTCCAATATGACTACCTAACATCACACTTAAGATGCATTTAAGTTATCTGAATTGAAACAAATATTGCCAATTAAACACTGTTCACTGAAAACATATAGAACAATAATAAAGATATCCTTGAATCAATCCTCTGAGTTTAGTTCAGAAGTTCACTGACTGCTTCTTTTGTCTAAACGTCTTGGCTAGAGAAACTTCAGTTTTTGGTTTTTGTTTGTTTTTAAATCACCACTCTAGAAGACCCAACATGTGCCCAAACCGAAGTGGATAACTTGTACAAAATACAGGCATAGAATTGCAAAGAGTTTCATAGAACAGAAATCTCACTTAAAACTGTTTTGCATTTGTTAGGCTGCTAGTACCTATTAAAATACCTCTACAAGAGAATTTATCAACACTAATATATTCAAATGAGTTAATCATGCAGCAACATCAGACTGCAACATGCTCTTGGGTAGTCAGGAAAAAAAATATTATACCCTTAGGTCAGGCTGTATGCAGAATGTGTTTTTCTTTTTTTTTTCAAAACACATCCTACATGTAGACTGAATTTTAAAATGCAATTCAGATCTGCCAATATTATCATTACTATTTTCTCTTATTTCTTTCATTGTACTAATATTACATAAAGCTTACATCGAACTGAGCCAATTCATTACTCATCACTGCTAGAATAATCATAACACTTTACTTGGCAGGTATTAGCTTTTGCAGAAACAAACAAAAGCAAACAAATCTGGAGGCTATATAGTTTTGAGAAAACTATGAAGATAGGCCAAAAATTCAGAAATTATGAAAAGCTTTTCAATTTCAAGAAAAAATTATTGCAGAAGCCATCTTTAAACAACAGAATCAGATAAACTATGATACTTCAGAACAACAATACTCAGGATTTACACTTAGACTGATTAGCAGGGTGGAACAGAAGTCAACAGTAAGGGTCTAGTTTGCATATAATATTCACAGAAAGCAATTTAGGAGCAGGAGGCACACTTTATATATATATATACACATACATACACACACACATACACAAGTTGGACAACTGAGTACTTCATTCCACACTTTTTTATTCCATGTTTCAGAAGTTTAAGCATCTTAAGATAACGTTGTCAGACCAAGCCTGAAATTGGCATCCCTAGAAATGGAAAATAAGGACTCTTCTTGTCCTCCACAAGAGCACCAGTGAAAGCAAAAGGGATCAAGATATTCATGGTCCACTACAATTTAAGCAGAATTCACAATGTCCCATGTTTACAGTGTTTTGACTACTAACTCAAAAAAAGGGGGGGGAATACAGACTTGCTACCCAGCCCCCCAAGAGTTTTAACCCACTCCACTCCATCTCACTCAATGAAATATTTCACTTGCTAGCACAGCTTAAGAAGTTAACTTACTTCACACTCCTCCTATCAGGACTGTAATATTGTGCAGGAAAACGTTCATAACCAGATGGGCTAGAGAGGGAATTCATAAAGCTGTATTCTCCAAGGCCTTTGGTTAAGGCAATTATCTGAGACAGGTGACATCTATCAATCAGCCCCTGAAGACTTAAGTGAAAGTCTGTTCTCTGACAAGGCAGGAAAAAGATGCCAACATGTTCAGGTGGTGGTCTTTTCTCATGTATGTGAAAGAACTCTTTGAAGTTTACTTATTACACGCTGATTTTCTGTCAGAGATAGACCCCTAGACAAGTAACTGAAGATCATCCTTTAGATACCTATGTCTACGTTGTTTTGGTAATCTGTCAGTTTTTTAGCCCATAAAGAAAAACAAACAAAAAAAACAGCAGGCTGAACCAAAAATATAGCCATGGTTTCCTGCTGGCTTTCTTCTGCAAAGAAAGCTATTTACTCACATGCTCAAGAACTCCTATATTATCATGTAGTGAGACATAAAACCATAAGCCTGTCTGACTTTTCCAAAAAGTTGATGTAGAGGAGAAGTAGCAGTAAACAGGGTTTATGATAGCGACTTTCCATTTGTGCTTTACAAAGAGAAAACATCAATTATGACAATAAACTACCGGTCAATGAAGCCAACATGCAAGCGTAGTGCAAGAAATAGAGGAAAAAACAACAACAACAACAAAAAAAAACACTCATGTGCCTTATACAGACCCCTTATATTATACTTGCAGAATATAATTTCCCTCTGCCAAACTGGGTTTTCTGTTATTGCACTCCACTTCTCCCTCAAGTCAATTTACCAATAAACTCAAAATATTGCAGGAAGAAAAACAAGCAAAAAAAGAGTGGAAAGATCCTTAGAAGCCTCTTTTTTTTCCCACAGTCTTTCAAACCTAACTACAGGAGAGTGTTCAGTTGGGTTTCTTTCCCCCTATGCTTTTCTCTTTGGAAGCTCCTTGGTTCTTTTAGCTTCTAGAATACAGATACATAAGAAACCTTAAAACATAGTGACAAAAAGTTTTGGATTTATTTTTCAATTAATATTTTTTAAATAACAGAGTTTAGGAATAAAGCCTAGATGGATACTAATGCACAGAAGTTCTGGTTTTACTTTTCTGTAAGAAGAGGAAATATTATTGTGATCCATTGCAGAACATGTTTTTTTGTAGTTACAGCACGTGTTCATTACCTTCAGAAAAAGTAAATAATATAATTAATGTTATGTTTTCAATATTGACACCTAAATGAAGTTAGTTATTTCCTAATGGAATTCTGAAAAACATTAACTGCTATCAGAGTATCTCAGAACTGGTCGACCTTTTATGAAAACAAAAAGGTTAAGGCACACTACCTGGAAAGGTTAGTTTCCCTTCTCTGCAGCTTCAGGACAGGCTTCCATAAGGGCAGGAATTGCACAGCTGCCTGGGTCAATAGGCAGGGAACAGCCTTTCCCTGCCGCCTTTTCTCTAGCGCAGATAACCTGAACACTCTCTGGAGCACCTTTCCCTTCTAATCTATGAAGAATTCTAGCTCTAGGCTGAAAAACTAGGAATCTTCCAAAGAGATCTGAGCAAACTGCCTTAAAAATCTAGAAACTCATCAGTGTTTCACCTTCATCTCATCTGCTGCACAACTGCTGTTCATTAAAACACTGATTGCTATTACTAATGTGAAACAGGCAACTGCATCAAGTACAGACAGCAGTTTCTGATCTAACAATCCCCCCTTTAAGTATCAAGATATTTTCCAGTATTCTTCAATCTTCAACTACAGGTTTTTTTTGGTTTTTTTTTAATCCTAAAAAGAAAAATGGGATAAATTGTTTTTCCCCAAATTGGAAATTTAGAAAACAAAACAAAACAAAAACAAACAAACAAAAACTTAAAATCAGTTATTTTACCCTTGATAACATATTTCCTGTGCATTAGAAATAAAGATGCACATCTGAAACCAGCACCCAGGATACCTGATGGGACGCACAGTTGGGCTGGCTGATAATCAGCAATTATTTGCATAGAAGAAAAATGCTGAGATCTTTGCCTTCCCCTCTACATCAAGGCAGAAGACAGGAAGCTTGGTTTACTCTATGACAACATGTTCTGTTGAAATAGTTTGGCACCTTTTTGGACCAGTATGCAAAAGTTCTTCTGGCCTGGGTGGAAACACATACAGCAGGTTATCCATAAAACCTGCGTGCATCATAAATGACTCGCTGCCATGCTCTAGGAAAAAAGATGAATGAGACAGACCTCCGTTCTGTCTGCTGCTCTGCATGTTTGTGTTCCATGCTGAAAACATGAAGAGCTTCAGGGCAGAATTAATAAAAATTGATTAAAATAAACGAGATCTCTATTTTTCTTCATCTGTGCTTGGAAAATATGTTGATACATTACATTAAATTTCATTAGGGAAAGGAACAATTTAGTACTACTAAATATCCTGATTAATATTATTTTTTCCTTTGAATGTCTTGTATTCTTTATCTAAGACGATCAACGTTTTTCTTCAAAGAACTCTCATAATAACTACACGTTTTCTTAATACTCTGTGGCAAAGTCTTGAACATTTTAACTAGCTTTCTGATTTACTTTGGAACAGAGAGTTATCACTGGATCTAGGAGGCAATTTTTTTTTTTTTTCATTGGTGAAAAATCTTTTATCTGGAGATAAGCAAGAGGTGACTGCTAGGAGGAGGTATTGCAATTTGAGCTCACTGGTATTTTCATCCCTCCTCCAGAATACAGAAATGTTTTTGTGCTGAGAAAGATGAAAACTATTTCAGTTTTAAACCTTTATAAAATATTAACTAAGCAATATGTTAAATAGTATTTAAATTTATTTTTGAACCAAATTGTCTTATGTTTAAAACCACAGAAAATCATGCCACAAGCAAAACATGTGTAGATACATTAATAAACAAGGAGTGATGTCTTAAACTTTGAAACACGTTAAAAAATAAAAAATAAAAAAAAAAAAAAAAAAAAGGTAAAAAGCAATGGCTCTCTGGGAAAAAAAAAAAAAAAAAACAAAAAAAAAAAAAAAAAAAAAAAAAAAAAAAAAAAAAAAAAAAAAAAAAAAAAAAAAAAAGAGAGAGAGAGAGAGAGAGATTCAGCATTTTCAGCAGTTGCAGTATCCAAAGCCAAAAAAATACCAAGACTGAATCTTTTCAAAGAACTGTTTGATCTGCAGTATGGACTCTGTCAGCACCATTCTGGAGCACAACTCTGAATACCGACATTGCTTACAGGGAGTTAAACTGAACCACCCACAGATCCCCCGTGCACAAATAAGCATATCATGAAAGAAATCTTAAGGAACTAAAATCAAAATTAAGAATAATGGCACTTCTCAGAAAATGGCCAATATAGCAGAGTACCTGAGTGTTTCAGAAAACAAATTCCTCTTAATTCTCTTGAAGTGAGTTTTCCCATCTATACTTAGTCAACAGAAATTTTAAAGTCCTCCTTTAGCTGAAAGAAATCCACTTGCAAAGGAGTTTTTTAAAAGCATCTCTATCTCATTAAGCATCCAACTCTCAGAATAAGGGATTGGCAAGGAGTCTTCCATTGGGACAACAATTTACTGTTGCTTACTGTTGCATAATGAATCAATGTATCAACGGAAAAGACGAAGGAAATATTACACAAAAAGATATGAAATCCAGAATCTGGGGAAGGTGGGGAGGGAGAGAAGGGAAACTACAGTTGTATTCCTAAATTCACAGAACAGGGAATTGCAGAGCTCAGGCTGAAGGGGTGGCTTATTCTTTCCATGGCAGATTTGTGAGATTAGATTTAAATCTGTTTAGTACTTTTGCCAAGAACTCCAAGCACCCAGTAGCAGCCAGAAGGTGTGGTTAGAATTCTTTGCACATCTCCCATCGACTACGGTGATTCTGAAGAATTCCAGTTTATTACTTAAGTATTGTGACTTCATGGCCTCTAAAATGGGTACACAGAGAGAATATGTAACTAAGGCAATTCTTTCTAATAAGATACTTTTCTCCAAAAAAAAAAATTTTAATAAAATTTATCAAAGACTATCAACTATCATAGGCATTCTTACTATCCCCAGAGATAACCTGTCAACCTTGACATTTCCAAACAGGTTTCCTGTTTTTCCAGGTTTAAAATCATAGTTAAATAAATAAATCTCTCTTGAAGCTGATCCACAGGTTAGTCAGCACTTGAGTAACCAGGTACTGTGCATGACTCATTGTATTTACAGTGTTTGTAATAGCAAAAGATTTAAATACGCATATACTCTACTTATTTTATAAGCATATCTTAATTTATATAGCCACATTTGTTTACAGGGAGAAAAAAAAAAAAAAAAAACTTTAATTCCCCACCCCCAGCACACTTTCAAATAATTCAAATAATTCTACCTACACAGCACTGCAATTGTTTTCTCCAAGCTTGATATTAATCTCAAGAAAAACAAATGTCAGCCTAGACCTTCAGAGCCCCAAAATGTAAACAATTTTTTTTTCAAAGATCTACTCTGATAAAGGAACTGGCCAGAAGAAAATTACAATTTCTACTTCACTTTAACAGTAGGCATTTCCAACCATTAAAACTATTCAGTAGGTATTTTTAAAAGTCCAGCAGGCCTATTTAAATATCCAGACCTCTTTGCTATACCATCAGACACGGAGAAATAACAGCACTGTCCATTTAGTCTCCCAACTGAACAGCTCTCCTCCCAAGGAACGAAGAGATGTCTCCTGAGATGAAAACACACTTTTCAGGCTGATCTCCACAGTCTGAATGCCAATTTTGCATAACATAACTCTGCATGCACTAAAGATTATAAAACAGTTTTTCAGGGTCAAGAAATCTTTCAGGGCAAAAAGCTATATTTACCTCATCTGAAAAAATTGTAAAGAATAGAAATGCATTAAAACAGCAAGAAGATCCACATTACATCTGTTTTCAGACTTGACTAATCTAGGCACTTTTTCTATAACCGGATGTTCTCCATTTTACTGAGGAAATAAATGGCAGATTAGACAGAATCATGTTGAGATTTGCATTGCAACAACAGACAAGGGAAAAAATAAAATAAAATAAAAAAGGTTGGTCAAACTGCAGAAGCAATGATAATGAAGTAAGAAAAACTACTGGGGAATTAAGTTGCTAGGCTACTGAGTACTAACGAGAAATCTGACATACCAATTAAAGTAAAAGTATATTTTCAGGATGTAAAAACAAAAATGTTTATTAGTCTGAGATAAGTAATTAAATGGATTACTGAAAACAGAACTAAATGAGAGAAAGCAGTTCAAAATACAATAGAGCCAGTTTGGTATCAGAATCTTGAAAGGTCAATTGATACACCATTAAAAATATATTAATTTGACAGTAGCAAGTACAGAACACAGCCTAAATTTTCACTTATACCATTAACATGACCTATTTTGGAAAGTTATAGTTTAAAGTTTTTTCTCAATGCTACTGAGGTGACAGCCTGAAAGGGTTGGAAAAATTTACTCATACAAGTCAAACCATGATGATACTTTAATCAAAATGATATTCGGATCTAAGCCTTTTCATATAAATATGGTTTGTCTTTTTACCGAGGTATACATGATACCTATGGTATATGTTCCATAATGTATACATAACAGTTCCATATAATAGACACCATCAGAAGACACACTTTAATCCTTTTTGAAAAAGAAACAGAGGTATTTTTAAAATATATATATATATTTTAAAAATATATATACATATTTATAAAACACTCGGGGGGGAGGGGGAATTTGGCCAGAAAGTATAGAAAAGTAACAACATTATTTTAAATGTACCAGGCTACATCACCATGAGCAAATTATGTAAAAAAAGAAGCTTAAATTTAAACTTGATTATAAGTTCTTCTTTCTTGTTAACTATTCACATGAGTGTTACCCCTCCTATATCCCCCTAATCTAAATACAAATTGCAAACTGACAGAAATTACTAAGTAACCTAAAAGCTTCAATTTTGATGTTACTTTGATTATTGTTACTGTGATTTTGGTTACTTCCTGTGGGAATTAAATCATTTCCTTGTATACAACTGTCCAAACATTAACCTTTAGCACAGTAACTCCAGTGACATGCCTGGTGAGCAGTGGAAGCCGGCAATGGCAGCAGCCTGCATGCTCCAGCTCCCCTTTGTCACAGCCTCCACTTGAGGGCTTGGTGAAGTTCAGGGCTCCTGGGCAGCTGGGGGAAAACGTGACACGGGGACCTCAGCTCCTCGTGAAGCTGCCCCTAGGCAGAGTGGACCAGGACAGGATCCTGAAAACATCTCAGATGTGCCACTGATTTTAATGTTGAAAATGAAAAGGTGCCCCAAGGTAGCTTTCAAAAGCAAAGTAGGTTTTATTTTTCTTTGGGAACCATTTGTGAAATGTAATTTCAGATAAACACAAGCATCAATGCAGAAACACGGTTTTATAAATGGACATCTGAGGGACTAGGCAACACAACAGCCAAGTGCTATCCATGTTCACTAGAAACATCCCACTGTTCTCAGTGAGTACTTGCTGAGCTCTTTCTATGCACATACATCTAGAAGGAGAACAAAGAGAAACACATAGTTAAGGGTACGTCATAATTGTGGATTTAACCCTGTCCTTGAAGATGTAAGCTAACTGCACGTATGCAGTGAAGCTATTAACATGACTCCAATGGGTGGAATCATGACAAAAGAATGAAGAAGAACTTTTAGGACCAACAATTTTTTGGGTCCTCCAGTTGCTCTAGGTCAATAGCTGCATTAAAAAAAAAAAAAGTGAGTCTGCAAGTAATGTAAAGTGATGTGGTCTACTTAGAGATTCACGAGTGGACTGAGCATTTGAGTTAAATAGCTTAGCAGCTCCTAAAAGCCACAATTTGCTGCGCCCCACCATATTACACACTAAACTTGCATACAGTTACAAAAAAAAAAATATTAACTTTACTACTTCTGAATAGAGAAAGCCAACAAAGAATATACCAAATACAGGTACAGACACAGGCAAACAAATGATAAACATCTCAAAGTCATATCCTAGAATCCTAAGAACTACAACAGATTTCTTATAACCTTAAATATTGAATTCCTGTTCTCTCAACTTAAAGCATGTTCCCCACTTGATTATTTTTTTCAATAAAGATCAATAACAGCCATGTGTTTCCATCACTTCTGTCTATAATAATTAATAAGTAACCAAAATATTCTACCTGTATAATCACATTCACTTTTATGAATGCAGAGTATCTTCTTACATAAAATTACTGTTGTAGTAATTTTACTGTGAATAAAACTAATATTCTCAACAAAAATAATTTGAGAGTTTTTGAACAAAGTAAATACTCTTCAACGAATTCAATAGCAACATTACAATCAGACTATTTCATTAAAAACCTCTCTAGGCCTCACACTACAGTACAATAATATGCTAGCACATGGAGATGACAAAAGATGCAGCAGATGGAGCTTTGTCACTTGCAGTGTCAGAACACCTTTTATGCAAGACTCAGCATGAAGAGAACATGCACACCCAGGTTCAGAGTTCCAGTGAGCTGCAGCTACATCTAAAAAAGATAATCTGTGCAATTTGTTGCATCAGGAAGCAACAGCTAAAACCCCAACGTCATAAAAATTACGGACCTGATGAATTCTGATATCCTGAAGCTGGATAAAGTACCTTCACTTATTTCTATACAGAACCTTTAGGAAATACTTATCTGCGAGTACACATGCAGTTGATTTGGAGATTTAGGAGGGCAACTTTTGTTTGTTTGTTTGTTTGTTTGTTTAAGTTTTAAGTTCAGGAAACTGAAAGAAAGGATGACAGATTCCACTGAGACTTCTTTCCTTTTCTGAGACATGATACAAAAGTTCCCTACTCCCCAGTATCCACTGTATTACAAAAAGCATCTACAATGCTGTACAAGTCTGCTTCTTGCATGCAACATCCTCCCTATCCAGTAACTCTGCTTTGAACTGCCACTGAATCAGGTAATAGACAGCTCTTATAACCCAACAAAATATGCTAGCTTCTTTATGTCCAATAGATGGGCCATAAAAGTTTGAGGCAGCTAAAAGAAGATATAAACCACTAAAATAGTTCAGGATAAGACAGGAAGGAGCTGCATCACAAAAGTATCCAGTAAGCTCACTCTCCTTTTTCTTGTAACATACATTCCTTTCACTAAGTATAAATGGAAAAGTGCTGGCAAGCTATGGAAAAGCCAACTACCACTTCATTAAGAATGTCTACTTTAAAAGAAGAAATATTTTAGAGATGATAAAGAGTCTCAGGGGAAAGAGTACAGGAAATTCAGTTACCAAGATCAACACATAATTGTCTACCAAAGCAAAAAATAATATAAAATAAAAGTTTCAGCTTTATTTTGCTGAAATCTAAATAAAACACCACAAGCTATCACTGTTTCTTCTAGTTACAACTACATTTACATTGTCTTTTATTTGCATTTGAGATTTGAAAATAAATTAATCTAATCCATTTTTGTTCTTGGTGACAATAAACAGTTAAAATAGCTCAAACTTTAAGTTGCTAGCAAGATAAGTAGCACACAAGTGCCCACAGATAAGTTTCAAAAACTACTAAAATAGACTATTATGACAATCCATAACCACATCAGTATTAATCCTTAGAATGACTTGCAGTGATATCTATTATCACAGAACAAGCAGCAGATCAGATGAACGCATAGTGGTATAGCTGACAGGTTCAAGATTGGCTTACATATACAGTAAAAACTTACAGTAATACAAACTATAAAGACACACAGCACCAAGAGTGAAGTAACAGGTTTACTTTTTGTTTTTATGAGATGATTTTTCACACATCAGCTTCAGACACGGAGTATCTCACTGAAATTAAATTTTGCAAACGTTTGAAATTATAACTCTGAGAATAAATATTATAAGTAGCTAACTAAAAACCTATGTATGAAACATCACTGCTTATTTATAAATTATTCCTTTTTCCTGAACTTGTAAATTGTTTTAAAATACGAGAAACTGAAATACTTAGTATTTTCTTATTTCTGATAATCATCCTGATTTCCAGAAGAAGGGGAAGAAGTCAACCTCTCCTATGCAAGTTTGGCAGCAATGCAGCTCTCATACGTGGTTGCCCTTTTATCAACCTGTACTGGGTCTGGCTGGGATGGAGTTCACATTTCCTGCAGCAGCCCATACAGTGCTGTGCTCTGCTCTGCACTTGCAGCTAGAACAGATTTGGTATCTGTTGTGGTTTAACCTGGCCGGCAGCTAAACACCACACAGCCGTTCGCTCACCCTCCCCGCTCCCTCTCTCAGATGGGGGAGAGAAATGGAAAAGTGAAGCCTGAGAGTTGAGATAAAGACAGTTTATTAAGATAGGAAACAATAATAATAATAGTGTGTATGAAACAAGTGATGCACAATGCAATTGCTCACCACCCACTGACCGATGCCCAGTCTATCCCCGAGCAGCTGGCCCCTCCATCCCAGCTAGCCATCCATATATATTGTTTAGCATGACGCCAGATGGTATGGAATACTCCTTTGGCCAGTTTGGGTCAGCTGTCCTGGGTCTGTCCCCTCCCAGCTCTTGCTGCACCCCCAGCCTGCCCGCTGGCAGGACAGAGCGAGGAGATGAAAAGTCCTTGGCTTGGTGTAAGCACTGCTCTGCAACAATTAAAACATCGGCATGTTATCAGCACTCTTCTCATCCTAATCCAAAACACAGCACTCTACCAGCTACTAGGAAGAAAATTAACCCTGTCCTAACTGAAACCAGGACAGTATCACACCAGCGTTTTGTCTGTTGCCAGAGAAGTGCTGACACAGCACCAAGACTCCCTCCAAACCCCCCAGGGCCAGATGGCGGGGGGCAGGCAAGAGGTGACATGGCCAGGGCAGCTGACATGAACCACCCAAAGGGGTATTCTCTACCATATGAGTCACACTCAGCAATAAAATGTAGGAAAGGGGAAGGAGGGGGGGGCTCTCATTATGAAGTTGTCTGTCCTCCCAAACACCTGATAGGCATATTGAGGCCCTACTTCGCAGGATGTGGCTGAATAACACTCATTGATGGGAAGCAGAGAGTAATTGGTTTCATTTTTTTTTCCTCTTTGCCTCCGTGCATCTTTTTCTTTTTTTCCCCTTTCTTTTCCCTTTAATTAAATTATCTCAACCACCAGTGTGCTCAGTTGGTTGAGACAGCATCTCAACAGCATCCTGGCTTGCATAAGAAACAGTGTGGCCAGCAGGGCTAGGGAAGTGATTGTCCCCCTGTACTCTGCTCTGGTGAGGCCGCACCTCGAGTACTGTGTTCAGTTTTGGGCCCCTCACTACCAGAAGGATATGGAGGTGCTCAAGTGAGTCCAGAGAAGGGCAACAAAGCTGGTGAGGGGTCTGGAGAACAAGTCTTACGAGGAGTGGCTAAGGGAGCTGGGATTGTTCAGTCTGGAGAAGAGGAGGCTCAGGGGTGACCTTATCGCATTCTACAGGTACCTGAAAGGAGGCTGCAGCGAGGCAGTGGTTGGTCTATTTTCCCACATGCCTGGTGACAGGATGAGGGGGAATGGGCTAAAGTTGCGCCAGGGGAGGTTTAGGTTGGATATTAGGAAGAACTTCTTTACTGAAAGGGTTGTTGGGCATTGCAATGGTCTGCCCAGGGAAGTGGTTGAGTCACCATCCCTGAAGGTCTTTAAAAGACATTCAGATGTATTTAATTAAAGACATTTAGTGATATATTTTAGTGGAGGACTTGTTAGTGTTAAGTCAGAGGTTGGACTTGGTGATCTTGGAGGTCTCTTCCAAGCTAGATGATTCTGTGATTCAACCCACGACCCTTTTTCTTTCCATCATACTTTTCTCCTGCTCTTATTTTGAGGAAAGGGAGCAAGAGAGTGGATGAGGTAGAGTTCAGCTGCCCAGCAAGGTAAAACCACCATACAAGCTGATTGCATCTAACCACTTTTCAGTTCTTAGAGCTCAATGAAAATTTCACTCTCCAGTTTCAGTTTGACTGTGTTCTCTCCCTTCAGTTATTTCTCCCTCTCCCATATTCAGAAAATAAACACTCATCTTTGGGCAAGTTCTGGAGAATAAACTTTAAAAAAATACTTCTGAAATATACAGATTTATCCCTGTGGACAAAAGATTATGCAAGAACCAAACTTAATGAAGATGTGGCCCATGTAAGGAAAAGTTTTGACACTGCTTCTTGATTGCATACACACTTCTGGTGTAAAAACAAGTAAATGAATACCTTTTTTCTCAGGCATTTGAAATCTAGAAAAGCCTACTTGCCCACTGAGTACCGATGAAACTTATGCATATTGTAGCTCAGTGTACATAGCTAACATTAACATAATTCTCACACGTTATAGCCACCAAGAAACCATTAGGAAAACAAAAAGTAACTCTCCTTTTCCCAAATCCTCAACACTTTGAAATAGTTCAGGGTTGATTGAAGCTGAAATATTTTCGGAAAGTCTAAAAATGCTTAAAAGGGTAAATACGCTATTTATATTACTTTTTTTTTCTGTGAAATGTTGATTGAGTTGGAGGCATATGCTTAACCCAAGAAGTCCTGAACCTTGTTAAAGTCAAAACACACTCATTAAGGCCAAATACTATCAATAGAATCAAATACTTTAAGCAACAGCAATACACAAACTTAAATAGATGGCAGTGTAATGAACACTGCTTATCTTATAAACATGTCAGAATACTTGTCCAATAATAGAAATATAGAAAAAGTCAACATGTCAGTATGCCAAACAGAGCATCTGCATTTTGAGAAAATCAAAACGACGTTGGAGTGAACAGTGGTGTTCTCATTTTACTGACAAAATTTGAAAGAGTATCTTGGATTACAGAGTTTAAAGCTGAGCTGAGAATTTCTGATGTTTGTTACTGGAATATGCCCTTTAGTTTATTACCTTGAAAGACTGCTCTGACAGGAGTCTTTTTGAACACTTAACAGGTGGGTAAATATTGAATAAACATGGAGACATCACAAGATTCAAGGAGACAGGAGAAGGAAAATAAGAGTGTGTTTCCATGGTGGTCAATCAGGGGAAGAATGGCAAGAAAAAGAAAAAAAAAAAAAAAAAAAGTGGGTGGGTTTTATATTATAGTGGGTTTTATATTATTTTTATTATTTATTTTATATTATTTTATTGACTATTTTATATTATTTTATTGCTTATTTTATATTATTATATTAAAAACAACAAAACAATAAAATAACCACAAAATAATCATAAAACCACAAAGTGTTAAAAGTCTTGTTTTGTGGTTTTAGCAAAAGACAGTAGGATGATACTCAGCAATAACGAGGTGAAACGCATGTCTGAAGTTACTCTAGGAAGATGGCTATGAAATAAATCAGTTCTTCCTGATTTTTGCAGGATGACTATTACAAAATGAGTGGTTACTGCAGAGTTTAGAACATCTTAAGAGCTCAAAATTTCTTTTTATATTGTATTGTTTTCTTTTAATATGTTAAGTCTTTGTAAACACTTTGAAATTTTAATTGAAATAAGACTGGTTCTTTTTTTTTTAATTTATACATATCTAACGCACTGTCTTGACCAGTAAAGATAATTGAAATAGTTACCAAACATCATCAAAGCAGAGTACTAACATATCTTTTTGCTTATCTAGTTTGCTTTTATTTTTTGTAGTATATCACATCAAATCAACACATTTTGACATAATGGAAGAGCAGCACGTTATAATGTAATTTTTGTTTAAAGAAAAATTCACATTTATACATGCACATTAAACTATTTTAGCATTTGTTGTTGCTACAAAATATTTCAAAAAGTTACTGAATATATAAAACAAATTCTATGACATCATCAAGCCTGCAAATGTTGGCAGGTGTAAATTGTTCTAGATAGCAAAGGACGTAACTTAAGATGTCTTAAAAATGATCGTTTCCACAGAGACACTAAGATTATTTTGTTCCCAAGTGGAAAGACATACACAGGTCAATAGCACTCCAGCTGTGTACTGAAC
The DNA here is from genome assembly GCA_011076525.1 of Nettapus auritus. Classification (NCBI taxonomy): domain Eukaryota; kingdom Metazoa; phylum Chordata; class Aves; order Anseriformes; family Anatidae; genus Nettapus; species Nettapus auritus. The sequence continues at coordinate 97,784,269 of CM021765.1, forward strand.
TCCAAGCTCACGGATTAAACTTCCAGCAGTGCTGGGGTTATCTGGTTATGTTTCTACATTAATACAAAAAACAAACACTATATCATTGTATGATTCCTGCATATATGTTCTTGTTTGAACCATTTTTATGTTGTTGATTCTAATAGTATAAAGATACATCGCCCAAGTAGGACAAGTAGCTTTAAGTACATAGTTTGATTGGCACCTTCCATGTTCTTTAACAAAGCCCACGGCCATTGTTCCATCCTCCTGCTTGCCCATATTTCACAGACGCTCATTTCCTTATCAGACGCTGCTGCAGATTCTTTTCCAGCTTGCTCGTGTCCATTGTTGCTGCCACGTCCTCTTCCTCATGGCTTCTCTTTTCCTCTCCTGCAAGCACCATAGTTTTCCTCATTCTTCCATCTTCCTGTGGCTCCTCTTCTTACTTTCACTGCTCCCCTAAGGCAGTAGATCCACCTCCCGCTGCCACTCCATCTGTATGGGCGAATGCAGAACCAAAAGTACTTCTCAACTGAGCTATCCAGCTGCCTCCAGAGTCACTTTGTGTTTCTCAGAGCTTTCAGGCACAACAAAAAGGCAACAATGATAACCCCTGCTGAGGCCTGTGGACAAATGCAAAAACTGAGCAACACCACACACTCTTGTCTATAACCCCTGAAAAGCCTGCTGGATACACAGCCTTTGAAGATGCTGACTAAAACTGCCATCCAACTGATCTATTGTTCTCAGACCACTTAGAGCATATCTAGCAGCTTTAAGTTGCAGAAAAATGCACCCTCGCAAAGTCAGAAATGATGAAAAATTTGGTCATTTTTCCAAGCAAAAATATTTAGAAACATGGTGGGAGGATAGTGATCTCTGCCAACAGACTCTTAAAATAAACAATGATTCAAAGCTTTTAATTTATCAGTCTCAGTCTAATCATTGAAATATGTTAACTTCTGACATATGGGTGATTAACAGATACCCCTTCTGGTAAAGGCAACAAGTAAACCACAATTTTGCTTTTATTCATTGTTGTTTCTTACTATCTGGCCTGCTCCAACATTAAAATGAATCTTTGAAAATGATCTCATGGGAACAGATCAGCTACTGATCCTATTCTTCTTCCTTCCGTAAGCATGCTGGAAAGAAATCTTCTCTAGCCATTGTCTTAGTGCTTGCTGAATGAACATCATTTTAAATTGACTTGTAGATAATGGATGTCTGAGTAACATATAATGACTACATTTCATCAGACAGCTATTTTGTTATCTAACTTGAATTAAACACAGTAGTTTCTAATGAAACCCTTCAGAGGATTTGCTCTCATCTATTCTGCAAAGGGACCATTTTATAAGTTCAACTAAAAGGAGAAATTAAAGAATGTTCATGAACACCTATATAGAGTTAGAAAAAGGTATCAGATTAAGTGTTCAATAACATGATGGCAAAATATTCTAACGAAAGTTTGCTTAAGTGTGCACGCAGTATTAGCACATAATACTCACATCCCTACTTATATATCTTACATACTAAAGAAGAAATGCGCTTGAAGTTATTTAAGTCCACTACCTGATTTCTAAAAGTTTTTCTTAAAATCATTAAACTTCACAGTTGTAAATGTTTTAGGGGAAAGTATAAAACAAAAAAACCTCAGTGTCAGTCATGTTACAGGAAACTGCCCCAAGTAGAAAGACAATGAAGCTGAGACAGATTTTCCTTCTTACTACCAAAAAAAAAGATCATAACTTAATAAAGAACAGACATTTTAAGCCATTAAAAAATTATAACATACAAATAAGCACACATATTAATGCAGTTTCAGTCATGAGATGCGTTTACAACTACAGATGGTAAAGAATCCATTTCAAAACTATATGTACTGATAATGAAATCTCTTTAAATTGATTTAATGACAATAAGGAGAACAATTCCCAGATGAAAACCAGCTTTAGTTTTGTAGAAGTATTAACATTAACCAGTAATTTCTCTGTACCACTGTCAAGTAACTTTATGTGCTATTCCTAAGTTATAAAAACTTCTGCAAGTCTACAAAAGGCCGTATTTGAAGATGTTAAACAAAGCCACAAGTAAATGCTTATAAGTAGTTGAGTACTAAAAGTAAAATGTCATCCATTTTATCTGCATTGTGATTTTAACCCACGAAAGAATTTTGGAAGACCTTCAGAAGAGCTTCATTTTTAAGTTCAGTCCCTACTGACAACTGGTTTTGGCCTGTAGACCAACTTAATTTCTAAGTTTTCAATTTCCAGATATATTCAAGAACTACGGTGCCAATACGAGGAATAAACAAGTGAGATAGATTTGTGACTTTTTGCCACAAGGATTCAACTAAATGTTATCTTAGACTGTTTCATCGACCAGCTAACACAGAGCAAAGAATAAAACCCTGAACTGAAAAACTACACGTTTCAGATTAGAAGATAAAAAAAACAAGCCTGAAATCAAATATTTTAATTTTGAAAAAGGACAAATAGAAATTAAAGCATCTGCAGCGAAACTATTGAAATGTGGAAGTGTTGAACCTGACTGTCTTCCACATAAGTTTGCATTGAAAGAAAATAGCAATAGAGGTGAAGAAATCCAAAACCCTTTTGAGAAGCTTACTGTATAGATAGTTATGTCAAGAAAGTTCTCTGACCAATTTTTACCTAATCTTGATGAAAAAAAGGATACTTACAAAAAAATAAAGCAATGTTAAAAATAAAAGAGGGCAAGAGCAAATTCATGCTCAGAAAGAAGGCAAAAAAACTTCCAAGAAGTAAAATCTTGCACAAAAGTATAAAGATTCAAGAATGAAAAAATATTTCCATATGTATAGGCTTATGTAATGCAAATGGTCTTTTTATTAAAAATTAAAGCCAAATTCATATTTTTGCTTCAGAAATTGTAGAATACTTTAAATATGATGACATATTGAATAAAGTTTTAAAAGATTGCTTAGCCTTCCTACCACAAATACAAGATACGAATCAAATACCCTCACATATTGTCCCAAGCAAGTGTTGAGTGTTTTCTAGAGAAAATAAAATTTACTAGCTTCTGCTTATTTGCAGAGATCCACACATTGGTCTTTGGTTAAACTTCGTTTAACAGTCTCATAACACTTCCACATAGTTAAGAAAGTGCTGATTGCTAATTTAGGAAGCATGATCAGTACGGGGAAAACACAATTTAATATAGAATAAACTTCATGACAAAACACTGAAATAATAAGAGACTGAAATTAGAAATTCTAAGCATTCATGCCTTTGGCATACTATAAGACTTTCCTGTTATAAACTGACAGCTTAAGATTTGGAAACAAAGTTGGAGGAAAAAAGAAAAACCTTTAAAATCACGAGTGTGAGCTACAAATGTAATGGTTGCTGTAAATGAGAAATGCAGTAATCCAGCGGCAGTGAACATTAAAAATGAGAAAGGATAAGTAACAGAAATTCTTAATCTTATTTATGAATGTGTCCTTAGTTCCTAAAAGGGACAGTAATATGTGGCATCTTAAAATAGATATTAGCGCTGATGTGTTAGTATACTGTATGATACACACACTATATATACTGGGTCTGGCTGGGGGTGGAGTTAACTTCCCCCCCCCCGCAGCAGCCTATATACAGCACAGTGCGCTGCACTTGTAGGCAGAACAGCACAAACACCACACCAATGTTTTGGCTGTTGCTGAGCAGTGCAGGCACAGCACCAGTCAAGGCTGTCTGTCCAAACACCTCCACCCCAAAAAGCCATGAGGGTGGGGGTGAGCAAGAGATGGGAAGGGGACCCAGCTGATCCCAACTACCCAAAGGGCAGATATACATATCTATCCCATACTGTACGTTGTTGTGTACAGCAATGAGAGTGGGATGAGGGCAAATGGGGTAGGAGAGAAGGGAAAGAAAGGAAATAATGAGGAATGCCCTCATTATGAAAGCATTTGTCTTCCTGAGCAACTGCTATACATACTGAGGCCCTGAAGAACTAAAACTGCAAACGAAGCTCCACCACTACCATTACAGCTTGTAAGAATACAAAATATGAGCAAAGATTTTTCCCTCATAAGAAGCTCTTCCAAACACTTCCATCATACCATTATGAATGTAAGCCAACCCCTTATTCAGCTGGTCTTCCACGCACATGCAGATTCCAGATAATTGATGTAGTAGATGTTGCTGCTTATTTTTCAAGCAAAGAAGCTGCATCTACTGATGTTCTCTGCAAGTTTTTAGAAATACAGCATGCAATTGTCACGAGCTGTGTTCCATCCCTGGAGGCATGAGATGGCAAGAAAAGATTCCTAATAAAAATTCCTGCCTTCATTTGTTTATGCTTTGAGCAAAACACTTGGGGAAGAAAGTCTATATCCAGAGCAATGCCTTAACACAATTTTATTGTCCATGGTGGTGAGTGGTGGTTATAGAGAAACAGGACAGTAAGGCAAGTTTTTGTTTACGAGCAAAGTCTATTGCAAGTTTAAGCAAAACTGGTTTTATGACCCTTTCATGCTTTCACCAAATTCTTAAAATTCTTTTTTCACAGAAATTACTAAAATTTGAGAACAATTACTTAGACATTGCAAACAATCTGATATCATCTGAGGAAATTTGGTCCTAAGTTTAACCTTCTGAAAAACAGACAGATAAAACAAGCTCAGTAAAAGTCTTAGGGAACAAATAGCAGCATTGCTCTCATGAAGATCTATCTACATAGAAAAAGAGCTTCACTGATGACTATTCTTACTGAAAAGCCATCAAGTTGGTATTAGCTTTTTTCTTTTCTTTCTACTGAACAAGAGAAGAGTTCAAAGTGACCTCAAAAACAACCTATGAATTCAAACATTTTTGACATAAAAAAAAATGAAGACAAATCAATTAAGACTATGCCACTCCTTTGAGGGAAGAAAGAAAAAAAAAAAAAAAAAAGCCCACCACAGTTCTAGGCAAAGATGAAGTTTATTCAAACTGAAGTTCCCAATTTCCAATGACATTATTATATAATTCAGGACTTAAAATTTATTGGAAATTGTGTGTTTACAAGATCAGATGGAGGCCAGGCAATTAAAAAAATGCATGACTAACCTACAGATGTTTTTCTCTGCTTCCAGAAATTTTGACATTCTGTATCACTCAATGTAAACTTTTTTGTATTACTTCTGTTTGCTTACTTCTAGATCTTTCCAGATAACTATCAGCAAAAAAAAGTAGATTCCTTGACTGGTGTGTTTAGAGAGAGTATCTGTCATTTCTTTGGCAGTTTTAGTGCTTCCCTAATGCTTTGAATCCTGTTATCAGTTAGTTTTCAGGGAAAAATCATGGTGAGTCAGTATTTGATGACTACATTCTTAGTTTCATTTAAAGAAGAAAAACACCCTTATCTCACAAGGATCAGAGAAGTGTTAAAAACTCATGTCAAGCTCAACTAATCATAGTCTGTTGCTAGCTGTTGACTCCCTAGGACAGTCTGTAAGACAGTCTGTAAGAATGAAAAGGATCAGAGTTTGGATTTAAGTAAGAATCTTCCACAAAACTCGCATGACTATTGCTATCTTTAAACATTGCAAATCTTATCCTTCTCCCTTACTCTGTACATAAATGCACGGTCAAGTCTGTAGATAGCAAGGTTAGTGCTTTAAATTCAATATTAGCAAGGTGCTTTCAAAAGCCCTGGTCTGGCAACTGTCCTCATTTAAGTCGAAGGAAGTCAATAATAAAAGTGATACATCTGCTACTGAATATTTAGATTATGTACTTCAAATATATAATAGTTATTCCTACAATCAAATTTTAGTAGATATATTACCGACTAACCCTGCTACTATATGCTAGTAAGTACTAGTAAGTAGCCTAATTAGTTAAAGAACTAGTGCTTAACAAAAAATCTCAAAGAACAAAAAAAAATAATAATTATCGGAGCCAAGCCTGTCTCTCTCAAATGCAATACAAAACTAGGGGCATCCCAAGTAACCTTCTGGTATTGTATAGGCTTGTTTATGAGAAAAGAGGAGGTCACGTTAACAGTTATGTTTGTTGCTATTTCAGGTTATTGGTTTGGGGTCAATAATCTCAAATGCTTGCAAAACTATTAAAAAGACTGCAAGTAAATTAGACACTTCTGGTTCTACTTGTTCAGCTTTACATCAACTCCTACAGCTACAAACAATAAGAAAGTAACAAATTGAACTACAATGGCTCCCTGCAAAGCTGAATTTTAAAAAGACTGGCAAGTGGACATCCACCCATTTCACATAAATTAATTATGACTCTCCAGTGAAGAAAACCTGTTTCATGACAGCACGACAAAGGCTGGAACTTAATACAGCCCTTCACTTCCAACATTAACCAGATGCCACAAAGTAACCTGTAACGGTATCACTTCAATATTACCCACCTGATTTAGTACAGTCATAGCATGATTTCTGATACTAACAAATTTTCCTGAGAAGGGGGGGTCATATGCTAAGAAAAAGTTAAATGGTTGTGCTTGCAACAAGAAGCTTAGGAAAAAAGTGTATTGAAAGTGTTATTTAGCTGAGACACAGCCACATGACGTTTCTAGTGCCTGCACTTGTTCAAAGTTTATTTTAAAATTTCTTTGAATGTCTCAGCCTCATAATCTGGATATAATATGAACTGATTAACTATTCAGAAGATATACTTAATGTAGAATAAGACAGGCTGAACACAAGAGTTAGTGCAGAATCGAGAATTTTTCTTTATTTCATACTTTACTTAATGGTAGTTTGCAAAAACACAAAACCCTAAAAGGGAAAAAAAGTTAGAAATGTTGCTGGATCTACTGGTAAACAAGGCAATGGGACATGAAAACAGACCAAGCCAGCTAACAGGTTTACGTATTGCATTACTTTACTGAACTCATTTGAGTATTTGCACCATCTCAACATACACCAGTGACAAATTGCAAAATAGCAGTAGTTACTAAATAAATACTCCATTCTTGGATGAAGGTGCTTATAAGTATGCATAGATTAAATGGTGCTGTTATATGTATGAGTTTTTTATACAAGAATTACTTAACACTGACAGTTTAAGCACTTGACAAATTGAATAAATTCAACATTGATCTCTTGTGACTGACTTTTCACGTTCTTTGACTGCGTCTTTGAATTTTCATGCATATAGACTATATCTACCACCCAACCTTCAGTAGTAAAAACTCAGACTAAAAAGAGGAAGATAACACAGAAGTTAATTCCATCACAGCAACAAAATCTTTGTTCCAAGCACTGCTATCAATGCTTCTACATTTCCCAATATATACAAAGAGAAAAATTGCAAATAAAGTCCTCCATAGATGAAAAAAAAAAAAAAAAAAAAAAGATAAAAAAGGTTATCACCTTTGGTTAAGTTCAGATAGTTAGTTTCATAACAGAAGAGTTGGACTTTAGAATTTCTTTATTTAAAATGCTTTATTTTCTTTCTTTTTTTGTTTATTTAAAACGCTGCCAGCAAGGTTTTATGTACATTCATACTTGCATGGTGAAGGGGACAAACACACACATGAAAACCAACACTTTGTTTCTTGGATACTGAAAATATTTACATACAGTCAACTAAACAACTCAATTAAGTTAATCAAATAACATACAATAATTGACATGTCTTCTTAGATCCGGGAAACTACAGGCCAGTCAGTCTCACCTCTGTCCCTGGAAAGGTGTTGGAACAGCTTGTTCTGGATGCCACCTCCAAGCAATTGGAAGAGAATGTTATGAGGAGTAGTCAGCATGGATTCACCAAGGGGAAGTCGTGCTCAACCAACCTCATTGCCTTCTATGATGGCATCACCAGCTGGGTAGATGGGGGGAGAGCAGTGGATGTCATCTACCTTGACTTTAGCAAGGCTTTTGATACTGTCTCCCACAACATCCTGCTAGCAAAGCTGAGAAAGCGTGGGATAGACGAGTGGACAGTAAGCTGGGCTGAGAACTGTCTGACTGGATGAGCTCAGAGGGTGGTGATTGGCGGCACAGAGTCTGGCTGGAGACCTGTGACTAGCAGTGCTCCCCAGGGGTCAGTGCTGGGTCCGGTCTTATTCAACATCTTCATCAACATCCTTGATGGGGGAATAGTGTCTGCCCTCAGCACGTACACCAACGACACAAAGCTGGGAGGAATGGCTGACAAGCCATAAGGCTGTGCTGCTATTCAGTGAGACCTGGACAGACTAGAGAGCTGGACAGGAAGAAACCAAATGAGGTTTAATAAGAGCAAGTGCAGAGTCCTGCACCTGGGAAGGAACAACCACATGTATCAGTACAGGCTGGGGGACGACCTGCTGGAGAGCTCTGCAGAGAAGGACCTAGGGGTGCTGGTGGATGACAGGCTGACCATGAGCCAGCAGTGTGCCCTGGTGGCTGAGAATGCCAATGGGATCCTGGCGTGCATTAAAAGGAGTGTGGAGAGCAGGTCAAGGGAGGTGATCCTCCCCCTTTACTGTGCCCTGGTCAGGCCTCACCTGGAGTTCTGTATCCAGTTCTGGGCTCACCAGTACAAAAAAGACAAGTCCAGCGGAGGGCCACAAAGATGATACGGGGCCTGGAGCATCTTCCCTAAGAAGAAAGGCAGGGAGACCTGCACCTGTTCAGCCTTGAGAAGACAGAGGGGATCTTGTCAATGTTTATAAATACCTGAGGTATGGGAGACAAAGGGATTTGGCCAACCTCTTTTCAGTGGTTTTGTGGGGACAGGTCAAGGGGCAATGGCCACAAGATGGAGCACAGCAAGTTCCGCACCAACATGCAGAAGAACTTTACGGTGATGGAGCACTGGAACAGGCTGTCCAGGTAGGTTGTGCAATCTCTCTTCGTAGATATTCAAGGCCCGTCTGGACACCTACCTGGGCAACCTGCTCTAGGGAACCTGCTTTGGCAGGGGGGTTGGACCCGATGATCTCTCAAGGTCCCTTTCCAACCCCTACAATTCTGTGATTCTTAATCATTTATTTTCAGTTTTTATATAGACCAACACATGCAAATACATTTTTGTGACCGCATACGTTGGGCTGTGTTATGACTTCTATTTAATTCCCCTATGCCTATGATGTTATGCACTGATAGATGTTTTCAAAAGGAATTAATCATGACAAACACGATGAAACAACTCTCAAAAAGACATTATCATAAGCCTGCATAGCCTTAGAGCTCAAATTAATTAGAATTGATGAACCATGGTTAAAAAAAATAAACCTAAAGGTTCTGAGATCCCATTATTATGGAAAGGAAAGGGAAAGTACTCAGTTTAACCCAAATATGAAATATTTCCTTTAAATTACATATTTGGGGAAAAAAAAGATGTGTTTTCCCCTCAAATTTAACAGCATATTTAACTTACCTATACACATTTGTTACGTTTAAATCTGAATTCTGAAGTACGAGTTGTCTAAAGCCGTGCCAAAGAATTAAACCAAAGTCACACTCTATACTGATATTAAAGAGCTTTGTTTTAACAATATTTGAGAGTTATCAGTTGTTTTAACTATGTCAACTGAAAATAATTATAGAATATGAAAAAAGACTGAAGTTCTTTGCAAATATGACATTACCGAACAACTTAAGGTTGTGCAGCAACAGCAAAAACGGAGACGTTGTTAAGAAGAAAGATTATTATATCCTTCCCACAACCTGTATCCCTTCCATAGCTACACTGAAAATTCAAAATTCTTGGTAAACTAAATTCATAAAAATTAAGCATTAATGTTCAGTGTTAATTTCTATTGTATTTACCCAAATCCACGTAAGCAAAAAGAATGCAAAATTTCACTCAGCCACCTGTCTCACCAAGAAAACCCTGAATTGAAGCTTTAGACAGTGTGTTCCTCATGTTTTGGCCTGAGTTGGGTTTTTCCCTTTAACTGATATAATACATTGGAAATATAAAGTCTTCACTAAAAATGGAATATCTAAAATACTCAAGAAAAAAAAAAAAAAAAAAAGGTTATTTCAGTGTACTCAGAAAGCTATTCCGAGCTTTACTGATGCTGTGGAACCACGTGATTCCCCAAATCTACACAGAACTGATGATAATAAAAATTTCAGCTTTTTTTCTTATTTGCTTTATTTTGAAATAATACTAATCCTCTCCTCCTCAGTTCTGAAGATCAACTAACACCTATTTTCTAAAAATCATTCTGGAATATTTTAGAAATCACAAGACCTTTTCAGTGCAACTAACTTAAATTAGATTCTTAAATACCATCTGTAGCTTCGAAAAATCTCTGTAACACAACAGTAGCTCTAACACCTCACTCCTTCACATGTTCATAATTAACTGTTTAGGAAGGAGTGGGCTGCCATTGAAAAAATTCAGTTTGCTTTTATGCACAGACCTAGAATACAGTGAGTAACTGATGCTTGTATTTGCTTTGAATTGGAAGAACTGAAAAACATTAACTACTTAAAATAAATTCTTTCCAGCCAAATGCTTTCCTTGGGAAGACACGTGCATATAGGAGGACTTGATACAGGGATCCAAGACTTTTCTGATAAAGTACTGACAACAATGTAGTACTTAAATGTTCATGCCTATGTACTAATCCACAAGCTGAACGGCAGGCTGTGGCAGAAAGGAGAAACTTCTTAAAGTTGTTAGTGCAATAATTTTCAACTTAAAATTTGTGTTCATAAGTCTTTAGCACACTTATACCCAATTACAGTTAGCAACACAGTTTATTAACCCCTTTTAAACAGTCTCTTAACCCATGCAAACCGAACTGCTGTCTGATACACAATTATGAAAGAAATGGTAAGCAACAACTTGATAGCAGTGAGTTTTCATTAGTAGTTTTTAATAGTACGATAAATACTAAAACCAAGTCTACATGTAGTATAGTACTCAAATGCAGCTTCTCCTTTAGTGCTGAGAACACATGATTATCATGAATGAACAGGACTTTTTTTTAGTTATTTATTTTTGCAAATACAAGTTGTTTTGATTGCTTTCCAATTTCCAAAAATAAGTCTGACAATCTTTTGGTCAGACTTATTTTCCAACACGAACAACAATAGCTATAGCTGTGACAATGAAATCTTTTTTAAAAAAAAGTCAACATAGAAGGGATTATTGCTTTTAACCCTGGTACATTCTCATTTTTGATTGCATGGATATTTATATATTTGACAAGATCTCTCATCTAAGCCAAGGAAAACATTTCATGGTTTTTCATGAATAATCAGAAAGTACAAAAACTTTCTGCTACAGATTCTTCTCTATATTGCAGAGCTTCACAAAGAATAGGGGAGACAAACTGCTAGAAAAAGTGTTTTCACACTCCCCCATTTGTGACTATTAACAGCTACAGCTTATTTTCTTGAATAAGTAATTACCTACTTACAGCAAACACTTTCAGAAGTTTGACCTAGCTAGAGCATTTTTTCCTCACTTTCAGTACAGAAGCACATTTTCCTCCTTCTTTCTTTCTTTTTTTTCCATCTGTTCTTGCAACATTCCTGTCTAAGCAGCGGTCAGTGTAAGGCATTCTCCACTGAAGCACTACATGCTGAAGTTGGATTCTAATTAGACATTTAGAAATCTGCTGCAACACTGAACTCTGATATAACAAATCTATCTAGACCACAGGCAGTTCATTATAGTCTTAACTTCACTATTTTCTATTACAGCGATAATGGCATAGAGATAAAACAGTATATTAAAACTTTATATTTTTCTGTAAATGCAAGAAAGCCCAATAAATTGTTTTTCTTGCTTAATTTACTGTGGTCTATATACTGCTGCTACAGTTACAGCAAATTTCATCTAGCTATTACTGATAATCTCATTGCACTGTTAGGAAATTAGTCCCAAAAATATTTCAGACACCAACAAAGAAAGGGGATGCAGAAGTTCAGTGCTAGAAAAAAAGTCGTATTCCAGTAATCATGCATCTAATCATGCTAAACTAGTCTAATCAACTAAGCCCGAACATACAGCCAAGTAATGAGCCAAAAAATTATTAGAATTCACTGCAGTCATTCAAACTGACAAAAAGAATAAAACAAAGTGCATCATCTTGTTGAATTAAACTAAATCATTTGTTGGATGAAAAAGTTCTTCTACATAGAATAGACAGTGTTGTATTTATTAACTCTCAAGGTAGCATTCTTAATGAAATCAGAAATACTAACTTCTTTGGACACTTAAAACAGCTTAAATTCATTCTTGAAAAGTAGTAGCTTGATGTTCTGAGTCCATACTTAAGAATTTAGCTAAGCTACAAAGATGAAAGAACAGCACCACCTAGTTCTCTATTTAAGTTTTCAAATATTATCACCCATTGATATATGTTTGTAATCTATATTCACACGTGTGTGTATCATGCAGTGAAATCTGTCACATTTCCATATGGAAAAATACTAACAAATTTGGCAGGAGTTATTAAAGCATCTGATGAAGACACTTTACAAGTGTGTTCTTTGAAAAAAATGTTTGTATATGCAAGACTGCTAGAGACTTGTAATAATGCAAATATTGTTCAGAAGCACCATAAACACCAAATGGACTGTTCATCCATCCCCAATGTTCTTTATAGGACCGTTTCCCTAATTAAACCAAAATATTGTACATGAATTGATTCCCCCATACAGTACCTGATATTTTAGGGTATGTCTATGTGTATTCCAGATGCAAAAATACATTCACAATACAGACATCACAAAAGCCTAAGTAACATGTTAAAAGAATAGTACCAATTATAGTTCGTAAAAGTTTTTTTTTTTTTTTCATATTTACATTTCCACTCTGCAAATAAAGCCTACTTCAGTAATGTGGCATATATTTTAGTTGTGAGGTGGACTGAAAGCTTTCACGTGAAGAATCTCCCTGCTAGAGATTTAGAGATGTGCATCTTAATCTAGAAGTTTACCATGGCACAACAGCAACACCTAAGGAGATACCTATCCTCACTGCGCAGTCATCTTAATCGATGTTTATTAGCATAGCTGCCTGTATTGCCATTTGATGAGTACATAGCTATACAAGCAGAATAGTTGGTCTGTTTTTCTGAATGTGTTGCATTTTCCAAGGTCTTGTTCACTTCAACAGGACACAAAAGCAGTAGAGCTTAATATTCCTGAAAACTTTTTCTCTTGACATTTATCAGTAAAGTCTGTTTTCTTATACCAGTATGCATTGCAACAGATATCTTCTCTAAGATTCTAAGTTGAAATAAAGCACAAGTGACATTGACACACTACCACATTTTGCATTGTGATGGCATGTCTTCTAACATTATAGAGAAAATGGAGTTAATTGCACCTACAGAAAGGTTTCAGCTGCGTCTTGGAAAAAAAATGTTCAAAGCAAGTAATTGATTTATCTAACTTAGATCAATGAAAATGAAAGGGAGATAAGTTAAAATGATCTCAGGTGGCACACTTGCATCAATATGAAGTACATCTAAATTTCTGTTTCTCATAGGATGGCTTTTAAAGTATTTTCACCTCTCAAATTTGAGGCTTCTTACTTCTGCCTGTAGGAAGTCTTACATATTACACTGAAGCAAAAATCAGACTCTTACAAGATTATAGAGAACACAGTCTAATGACTACCTCACTAACAAGTTTCTGTAATTGGTGCCACTGGCAGGAGTCAGGTCCCAGCACCAGGAACTGATTCCTGCTTGTTCCCCTTCTCCTGTTATTGCACAGTTCAGGAAGGCAGAGAAGTGGAAGGAATTAATTAAGAGAAAAAAAAAAAAAAAAAAAAAAAGCCTCCTACCACATCCCTCCCATGTATTTTCTGTTCCAAGGTGAGGAGAAGGCTGTCCTCTCACAGCTTCAGTGAATGTGCTTGCCCTAAAATCTTCACATGCTGGATCTCATTTTCCAGGGAAAGGAAGAGGTAGAGAGGTCACTACAGGAGAAAGATGAACATGTATGTCATATCCTGTAGGACTGAAGCAACACAGTATTGTTCCAGCCTAATCATGCGCGTCCTGTCTTTTAAAGGCTATTGTAACTCCTGAGGGGATGTTTTATCCATAGAGAAAATAATTCGCCCCTTTCCCAGTCCACCCCACCTATCACCACGAAGGCCACTTAGGTGTTGGCATGTTACAGCTCACTCGTTGCAAGTTTGACACATTAATGTAAAGAGATTATACAGGATCCAAAACTGAAGCCTTTATCCTCAAAAAATTAGAAGGGAAAGACTTTCACACATACAGATTCAGGCTACTGTTGTTTCACCACTTCAAGTTTCTCAGTGGCAAATGGAAGAAGCAAAGTTTGGTTTTCTTGACAGGTATCCCAGGCAGACAAGGCCTGGAGGGAGATTTCTCTATGGTTATCTGTGCCCACTAATCTATGATCAGCTAGCCACCTATTTTGAAATTCCTAAAATAAATTGTTCTAGAAGTTGTTCAAGAGTTTTTAATGACCAATTAAAAGAAAAAAGCCTACAATATTAACCATCCATTAAACAGCAAATTTAAACTTGCTTACTTCAAATGATACGGTCTAGTGGATTCTGTTTTCCTCTTGGAATTTACAGGGTATTTGAGTTTGCAACAGGCATAGTCTAATTAATATTAAATGCACCTGCCATTCCAAATCCTGCCACATAGGTGCCAAAATAAATGAAGAATATCTCCTGTACAAGGAGCTGAACTGTCTTCTTTACCCAGATTTCCTTATACTCCATTCTGCATAAGATTAAGAAAGAATTGTGGTTTTGTAGACCAAATATATCACTTGCTCTTCCAGCATACAAAAGGAAATCTATATCAAATCTGGTATTATTATTTTTCTCACAGTGCAAAGACAGTTTGGGAAATTCTGCAAACACATTTTCAATGACCATGTACTAGCATTGCTTAGAATATATATATGTGTATATATATATAGCCTATTCACTTAAAATAACTGTATTCCAGGCTATTTTGAAATTGTTTTTCTTGCATGTTAAAACATATGAGAACATCCAATAAATAAGTCTAAGAGCCACGAAGGTTTTTATCTAGCATTAAGTGGTCAATAATATAGGCCCTTTGCCTTTTTTTTTTTTTTTAAAATGTGCTTTCACTCCCACCTCCAAAATTCACCATTTAGAATTTAGCAATACAATACCAACTTACAATTTGCAAAGCAGATATTACTTTAGAAGCACGAAACGTTTCGAAAAATAAAAACTCAAAATTATTTTATGGGGAAGCTACTGAAATGATTCAGGATCTGGTCCATTTTTAGAGGACTGAACAAGGCATTTTCATCCTAAGAATGACATACACTTCGCATTTCACATATCAAAAAGCATTAACCAGTAGTTTGCTATCAACACACAACATTTTGTGAGGAGAGATACACCAAAAACTTGACAAAGAGATCCTAAAAGTATGAGGAAAATGTTCTGAAGAAGATGAGCAAATAGTTGAGGTGCTGGCCCATGCTGAACTTACACTAGCAGATATGCTACTTGTATTCAAAGACATCATCTTGATTATGTAAGCACAGCTCAACATACATTCTAAGATTGTAGCATGTTAGGTTTAGGACTCTGGTGTTGCCTTTAAAAAAAGCACAGCCTTTAAAGCAAATTCACTGATGATGATTTTTTTTCCTAGCCGAAAATGAAGTCCTAGTAGTTTTTAGATGTGATACTTAGGTTCTGAAAAACACCTCTGTTAGTTGTGTTCATGAATTCCACCATGTTCCTACCACTGGTTTTAATTTTAATTAGAAGTGATTCTCTAAACTGTATGGATATTACTTTTCATTAACCAAAATGATCATTAATCAGGATTGTACTTACAGCTTCCTCCATATTAGTCCATATTTCACCTATTTTTCATAATATTACAACGCCATGGTATAAAAGCCCAGAAGCATCAATAACATTATCAGAAGTCTTCAAGTGCAATGGAAGAAGCTCAAATATGACTAAATTAAGAAGCAACAGGAATATCATGCTTATTCTGTTGAACTAGATTCTTTACAATGTCAGTTATGCTCAAGAAAAAAAATCAGATGTTAGTTTAAGGTCTCCCCCAAAGATACAGAAAAAAATTTCTCTCATTTTTACCATTAGTAGTTTGGATGTTAAAAAAAAAAAAAGACCTCATGCAAAGGAAGGAAGACAGTATATTATGATATTTAATGCCTGCCAAGGATTTAAGGTATTCAGTGTTAGCTCTTGAGACTAAGAAGTTTAGCGAATAATATCTCTAGCTACAGGATTTATCTTACAATTTGGAAACTTCTGCAATTTTACATTTTTCTTTATTTAAAAATTTATATATAATTTCCAATGATGACCTGGAGTATGATTAAGTATTTTTGTACATCAAAGTTTTCTTTTCCTGTATAAACCATGAAATCCAATGGAGACTTCTTCACTGTTCTTGAATTTAGAACTATTGATATATCACAATGACGCTCCAACTAGCATGTCAAAATTTAAACTTCTCATATAACAAGAATATTAGCAGAGAAAAAGAAAAAAGCCTTTGGATGTTAAAAAAAAAAATGAGCTTGACATAGCAATGTATTTTGTATAGTCTTCCAATCAAAACAAAATTTTAATATTAAACTCCAACCTGATTTTGTCAATACCATCTCATTGTTTTTGCTTCCTCTTTTGTTGCAAAAAAAAATATTCAGTACATAACAATTTTATATTGGAAAGTAGCAAGTTATTTCAGTAGTGAACTCAGTGACCTTAAACCTTACATAATGCTAAAAACTGATTGCTTCTGCTTCAACTAGTATGGCTTTTCCCCTTGTTAGGGACTAACCAGAACAGCTTTCCTCCCATATAGCACAGCAACAATAAAAGCAGGTCAAGTTACACTGATAATCCAGCAGATGTAGGTCAGTTTGGGATAAATATCCAAGCAAATGGAAAATACCAAAATGCCTACTACAACTGTTGCTGTGAAGTAATTTGGTCTTATTCTCTTCAGAGCTGTCTGTCACAGTTGCGGAGTTTCCAGTGTTGAACTTTGAAAAGCCCGAGTTTTTAAGACTTAGACAGATGGATCGGTATAGCTGTGCTGGCCTATTTAGATTCTGCCAGGAGAAGTGGAAATAATGCAATGCATTATATATTGATGACATCCAGCAAGGCATAAATGTGTTCTTCTTTGTGGCCATAAATTATTTTTGCATGTAATAGAATACACAGGTTACCTTAGTTAAGGTTTGGTAATGTAATTACTGTGACAGTCAGAATCATCGTTTGATTAATATTGTGGTAGGTAAGAAGTTTAAAACATAACCAGACTCTTTTCACCTCTAACACAAGACGACAGTCCCTCTTGCATAATCCTTCCCATCCAACAAAGACAGGTAGTCAACAAATTGTTTACAGAAGGATGACGATAAAGGAAACATCAAAGTCATGCAGACAACCACTATATGGTGTATGACGATATGCACTGCCTTGACAAATAATCTAAACCTGGCCAACCTCATTCACAGAACAGATAAAAAATAAGCTGGTGAAGAGTTCAGTAATATACATCTATAAGAAAAAAACTTTATTTAAATTTACGTATGTGGGTACATATACATACAAGCATGCTCTGAAGAGGCTTTAGGGATTTAGGCTGAGAAATACACGCTATGCACATGAATGATTTTTCTGAAACTGAAGAGCAGTTGCCTATGGACAGTTAATATTCCTTACCAGCTACTTAAGAAGAACAGAGAATGCTAAAGTGAGCATTATGAAACAGAAAAACGATAAATTAATTTATGAATTCATAGTAATGTAAAACTGTATTAACAACGATGTGCTGCTACTTAAACTGTGAAAGGAAGACACATTCACACTCTCTAAGAGCCATTTCATTAGGCTAGAAAGCAGTATATACAATTCTATTCCTAGCTAGGAAGTAATGGTCTTTCCCTCAAAAATCCCGAATTTGTCAGACCTTTTTGTCTTAGAAGATACATATAATAGAATGGCAAAGGATGATGGCATGATTTTATCTTACAGTTAAAGATGTCAGAGAAAGGAAGACAGGTAGGTAGACACGGTTAAGTGAACAAACAGGGAGTCTTCCAGTTCATCTACAGTAAAAATAACTACCTACGTTCTTTTCTATATCTTCTTTGCCCGTTCCAAATTCTTCACCTTAGAACACCCTACACACAAAACATTAGTACTAAAACAGAGCACTGGAAGATGCCGTACACAACATCGACTGTTAGCACTCTGTTTTGTCATTAAAGTAAGTGCTCTCTGCTTCTTACCCTACCACCTTAAAATGCTATTACGACAGTCTACTCAGACGAATGCATAAAGCATCTGTCCTGAGCTTATTGTGCATTAAAGTAAGAGAAACTGTAAACGCTTGGACCTTCTCTTTAATTTGCATTTATATAAATGAAAGGAAAAAATCCTGAAACAGGTTCAGAGGAAACAAAAGAAAGAAATCTTGTAAAGACACCCACGTGCATTTTTCAAAATACTTATTTTCAAAATACATCCAACGGTGTCATTCTGTAAAAAGATAAGTTGTTCAAGGGCAGATTACTGAGAAGGAAAAAAACAGTTTCACAAGCTACTCCTTGCCACTTTTTCTTTCTTCCTTTCGAACATACCTCAAGAATTCAGTGGAAAGAAGAGAGGATATGCTCATTAAGCTCATACTTAATATTGACGCAATCCCAGAGGAGACACTTACTAAACTAGTAAACTATGTCTAATAGTTTTACCATTCCACATTTGTTTTGGAGCATGTATTTTATAAAGCATGTTAGTGGCATTCTCTCTGGAGAGGACCTCCATTCTTTTCAAAGCCTCTAATGGAATTAGCCTGTCATCAGGCTCATATTTTAAAAACAGAAATGGAAGCATTCCTTCTGTCTCTGAGAAGGCATTAAATTAAGAGGACAATTAGAGAACCTTCTCTTTCTAGTGTTAAAATATTAGTTGAAGGAGGAATCATTGTTCTAATAGTCAAGCACATTCTGGCTATGGTGCTATTCTCTTGGCAACTACCTCACGGCCATCTGTGTTTGCCATATACAGAGTTGCTATCAGTTTCTTAACTATCACTTGTGATGCATATGCATAAGTGGGGAAAAAAAAAAAAAGAAAAAAAAAAAAGAAAAAATCAAGATCTTGACTTTGTATAGCAACATCAAAACACTAATTCTTTGGTGGAAAGAGTAAGCACAATCAAATTCAACACCACGTTCAGAGGTAAGGCTAAAATACAAGCACTAAGGCCTATATAATCCATGACTTGAAGACATTTATAGTGCATAATTATGGAATTACAACCAATAAGCAAATTTAAGAGCAGAGGGATGTTCAATGTCTTACATTTTTGAAGTCAAAAAATGAGAACTAAGTATAAAGCTGACATGTCAAAAAAGGTATTTGTTTCAATAGAGGTTTTTCTCCTTATCAGCGTTTTTCTGGAGCTACTGCTTACTCTTGAATTGATGATATAAACTTGTTAAATCCCATGAGTGTGAGAGACCTCTGGTCACGTATTCCTCAGAGATGCTGTGTGAGGGTCATCAACGGGAGTTTTCATGATAAGTTACTCCAGGTTCTAAAACTGGAGTGGGGCTATACGATGAGTATAAATAAAATATATGAAGAAATCAGAAAAGTCATAAAATATGAGCTAACCTGGGACCTTGACAGCTCATATGCCTACCAGGCTTTGGTTAGATTGATGTAAGCCATATAAAGACAGTCACTATCAAGCCGAGGTATACATTCTATGTTTTAAATTGCGTGTAAAATACTCCAACTGCAGATTGTATCAACCTCCTCCAAAGCCACTTTCTTCTATACCATAATCATCTACACTCTCATAGAACGTGAGCATTACTACCAAGGTTTTGCTAACAAAAATCCTAGTGAAAATTCAAAACAGGGACTAGCTGTGTAAGAAATAGAGGGATGTATCACCACAGTGTCTTAAATCAGCTCAAACGATCTGAGAAATAGCCATTTGCATGCTTGTTATTTTTTTCTCCTATTTGTAATGGATCTAGGCTTATGAAACAAGTCTCACCCATGAGCAATTATGTCTTCACCGATTTGTTGCATCAGTGATCACAGTTTCAGACAAATTAAAGTGTCCCTACATTATTTTCATTAGCAGACAGGTTGCAAGTATCTGAAGTGCCTGAAGAAACCATACTGAAGAGATCTGCCTGGTGTTGGCAGAGAACCGAAAGTGCATCATTTGCTACCACACAAAGCACTATCCAGCATCTTCCGAGAAAACGCAGCACATTAAGGCATTAGATGCCATTTGCATTATCACACAGCAGGGGGCTATAGCAGCTACAATTCCAGGATAATCTTAACCCATAGCTGTATACCAGGAATTCAACAAAACTATTTTTAAATATTATAGTTTCTCACATGGTAACTCTTTACAAACAGCTTACTTTCCAGGTTGCATAAAAGCATTTCAGATGATGTACTAAAGTTCTTCTAAATACATGCTGTCCTCCGACTGTTAAATTTTATGTAAGGAAGGCTAAATCTGGGAAGTGGAAAAAAAAAAAAAAAAAAAAAAAAAAAACTGAATGAAACAAAAAACAGGTATGACTGTAAACATACGTAACAGTTTAACCCCTTGGGAAGCAGTTTAAGCACTTCAGAATCATTACAGCACACAAGCTAAGAACAACAGCTGCCAGAGATCCTACTATTTTCACAGCAAATGCTGGAGAGGGTAGAGCAGACTAATACCATACCCGAACTCAGTTGACAAGCCACTTCTCAGCCCAACATGTTATTACTCCCCCTTCCACCTCCATCGCGCCCCTTTCACAGCAAGCAGCTGACACTGGGTTCTTTTATTTCTGTTTGCCTCCGTTCAGAAGGGACTGCTTGCTGTTAATGCTATTCCACGCACAAGCTGAGAAGCATTACTCTATGTCCTCTTCCCTCAGCTGATGCTGCATCAACTCTCGGGGCAGATTCCTTAAGCCTGGCTCTTAACAGACCATGCCAAAAAGACACACTTCCAGACAGGACACACGTTAGCTTGGCTCTTTGTTACACTGCCTTTAAACTCGATTAGCTTCACTTTCGCTACCGGCAGCCATCCTTATTCACAACCCAGGAGCACTCCGAATCCTCAGAACAACGATCTTATTCATGTACAGATCTAACTGAAAACCCGTGCATCCCACAGCCTATGAGCAGAAAACGGAGGAATCTAACAAATCCTTTGAGCCCCTTCACAACAGTCTGGGGAAGCAAAGTAAGCCAACAGAAGAAAATACTTCTAAACGTAGGTATGAAAGCGCCAACTTGAAATGTGTCTAATATGGTAATTGTGTCCACTGGTTGTGCCAAAATAAACGGCAGAAACTGAGTAAACACCATTTATGAAGCAGCACTGTAAGGTGGACCAAAGGAATTTGATATTCAGTTAGACACTGTCACTATTCAGGGCAGGTTTCTCCTAGAAAACATTCACTGGTTTTCTCCTCCGTTCTCCCTTACCTTCAAAAGAGAGGAGGATAGTAGAAATTATTTCCTCTCACTCCAGTCTGAGGGTGACAGGTTTCTTATATTTGTTAAATAGTGCCCAGTAAAACTGCTCCCTGAAACAACACTTGGCTAAAGTCAGTTAGTTATAGAGACTGCCCAAGTCTCCCAGTTTTTGACTGCAGTTTTAATCAGATGAGGAAAAATAATTGTGTGAGAAACTGAAAAGGAGGAGACATTTTATAAACGCAGAGGGCAAGCTGACGAACACGTTAAACATAGCCTTTCCCCCTCTGCAAGGACAGGCCCAATCTGGTTATTTTCGCAGAGTCAGATGCGTATTATCTCTCTTTTCTCGCAACATGTTTTTTACCTGATGCAGTTCACGGAGTTACATTTTCCCCTGCACACTCCCTAAACTGCTGTGAAAGGCATCACCGTTTTTAATCACTGGTTTACTCTTAAAAATGTGATGCGCTGAATGCAGTTGATTGCATCTTAGGAAAGATCAAATCCTCCTCCTTCAGCAGCAGCCCTGATTTTATTGGTGACAGAAAGTCAGTCCAGACGCTTCCCCCCCCCCCCCCCCCACACACACACACCAACCCCCTTCCTTCCTTCTCAGGGCAATGAATCGACAATTCACAGGGAAATGTAAAAGGCCGTGAGGAGCCAGCCCCCAGGTGCAGCCCGCCGCACATGCCCCGATAAATAACCCCCGATGGCACCGACACAGCGGCTCCTTGTGCGGGGACGTGCAGGGCAATTCGGCGACGCCGGTGAAGCACCCCGACACCCCCTGCCCCGGGAAGCCGGCGCTGCCTGCTGCCGAGCCCCCCGGTGCCCCCCCGGGCCGCTCACTTCACGGCGAGGTGAAACCGGGGAGCACCGAGGGCCCCCGCCCCCCTCTCCCCGCCGCACGACGCAGCCCAGCACGGTGCCCAACTCGTCGCGGAGCCCAGGGGACGGAAAAAAGCCCGCAAGGTCGCTCCGTTTCAACGCCCCCCCCCCCGCCGCCCCTCGCCCCGCCCCGGCCCCTCAGGGGGGCGGCGGGGGCAGGGGGGGCTGCACCGCCCCCCGGGCGGGGAAACTCTGCCCGGCAGCACCGGGGGGGCTCCGGGGGGGGCTGAGGGGGTGCGCGGGGACGTGGGGGGCCCTCCCCCGGCCGCACACGCCAGTCATTTGCGTGGTAACGGTGCTCCGGAGGTTCCCCTCCGCCGCGGCCGCAGCGGTCGTTCCCTTTCGCTCGGCAGGCTCGTGTTAATTAAGCGGAGCGGCGGCGGCGGTGCGGCGGGAGGGGAGGAGGAGGAGGGACGAGGGATACACGGCGAGTCTGGAAACTCGCTGCGGGAGGACAGCGGCTCGGAGCGGGGCGTCGAGGAGCTTTCGGCTCGCTCCGCGATCACGGCGCACACACACACGCAGACCTCTGTGGGGTCTACGGGGCTCTATTGGCACGCGGGCACAGCCGCGGCGGCACAGAGCAGGGGGCGACGCTGCAAGGGGGCGACCGTTGGAGGGCGGCCGTTGGAGGATGGCCGTTGGGGGGCTGAGGGGAGCCCCGCGGGGTCCCCGCCGAGGGGTGCGGAGGAGGCGGTTACCTTGCATGAGGATCCCGCAGAGGCTGTAGAAGCGCAGGAGCGCGCCGGGCTTGAGCCGCATCCTGGGGGCTCCCCTCGGGCTGGGCGGGCGCCAGGCACGCAGATCCGCAGCCTCCCGCCGCTCCGCTCTCCGGGCGCTTCCTTTCCCCCGCAGGAGCCGCCGCCGCCGCCTCCGCCGCCGCAGTGTCTCCCTCGCTGTATCCAGTGGGGTGAGGAGGAGGAGGAGGGCCGGGGTCGCGGGGGGGGATGGGGGAGGAAGGGGGGGGGGGGCGGCTCTCCCCGCCGGCTCTGCCGCTGCCGCCGCCGCCGGTCTGCTTCCCCCCGCCGAGCGGTGCCGGCTGCCCCCGCTGGTTCCCCTCGCCCCTACCGGCGGGTCCGTCCGGCTGTCCCTGCGGCTCGGCCTGTCCTGTCCTGTCCTGTCCTGTCCCGTCCCGTCCCGCCCCGCGCCGTGCTGTGCTGTCCTGTCCCGTCCCGTCCCGCTGGCGGCGCGGGGCGGCTGCTCGCTCCCAGCCGCTCGCCGGCTGGCGACACAAGGGCACTCTCCGCTCGCCAGCCTCCCCTGGCCTCGCCCCGCCCCCGCCGAGGGCCCCGCCCCCTTTCGGTAGGAGGCCCCGCCCCTCTCCCCGCCACCCACGCCACACCCCGGCCCACCCAGCGCTGCCGGTCCGCCCCTCGGCGGAGCCTCGGCCACGCCTCCGCATGCGCGTCACGGCGCGGCACGGCCCCCGCCCGCCGGGCCCCTCCTCCCGCCCCGCTGAGCGGCAGCCGGCTCGGGCCAATCGCGAGGAGCCCCTCTGGTCCCGCGGCGGCTGCCAGCCAATGGGAGGCGGGGGCGGGCGGCGGGGCGCTGTCCAGAGCCGGTCCTGAACCGGCGGCGCACGCTGTTGAGGGCCAGGGGATAGGGAGCCCCCGGCGGGGGGGCGTGGCCTCGCCGCGCGGCCGTTACCCGGGCCGTTGTGGCGACCGTTAGCAGCTGTTAACGCCGCGCGGCAAGGAGAGCGGCTGCCGGGCTGAGGAGGCAGCGCCAGGGAGGCAGGCGGCTGCCGCGGGCTGCTCGGGCCTCACACACACTGCGGCTCCGCGCCGGGGCCGGCCGGCTCCTCCGCCTCGGGGCGGGGGGAAGCCTGGGGAAGCACCCGCCGGAGCCAGGCAGCGTGGGAGGAGCCGGCCATGTCGCCTCCTGTCCCTCCGGGGGAGGCGTGAAGCACCGTCACCTCCCTCTGCATCTCCTCCTGCGTCCCTGGCCGAGTCTCCCGCGCCTTCGGAGCTAGACTCGGGCCTCTGTAAAGAACGGCTGTCTGTGTACCGTCACCACAGTAGTAATAAAAATCTTGTTGCCAGACAATGGCAGTAAACTTTCTGGATGGTCGGCTGTGTTACTGCCACTCTGGCTTGGAACGCGGTTTTTATTTGAGGGCTTTCTTTGGAAGGGTTTGCAGCCTTCAGGCAGGAGGACTGTTCACTGACAAAGGCACTGAATGTAGGAAACCCAAGATGGCAGGCTACTTCCTTCATACCTACTTACTTGCCGCTTAGCACAGTATTACTCACCTTTTGCCAAAACCTCTTTGTGAAATCAGAAGAATGTATTGTACTGAAGTTGCTGGACTTCTCTGTAAACGTTTATCCAGGAAATCACGTTGCTTCTTCTCAGAGAAAGCGGGATTCCCCTGCACCCAAGTACTTGGGTTAATCAGATGTTTCTCCGCTTCTGGATCATCATTTTTCTGTTGAGATTTGATCTCCATCACAATGCAGTATGTTTTGCATTGTACCTCTCCAAATTTCAGCCTTCATCTCCCATTCTTTGTCACCAAAGAGCTCTACTGACATAATCAAGCAATTAAGTACCTACAGAAGAGGAAGCTCTTTAAAAACTCCTTTCTCTGGGGGTGCATGGTCTCAGATCATTAAAGAAGTGCTAACCAGTAGTCAACTTCACCTTACAGACCTTGCACTAGTCTGGGACCTGGGAAGGCATGTATTCTGTAGTCATATCTTCCACTTGGTTCGTTAGCAAGTAATGACTATGCCTAGCAACAGGAGACTGCGTCAGGATTTACATTGAGTTCCTCTATCTCCAAAAGATGTTTGTACGATACATAATCAAATTACAGAATTACATTTTAAAGACAAAAGTTGTGTAGTTCATGATTTTGTCTCAAATCCATACCACATACATCTCCATGCCCTTAGAGGGTTACCTGAACACTGTCAAAGGTGTTGCACTGAAATGTCCCCAAGGGCAGAGAAGTACTGAAGTGACTGTCTCTAGCTGATGAAGAGGTACTTGCTTTAGTTGATTTTTATTACCACTAAAACAAATGCACAATGGCAAAAGTTACGATTTTAACACTGTTGTTAGGATTCAGAGCATGTAAACCAGTAATGAATGGGAAATGATTCTCAAAATATTTTAGGTGTCTTGAAGAAAGGAACAACTCATTTTTAAGGCAACACTAAAAATGTCAGCAAAGGCTCAAAACTTGTATGATGTTTTGGGGGAGGAAAATAAAAAATAAATTTTAAAAAAAAGGACAAAATAAGTAATTTCAACCCTTCACTAACACAGGACTCTAATCCAACCTGAAGTGCCTTTGCAATAATTGTGATAATTGACAGCTCTGTGCTTTTGACAAAACGTAGATTTGATTGCAGTCTTGTTCCAGGAAGCAGTACAGGAAAGATACAAGTGTCTTCCTGGCTTGGAGATTAGAAACCGTGAAGAGAGGTCCCCCAGCAGATGCAGGGATTAAGCACCTGTCTGTGCATCACAAGGGTTCCAAGTCTTTGCCACATGAGCACATTTGGAAAAGCTGATCTGTGCGTTTAGAAACACCAGATGACATTTTCCTCCCAGAAGCCGGTATCTCCGACAGAAACATGACCAGAAATGCTGATTCTCACCTTTCTGTTCTGGCTCAAACGGTTCTGAAATAAGCTAGCAACAAGGAAGGGGGATTGGAAGCTGGTTCACAGTGGGGGTCGCATCACTCCTTTTCTTCATGCAGCAGAAGTCTTTACTAAGCATTAGGAAAGTAAAACCTGTGTTTGATTACCACCAATAAACCTCTGCAGTGGAGGAGAGCATCAATTCCTTGTACTGGATGAGATAAAGTGAGCTTTTCCATTTCCAGAACCAGAAAAAATCCCAAACAGAAACCCCTGGTTTATTTGACCAAATGAAACATTATGATTACAGTTGTTAGAACTGCAAAATATGCCATCCTTTTCTTCATTGCATCCTATCTTATGACATTCTCTGGCAGCTCCTGTGTAAACCTAACATCTGTCAGACAGAACCTTGTAACTGGTCTGTGAAGCTGGAGCTCATGCACAGAGTGGCCAGAAGCCTCCTTATGTCAGACCAAAAGGGCAGCAGGGACTATTAAGGACATACACGGCAGAACAGAGTAAAAAGTAATACCCTAATACCCAAAAAAACAAAGGGAGGTCAGCACTGAAAACCAGATGCACAGAATCATAGAACGGCTGAGGTTGGCAGAGACCTCTGAAGATCACGTATTCCAGCCCCTTGCCGAGCAGGATCACCTAGAGCATGTTGCCCAGGGTGGCATCCAGGCAGGTTTCAAATATCTCCACAGAAGGAGACTCCACAGCCTCTCTGGGCAACCTGTTCCAGTGCTCTGTCACCCTCACAGAAAGAAGTACCCCCTCATTCAGATGGAACCTCCTATGCTTCGGAAGGTAAGAGCATAAACATTTTACCAGAATCAGAGAAGACAAAAAAAAAAAAAAAAAAAAAAAAAAAAAAAAAAAAAAAAAAAAA
>CM021765.1:97811181-97828924 GCA_011076525.1 Nettapus auritus
AAAAAAAAAAAAAAAAAAAAAAAAAAAAAAAAAAAAAAAAAAAAAAGCTTTATCCTGATATCCATGAAGGTGATGCATACGAATAGTTCCAATACTAAGCAATGCAAAATAATTTAATCTCCATGCATGGCTCAGAAAGAGTCAGCAGGTTCTTCCTCTCACAGAACTGCTAAATAGCCAGTTGTCCAGCTTCCTCTGCACTTTCAGCATAGAAGCTTTTATTTTTTAAAATTTGTTTATTTTTGGTCATGTTCACTCAAAAGCTAGCAGACAGACCCTTTCTCTAGCAGAGCAGCCATCATCTTACTTGCCTCCTCTCAATTATTTCCCACCTGTCCCTTTTTAGATGGAATATTTCTCACAGGTGTCAGTGAATAGTTGATGAAACTGCGTGGAGTCCCAATAGACAGGTCAGATCGCTAACTGCTTCACCTCCTACTCCACTGCTTGCTCCCTTTTGCTTGCACACTTTTTTCTCCTGATCACCAGGACTTCAGGCTTCTGTCTGAAAAGCTGCCCTCTACCTCCTCTAGGAGTCACCTGTGCTCTAGTGGGTCAGTCTGCCTCTAGAGTTTGTCTTGAAAGAAACAAAGCAAGCAAAATCTGAAGGGACAATCATGATTTTAATTACATCAGCGCTCGTTGGTAGCATCACCTGACCACCAGATTACAGAGAGAAAACAATAGTTGAGGAAGGCTTGTTTATTTGACAAAACCTTGTAATTCTGTTGAATTCAGTAAAGAGTGGAAGATGGAGAGAGAATTTAAGGGGAGAGAATTTTCCATTATTACAAGCTGTGAAATGTATCTATTGACATACTTGCTCTGTGTCATCTTCTGTAGTATATATATTTTAAGTAAATTTTGAATACTCCTGAGGGTAGTGAAGAAGTAGCCAAATATGATTGCAGAGTTCCATCAACAACTGTAAAGCCCCACAGGAAATAAGGTATGGAAAAGACAAGCTAGTAGCGGCAGAAGATTGAGTTTCTGTCCCAACTCGCAACACTGCTAAATACTCACAATCACATTTAAAATAGTAATTTGGAAAGTGAGACATTTTTCCATGCTTGGTACAAAAATGTTGTGACAAAACCCCTATGGAGCTGCCACCTAGCCTTAAAGAAACACTTGGTTGGGTGACAGCCATCCCTCTCAGTGGCAAGTCCTTTATTCTTGTATTTGCCCCCTCCTACCTGAAAGTGGCAGAATGGTCCTTCCCCAGAAGGCGACATGTATCATCACAGAAGGTGCATTCCCCTGCCCAGTGCACCTATATGGGCTTAGGTGGGAATCAGAGGGTTTTGACTGAAGTCTGGGTTTTTGTGTTTTACATTACCCCTTCAGTGTACTTAAGCAGCTGAAACAGAAGAGTTGGGGTTTTGTTTGTTTTGAGTAAGAAATTGTGTATGGTGTGAGTTGCTGTTGTTTTAAATGATGTGGGTTTGGTTGAAGCTGATTCCTAAAAATATATATATATATATAAAAAATTTGGATAACATTTACTTACCAGATGCCAGCAAAACTGCATTGGTTTGAACAAATACTGTAACTACTAATTTAGTTAAATCTATCCAACTGTGAAAATATATTGGCGTGAATAAAAATATATAGACATGAAACGCATTGCATTTTTTGTTTGAAAAAAATTGGCTTCAGTAAAGAGCAATTGAAGTTTGAAAATATGCTCCTGAGAAGAAATGTGTTCACTTCCATAAAACATATTGGTGTGTAAATATACAGTATGTACCAGTCCCAGAGCAATATTATGAATTCAGTGAAATTCTGTTTTGTTAGTTAGTAAGATGAACCAAGTAAAAGGAATTGCATGCTGCAATTACTACATATAAAATACGTGTGGGATGAAGTCCCATTTATAAAGCAATTATAAATGTGAGATATTTCACTGGCTTTTGGAGGAGAAAAAAGTCGATAAAACAACACTGTCAATGCAATGCCAGCGCACAGTGAACCAAGGTCAGTGCAAACTGGTATCATTCTTATTGAAAAGTACCTAATGTACACTCAGTTCTGCAAAATAATTGCAGAAGAGAATTACCAATGGTGAGTGGAAGCAGAATATCTTACTAATAAATTGGCATCTCATCCATATAATTTGTGGAATGAAAATACGGAAAAAAAATGGTTCTGGTAACATGATTCTCCGTGTGTTCTGGTTAGCTCCTCCTCCTTCTAAGTGCTCAATAATTTGCAAACGTGCGCTAAGCTGTGTCTTCTGACCCTGAGCTAAGGAGCAATTACTGTAAGAAATTTTAAAGTTATTTACCGCAAGCCCCAAAATTATAGAACCGTATAACTTGGACGCTTCTTACACCTTTACTTGTTTATGATTTAAGTACATATAATGTGCATGACATCTCTACATTAGTTTGCCATAAAAATATGTTACTGCATGGAATTAACTAGAGACTGTTCTAGATATACTTGGACAAACATTTACCCATCCTTTAGGGTACCTTCTACCTAGCATTTTTGAAATATATATTTATCCAATTGATTATTATGTTATGTCTGATGATTTATCATTTGTAATTGTTTTGTGTTTTATTTCTTATGCAGAAGTCACATAAAGTGCTGGGAGCAACTCTCTTGCACCCAGCTGAGGTGACACAAAAATATTCAAAAACTTACAAAGGAGGATATTCATCCTGTCAAACATAATGTCAGTTGTTTTACTTTCTCAAGAGCAACTTTGATAACTGACAACTGCAGTTTTACAATGATTTTATTGCATGTTCTGGTAATTTAAAAGGAGGCTCTAAACATTTAGACTCAATATTTAGTTTTGCAGACTAAGGCTTTCAAGTCAGTGCATCCTTAGCTGAATATGCTTTCATATACAAGTCCAAATATGTCAGCTGATCCAGAATAAGATTCAAAGAATTGAACAAATACGTCAGTCTGCCCATACTAAACATTCCTAAGAAATTTGTTCTAATACATTGTTTGAGCAACCTGATCTAGGACAAGGTGTTCCTGCCCATGGCAGGGGGGGTGGAATTAGATGATCTTTAAGGTTCTTTCCAGCCCAAACCATTCTGTGGTTCTATGATTCCATATCCGTGCTCTAAACAAAAAAGTTGTAAGTCTTGATATGGCCTTTCTGCCAAGAGCATTCCTTTTGTCGTCTCCATCAAAACCAGCCCAAGTCATAACACTCAATAGCTAACTTAAAATATCGTAGCCTGTAAAATTTCTAAACATTGTCTCCACTGAACTTACTCCTACAAATGAGATGATCTAGCAGTGTGATACAGCATACCAGCCAGATGGGATTACCATTGCTCTTTGTAGTAATGAAATTGTAATTTCATTCAGATGGGATAATGTTAGATACTGCAATTAGGAGCAGAAAGTCCTATCTGTCTGCTCACCTTGTGTCTAAACCATATAGCAGCTGTAATGTCATAATTGTCCTTAATGAAGACCTACTTGAGTTTATCATAGCATGCACACCAAGTTTCTCTTCCACAGGAAACAAGTGAAATTGCATTACTCCTGACATTCGGTCAGCATGCTGAGGGCATTACTAGTGTTTCTGATCAGTCTCACCAACACCCATGGCCACAGAAGCTCTATTTAAGCTCAGGCAAGGAGCTTTGCTTTCTTTCTGAGGACTGTAGAAGGAGTGTGACGTTTCTAGTCCTATGTTTTTTCAGAGGTCTTCAGTCCAGGTTTCAACCCCTGGATTGACTTCCTTATTTCATCTTAGACTTGCCTTATCTTTACGGACCTGTCTGCTGATCACTGGATCTGATCTTAAGCTAGACCTGAAGATTAACTGCACATCATCATCTCTGACCTGCTTTATTGCTATGCCTTATAATCTGAGCTCATGGTTGGACCTTACTGAGTTCTCTGGGTCAATCCTGCTTGTATTGCTTAGGTACCTGTGGAACTGGGCTGTAGCTGTTGAGGCCCTCATGGGCCTGGGATCACTGTTTGTCTGGCTTGCTCTTTCTAAAAGAGCAGCTAAGCTCTTGTTGCTCTCTAACAGCTGTGGTCTGAAAGAATGCTATACCCAAAGAGCGGGTTCTGTTAGTATTAGGCAGAATCAAAATAAAGGAAGGGGGAAAAAAATGAAAGAAGAGAAAAATATCACCAGTCAAATGTCTTGGTGACACTAGCTATTAAAAAAAAAAAAAAAAAAAACACCTATAAGTCAAGGTGAAAATATGCTTGAACCGATAAAAGAGACTCAGATAACAGTGAGCCTGAAATCTGATGGAAGATAAAGAGCCAGTAAGGAAAAGTGAAGCAAGGGAAACCTGTTATTTGGACCACAGGAGGGGAGGATCCAGGTAAGGAGTCCGGGGCTAGCAGAAGGTGATTTGTGAAATAAGAGCCATAACATAAATCTTAAGACAGAGCTTCCGAAAGAAACTGAGAGTGGCTGAGCAGAGTAGCTGGACCAAGGAGACACAGGATGGAGGAACACAAGACAATATTAGAAAAGAAGTAAAAAAGAGAAACTGATAATGAAGAAGAATGAGAAAAGAAAAACTCTCAATAAAAAATGAGAGCAGGAAAAAAGACAAAACATGGAGAAAGAAAGCTAGGAATGAAGTAGTATGTCTGAGGCAACATGACCTGAGAAGCTAGATGATTGGAATGGGGAACAACAGAAATACCTACTGGTGGATGAGAAACAGGGTTAGAAGAGCAGCAATGCTTCAGGCTTCAACACAAAAGAAGAAATGCCCGTACCCATATTGGTTTACATGGTCCAAAAGTCAATACATCTCACTCTCAAAATGCATCTGCTTTTGGTAAATACCTAAGATTCATCATAGGGTATGCACAATACATGAAGTCACTCTCTCCTCTAGGAAACGGTAACTTACTGTACAATTTGCTAATCTGTGAGCTCAGATGTAATGGTATAAAATGGATTTAAAGACTAAGCATTCTGGTGATCTAAAATGATATCAATGTGACAACATGCCTTTTCCCTCATTCACTTTCGTACAGCATAAGAAAACATTTCCATGCACTGTTTAAGAGGATCTTAGAGTTATGAAATAAATTAATTTGGTTATGCAACCTTAATGTAGCCTTTCTATTTTTCTATGGTAAATGATAACTATGTAATTTCA
This sequence comes from Nettapus auritus, assembly GCA_011076525.1. Lineage (NCBI taxonomy): Eukaryota > Metazoa > Chordata > Aves > Anseriformes > Anatidae > Nettapus > Nettapus auritus. The sequence goes on from CM021765.1 coordinate 97,816,299, forward strand.
CTTCCTTCTGTTCTCTTCTACTTGCTCCCATCCCTAACAGAGAGTCCTGCTCTCATTTGGCCCAAGGAATTGCTCTAGGGATGATTCATGGTTCTGGGGAGAAGGAGGACATTGACAGATAGAACCTGTAATTCATTAGCTGAAAAAAAATAAAATGGAAAATGTGTAATCAATATGGTAGAGGACTGAAAGAATAGGAGAAGATAGGCTTGGAGTAATTAAATGCTGCCTTTGAGAGTTGGATTATATTTCTGTATGCCACAAAGTTCCTCTGTGATGTTAAGTCACTTAAGCCAAATGTTTTCACAGTGGTAGTAAATTGACATTAATGCTCATTTTCTCAGCTTCCAACTTTGTACCAAGGAGTCGTATCTGCAGAAATCTGAAGTACTGCTGGCATCCTAAAGACAATGTGAACTGGACTATGAACATACAGAGCTGTGTAATGAAAATTGGCCACTTGGAATTAGTGGTTACCTTTGACATTAATCTTAATTAAATACTTCATTATAATGTATCTGCAGAATGAGGACAAATTAAGGTTGCATAGGCAGTTCTGAATTCTTTTTTTTTTTTTTTTTTTTTTTAGTTTTAGTGATGTTAATATAGCTTTGTATATGTATTTGTTCTTTTATTAGAATTCAGTTATTTGCCTCTCTTTTAGTGTTAGCTTATTAACTTTAATTTAATTACTCTTTTATTTGCCTAATGTTTTTATATCAGTTATATCTCAGAAGTATAATAATCACAAATTAAAAGAATCAGTGAAAGTTTCAGCTTCTTTTTTTTTTTTTTTTTTTTTTCTTCCCGGAAGAGTGTGGATCTCTTGCTAAGCCAACACTAACAAATCAAACACTCACAGATGTTACAATTACTAAGATAAATAATGACTTATATTGCTACATCATTACTGGTCCAAAATACTTAACTGACTTACCCATCTTTGGAAGAAAAATAAAGTATGTTTGGAAAGAAACAAAACTGAAGGAATACAAAATACAATTGGTCAATCTCTGTTGATCTGTACTTCCTGTTTCAGAATAAGTGAGGTGTTTTATACTGCAATTGTTACAGTATTTTGCAAGTAAAATTTCTAATTGTGTTTGAGCAGAACACTTTTTGTGATCGTAGTGAAATATGAATGAATCAGAAATTGATGGAATACAGACATTTGTATGTTTGCTATTTTTTATCTTGAAGTTTACCAGAGGTGAAATTCTGGTTCTAGGCCTGAAGTACAACAAACCTTGTTATTTGTTAATAATGGTCAAGAGAAGAAATGAACATAACATATTTTTCAATACTTTTATTTTCCATAAGAATGCAGTAAAGTCTTTCATTATATCACTTGCCATTTTGATATAGGACAGACAATGTCTGACAAGTCAGACAGCTCATTCTAAGTGGAAAATAGAATTAAGAAAAATGTGTATGTCACAATATCTGTGGCCATTAGAGGAGCTGTGTTGTTTTCCCATGGCAAAGTTATAATGCAGGAGTCTGAATGGGATGCGTCCATAATTCAAGTTTCTACTGTGGTGAGATACAAAAGTTATAAAGGAAAATCCTCCTGATGGAGAAGTACCAGAAAACATAAACAGATTTTCAAGGTGCTTGGACTAGTTAAAGCAAACCTAAATTCTCAGATAATCAAAACTGTGGTGTGCTGCTAGTGCATTTGGCTGTAATTAATACTTTAGATGTTAGATGATGGTTCCAACAGCACTTTAAAATAGTGACCAAAAAAAAAAAAAAAAAAGTTTTTGTGGATCTAAGTTATTTGCCTGAATTTTCTGTTAATATCAGGACTATAGTGTAGACTATTTTCAGTAATTTTTTAGGTTATAGAGAATGAGTCTAAGTGAAATGAGTTAATCAACCCCTGCTAGAGTTGTACGTAGAAATAGTGTTAAGTAAGGGACACTTGAAAATGTCATTTTGAAAATTATTTTTCTGGGTTTCAGTTGTCTGAAATGTTTTGCTTAAAACAGATTCTTTATTCTTCCCTTCCTGAACCAATTGGATTATGTTATGTCTTATTTTTTAATATCAGAATTATTTTTATAGTACCAAAGTATGGAAAAATCACTAAATGCAAATATACTATGTGTATGCCCTCAGTTTTTTCTTGTTAATATATAAATACTGAAATTAACAAACGATACCTGAACAGAAGACTATCCACTGGAGGATGGATCCTTGCCTACAGCAGAAGCCAATTTGATTTGCTTCAGTATTTATAGCTTTTGTATTTTACAGAGGGCAAAATAGGTTAATTAAATAATTACAGTATTTCATTTTAACAGTATATAATACCTATTTATTATATAAAACGTAAGTTGAAGGGAAAAAATAAGATACATTAGTTATGTTCTGTTCATGCATTCTGTTCAGGCACCTGCTACCTGCAGAATATGGAAGGTGAGAATGGCCACTTTTCCAATATTCAGGCTTCAAAATATTTATTGATATATAGAAGTGTTTCAGCATACATAAACTAACTATCATAACAGCATTCTTAAATACAATCTGCCTATATATCTTAAATATATATATATACTCCTGTTTTTTTATTGATTTTAGGTAAAGAAAATGAAACCTATTAAATAGTTTATTTGTTCTTCATAATTCTTTTACATATGGCATTTCCAAATGTAATGGGGGATTGTAAATGGGCACCAACTTTCAACGGAATCAAAGAAGATCCGATTCATTCCTTTCATGCCTCCTGTACACAGTCATGTTCTGAAGCTGTTAACCGTATGCGTGCATGAGACAGTATTAAGCTTGCCATAATCAGAGTATGTGAAATTTCTGTGTTTTCATTTATATAAAAGACTATGTACTTTACTTATGTCTTGTTCAAATGTAGTTAAGTGTACTCCAGTACTGCTCAAGAAATTTTACAGCTTCTTGATTGTTCAAGTACTGTGGTTCTTAGATACTTGGTTTCAGTCCCTGTACCTTGAAGTAGATTTCTAATGTGGATTTTTAACTTCAAGAGTGATCCTTCCTTAGGAATGAGCCTGATCTGTGATTGTGTTGTGACTTGTGGGCATATTTTTGCAGGAGGTGGTGGGGTATTACCAGTGGAAAGTATTCACACAAGTACAGGATTTTGAGGGATTTTGTTACTTAAAATTCTGGTGTGGCTACTTCGGAAGACAAGGTAATTGTGCATCTTACTATTGCTGAACATTTCAGGCTGTTCCATGTATGAGTTACAGTACTTAGCAATGTGAACAGCGAACTAACAAGAGGTCATGAGTATAGGCATTGTTTTTAATTTCCTTTAATAGCTGGGTGCTAAATAGCCATCCAATATAACCTAGCAGTAGATCTAGACCTAAATCTCAGTTGTTTCAAGATGACCCTGAAGTCACTCCAAGTGAAGGCACTAGAACGTTCTGGAACAACTGCTAAGCAAATATGTTTGCCTATAGCTGCTCTGACAAGTTTTCTTTCCAAGCTTAAACATGATCTTTCTGGCCTTCACTGCACTATTGTTGCAAAGTCTTACTTTTGGTCTCTGGTCTTTTAAGGAAATTCGGGCAAAGTTTGGAAGTTATCACATACAGAAGTTTTACATGGTTTAATAACAGTACACCATTCATTACTCTTTTACACTGGGAACAGTGCCAAAATTAGAAAGGCAGAGGAGTCTCTAGGTTTCCAACTTGACCTTATGAGAACTATGCTCCCTAGTACATGTTGGCATTGTTCTGGTCTGGTTTTACCCAGACATTTTATGGAAATGTTCATGTGTGTTTTTGCAGTTTTACTGGTTCTAAGGAATTTCTTTAATCTCCCTAACCTGTGGATTTTAGACTCTGCCACTCTTTTGAGAGGATGGTAGACAGTCTAATTTGTTAAAAACATATGAGGTCTTCATTTTGACAGTATTCTGATAAGGGCCCAACTCTACACATTGCCAGCTCCAGTGAGCGTTAGATGTTTGTCTAATACAGTGCAATTAATTTATATTTAACTAATTGTGGTGGTTTTACTCGGGTGGGCAGCTGAGTTCCACCACAACCGCTCTCTCACTCCCCCTCCTCAAAGAGGAGCGAGGAGAAAATACGATGAAAGGGGCTGAAGGGTTGAGATAAGGACTAGGAGATCGCGCAATAATTATCGTGACGGGCAAAACAGACTCAGCACAGAGAGAAAAGTAAGATTTATTGCTTATTACGAACAAGCTAGAGAAGTGAGAAACAAAGGAAAGAAACCAAAAGCACCTTCCCCCCCATCCACCCTCTTCCACCTCCTCCCCCCGAGCGGTGCAGAGGAACGGGGGAATAGGGGTTATGGTCAGTCTACAGCACTTCTTCTCTGCCACTCCTTCTCAGTCACTCTTGTCCCCTGTGCTGTGGGGTCCCACCCACGGGATGCAGTCCTTGCTGAACTGATCCAGCGTGGGCTGTCCACAGGCAGCAGCTCTTCAAGAACTGCTCCAGATATGGGTCTGTACCACGGGGTCCATCCCTCGGGAGCAAACTGCTCCAACCTGGGTCCCCCACGGGCAGCAGCTCCTGCCAGGTCACCTGCTCCTGCGTGGTCTCCTCTCCACGGGCTGCAGGTCTGGCCCGGAATCTGCTCTGGCAGGGGTCTTCCACAGGCCGCAGTCTCCTTCACGGCACAGGCTCCACCGTGGTCTCCTCCACGGGCTGCAGCATGGAACCCTGCTCCACCGTGGTACTCCATGGGCTGCAGGGGGACATCCTGCTTCACCATGGTCCTCACCACAGGCCGCAGGGGACTTCTGCTCCGGCGCCTGGAGCACCTCTCCCCCTCCTTCTTCACTGACCTTGGCGCCTGCAAGGCTGTTTCTCACTCCTCTCACCCTCCCAGCTGCTGAGTGGCGCAGCGGTTTTTTCCCTGTCTTAAATATGCTCTCACAGAGGCACAAAACAACATCTCTTATTGGCTGGGCTCTGGTCAGCAGTGGGGCCCTTACCAAACATGGGGCAGGTTCTAGATCCTTCTCACAGAAGCCACCCCTATGGCCCCCCTGCTACCAAAACCTTGCCACATAAACCCACTACACTAATACATCTATCTGTACTACATAAGCTAATGCGTAAAGTCAGCTCAGTGGAAATTCCAGTTATTAGCATCACTGTTGCCTTACAGTGCTAAGTGAGGCTGAAGACTTATGATTTTTATTTTTGCATATAGTACAGGAATCAAGTATCTGACACTTTGATTTGTGCCAATATAAATGTTTTGTTTGTTGTCACAGACCACAAGTTGCACTTCCAAATATGACCATGGAAATAGTTCTTTCTCAGCCTTCCTTTTCATCTTGTAGTGTATTTGTAGTCTTGTGATGGCTATTTGGATCAGTGGTAAGGTAGAGGAAAGTTGGAGACGTATTCTGTGCTTGAAGGCACTCACCACAATGATGTTACCACTTCAAAGGTAATTCTATAGGATGCGGTACCTGGTTACACTCCTAAGGTCCATACTAGTTTAAAGATGATGATAAAAATGAGAAATGAAAAAGCTCATCTCATTCACAAGTTGTTTGAAATCCAAATGTATTAACATTATGTCTTCTAACATTTCTTGGCGTGTCATACAAGAGTAAGATAACCTTTCCACAGTTTTTGTAGAAACAGAAAATATAGGTGACTCTCAAAACATCATTATGATTGTTTTCCAACTTCTTAGTCTTTCTAACATTTGATTATCAAGCTAATGGTATCAATTGCATATTCATACTTATGAGAGAAGGTGAAGAGGAAGATGTGTTCGCTTTCATAAATACATGTCATTGAAAGCACTTCTGTGCTGTATGGGAAACATAGCTATACCAATGAACTTACTATAAATATTTTAGAAATTTGGATTCAGAACATATTAAGGTTGCAAATCTGCATGGATTTGCAATGTAAAAAACATTCTATTTTTCATTCCTCTGAATTCTGGATGTATGGAAACTTTAAGATATGCTTACATTGGTATTTTATTTTGATTATGTATGCTATTAGTAAGTCTCCAGATCATCCTGTGTTTTCAATAGCATCATTGAGTGATCTTGGATCCAGCAAACTGGATTTATTTTGTGAAACAAAACGAGAACACATACCAGAATATAGCTTACAGACTTCACCAGGTAGTGCATGTGTTATACACAAAGCCAGATTACTCTTAGTTCATAGAACCCCTCCCTTTCCCATATTTGCTTATAATGTCAATACCAATTTTTTAGAACAAACAGTTCTGTGCAGAATTGTTCTTATTGTGCAGTATTACTCGGTAGCATATACATATCCTTACATTCCAGGATTTTTTTTTTCAAATGAATTCTATCAATTTCATGATTGAAAGCAAAATATATTTTTTGTGCTTCTTAGAAATGCAAAGAGAATGGGGTGGGCAGACATGTTTGATTAGCAAAGATTTTTGTGGAGCTAGAATGATTTTTTTTCTCTCTTGTTGTAAGCTGCGTTTTTCCTTCAGAAGTTTACTTTTGCTAAATTAAATCACTTCCAAAAACATTTTTTTTAATCTTGATTTTTTCAGACTGTGAGACTTTGTCAATGAGTTAAATTCATTCTTATTTTCACCTCAAGAAAATCAAGAATTGTTGAATCCCAGATTTTCCAAGTAGCATTCCAAACTGATTTCAGTCTCAGTAGGGAAATAATAATTTTGGGACTTATCCCAGTGTGCATCGCTTAAGCTTTTCCCCTTTTCTTACTCTGTTGTTTGGGTCATCCTTACCTGGAAAGACTTCTGTTGTTGCTGCAAGCAAGTTTTGTTGAAATTCTGTTTGGAGCTCTGCTCAGAAAATTATCAGCATCTTTGAAAATAGATTAAAATTCTTGCCAGCTGGCAAGGAGTATTAAAACCAGTATATATGAACACTAGGAATAACACAATTATAGTAAATATAACTTAATAGCAAATAAATAATAGACATAATAAAAATAACAGTTCAATAGGGGGTTAACAGACAAGTATTAAATGTTTATAAAATAAAAATAAAAAAAATCCTTGCCATGTCTTTCTCCTTACAATTTTTTCTGAGGAGAATGGTACAACCCTGATTGAACATTGTGGAATGGAAGTTTTGATATTGTGGCACTGAGCGGTTTAAATAAATCACTCTTTCTTTATATTAACTTTGAATGGAGAAAAGCCCTCTTTCAGTTAGTGGGAATTTGGGCTTCTCTCAATTTGGAATCTCATTTATTTCCTGAAAACAGTGTCAGACTGGATCTGTAGCTCCACTGGTAATTCTCCCTCCTACATTTTTTGTGTTTCTTTCACTGTTGCAGAAATTGTGGCTGTCCTCACAACAGAATTTTGGCACTCCACTGACCCAGGAATGTGACAAGAGCTCATTAGGATACCTATTCTCTTCTCACTCCCAGTTTCATTCCTCTTTCTCATATAGTTTGGCTGTCCACTTGTAGTGGACTGGATACCAAGCCTGTAGGTTATTCAGGCTGTTGTCACTTACATTTTGTAACCTCTATGAAAATCCAAACGAGGAAAGTTAGTTATAGCAAGCAAAATTATTAGAAGATAACTGGGACAGTTTCAGTTTGAGCTTAGAGCTTTATTTGCAATATAGTCCTTACCTACCTAAAACTTCACTCACAAAAATAGACAGACTCAGAGGTAGTCAAGCTTACGTAGGGATAGGTATGATAAAATCTTTTTTCCCTAACTCCAGTGTTGTTCTGTCAAATCCAGGTGTCATTAAATTAACAATACAACAAAATGTACTCACATTACAATTTTTAGAATAATTCTTATTGTCAGGTAATATATATATATATTTTTTTACTGCAAAAAGTACAGGTTTTCTTGAAGAAATTCTAGCCTTTAACTGTTCATAAACCTACCTCTTTCTTCATACTTTTGAAATTTCCAGACTCATGAACTGTGCCATAAAAATACTCATACAGTAGTATGAAGTGAATTCATCTTCTTGAAATACATTGATCTGAAACTACTATGTAATTCCAACAAACATCAGTTAAGATTGAGAACCTTTCCTTACATTAAGGGAATAACATTACACTTGAGATAATTTTTAAATTCAGTATCAGATAATATTAATGAACATTTAGCATGAATAGGAAACATAAAGTAGTCCATAAGGTAATGGGCAATTGAGTTATCCTGTATTTCACTAAAGTTGTTCCCAGTTTATACACAAGAAGAATGTAAGTGCATTGTATTTAAAAATAATAAATAAATAACTGACCTTTCTTTTTAAAAATTATTTATCATATGTATTCGTAGGTGCATAAGGCATCTCTTGTTATTATTTCAGTGCTGGACTGGTCTGTTCAGTCTTTTGACTATAATACTGACAGACTCTATTTTTTCTCTACATTGCTTTTAGAAGAACTTCCCTTTCTAAGTGATGTCTGTGTGACCTTTTGTTATGGAAGAGTGTTGTTAAAGCATGTCCTGAATATGTCAGTTGTAAAATACAACTGACATTTAGTATCTGTCCCATTTGAAAAAGCCTTACTGATATATAGTCAGTGATGCACAGGTGCATCATCCACCTTCCACATGACTTCATTGAAGTTCATGCTTAAACAATCAGAAATTTCTCTGAGATTGCTGAGCTCTTCTTTTGTTATGAACTTGTCCATGATTGAGCTGTCATTTGGACATACCAACTTCTTCCATCTGGTGATAGTTTTGACTTTTTTTTTTTCCTGTGATATTGCTCTTTTATATTTGTTGAGAAGTTGTCTGCTTTCTGTTTGAAGAGCTCAGCATGTCAAGAAAATGTTATGTTCAAATTTTAGTACTGCAAATGATGCATAGGCAAACTTCTGATAGTCTAAAAATTCCACGTTAGAAAAGTAATCTCTACAGCACTTAATGTTAAAAGCTTCTCTTGATTTTGGGATAGATTTTCTTTTCCAAGAATTAGAATAATAAACCGTGACAAATTAAGCATCTCTAAAACAGATAATGCTGTTTCCAACTTTTAAGGAGTATGCAAGTATGAAACAGGCTCCCCAAATAGTGTTGCCTAAAAATCAGAGCAAGCATCATGGTACCTATCAGAAAGAAGGAATATTGAAAGAAAAATATTTATATTTTTCTACTATATTAGCTGGTATTTGAGATTCTAGAAAGTTTTTAGGAACACACTTAATCAACCTAAACTATAAACAAGCAGAAAAGAAAGACCAGGTTCTGTTTATTGATGATTTAGGCTCAGCAAAAAATAAGGCATGAAATGATCTTGTGTTTCACACTTTGGTGAAAAAAGTTTTTGCTAATCAGAAATTAGTGGGAATAGTTCTAGTCTGGCAGTAGTGGTGGACACAGCAGGAAGAACAGTTGCTAGCAGTGACAGAGCTAATCACTATTGGAAATGACTCATAAAACTTCAAGTTATAATTGCCTAGATATCTCCTTACAAGGAATAAATAAATAAATAGATGGTAGAATAGTAAGTGAAAACTTCAATTAAAGCACCAGACCTCTGCATGAAGGTTATGTAGTCATGAATATTTTTTTGCATAGCAGTGTGAATGGCTTGACATCTATAGGCAAATAAATATTAAGGAAGACCAGAAAATTCATGGGCATCCAATGTCCCCATGACATTTAGGTCCCTCAAGATAACTAGTTTTTTGTCTTGTTATTTTATTATTATTATTATTTTCTTTGTAATTTTTTTCCCTGTGTAATGCCTAAATTCTCTCACCTATTTGAATGGAGAATAGTTTTGATTCTCTACTTCTTAGTTCCAGTGGAAGTGACAAAGGCTATATAAAATATACAAATACAATTTCACTATTCCAGTCCAAAAAATACTGCAGAGGAATTTCTTCTGCCTTATTTGCGATGCATCCATTTAGGCAGTCCATGATTCAGGATATTTTTTTCTACTCACAGTGAATAGGATTCTGAAAGGTTCAAAATTTTATACACTGCTTCCTGAGAACTTTTACTTATTCAGTCTTCGGAACATTACTGTACGGTGTACAACAGCTTGTCCTTTTTCCTTTCTTTTTCTTCCCCCCCCCCCCCCGAGCTTGTTGTCTTACATTTCTCTACATTGAATTGCATAAGCCATTACTACTAGATTTTCAGCAGTTCCTGAATTATAGTCTTTTTTTTTTTTTTTCCTGTTTATTGACCTGTCCTCATTTTGTGTTTCGTTATTAGCACATTTTATCAACTTACCTCTTATTTTTGCATCAATTGAACAAAACTGGCTGTAATGCTCTTTTGGCACTCCTCTAATCACCTCTTTCCAACTGAAACTGTTTTCCTAATACTGATTCCTTTAGCTGCTAAATATCATTAACTATATGATTACTTGAAGCCTAACAAAAAAGCATGCTTCATATTGGTGGAAAATGTACTGAAAATGAAACTTTGCTGAAATCTTTCATTTTTTTTCCATATTCATATAAACTACAGTCAGTACCTCTCATCCGCAGATAAGCATTTTTGTATATATATCTTTGTATTTCCTGCTTATTAATCTTGCAATTAAAATTAACACTAACAATAAAACTAGAATCAGTAAATGTTTTCTTCCTAACAATTTGAAGACTTGGAGAAATCCTGATGATGCTTTACTCATATCTTTCTCATGTCTGTCTGATAATCTACTGTCCTATTGTGCTTTTTATATTTCCTCAGCAGTACAGTAGAACTCCTGGCTAGTATAGCTTTAAAAGGTTCTAAATGAGCAAAAGATATAGCATATATTTGAATGCAAATAACTCTTGTGGCCTTTATGTGCATTGTTACTGGGAGGTGGAGTTACGCCCCTTTGCTGTTCCCTGTGAATGGATGTTCTGGTCCGCAAGGGATAGAAGAATGGGCTAGGAGCTATGCAAGTGCATTCTTTAGCTGGAACTTGCTGAAATAACTGCTTTATTATTCAGCCCCCAACTAACAAAACAAAATGTGGGAGGATAATATTTGCTCTTCAGTGTACAGAAACAATAGGTTTATATTTTTCATCTGTTTGTATTGAATCTTGCTATCTACTTATAGGGAAAATGCTACAGGTGTGTGCTGGCTGCAGAATGTTTTCCATGCTGATGTGCTAAGCTCTTTACGGCAAGCAACCCAATATGTAGACTGTCTTAGCTTGAATGGAGGGTCCAGCTAGCTGCTATATGCTATCAGTGGTTGGGCTGGTTGTATAAACAGTCTTGTGTAAATATTTACAGTGTCTCTCAGTCAACCAGCACTTCTCCTTTAGAAAAATAAATTCCTGCAACAGTAAGGTGATACTCTTAACTCCTTCAGAAAACTACTTCAGTGAAAGTCCTGTCAAGTGGCAGTTGAGAGAAAAAAATAGACCAAAATAATAAATTCTGGTTTAATTCTTTTCCTGCTTACCCAGGTAGAAATACAGAATAGTCAACAGAAATGAAAATAAAGTTTAAAACCATTTCAAAATGCAAAAATAAGATCACCTCATCATTCATAACCTTACCTAGATTTGGGGCTATAAATTGAAACAGGAAAATTAGATGCTTCAAGTTTTTGCAGATTAAATTTTACACAAGTTGTACAGCTGCTGTTTAATTTCATACTAGTTAGTACTTTCATATGGGTAGTCTCAAACAGTATTTTTCATTCTGTGGAAAGAAAAGTGAGAAAAAGCTGATGAAAAGTGGATTTACCCAATGTGAGCAATAGGAATTTATTTTCTTTTCCACAGAAATAAAGATGATTTGTGGTGCAAGTCCCAAATTATGATCAAATATGCAATTTATGACCAATCTTTCTCATTTTCTTTGCATGACAGAAGATCGCTTTAAGTGGGAAAGCAAGTAACCCCAGTGTCCAGATATCCAGAGAGCAACAAAACAAAGCTAGAATAGGTTTAGGGTTGTTTTTTTTGTTTGTTTGTTTTGTTTTGTTTTGTTTTTAGTGGTGGTGGATTTTGTTTGTTTTTGAAGACTGCAAGGGTTATACAAGATCATATCTGAACTTTTCTGATTATAGAACGTGGTTACTAACTTGCTACATTTTAAAGTAGATCAGTGTGTTCTCTACTGCTTTCAACTTTGAATTTTTTTCAGCAAAGCCCAAATGATGGATGAAAGTTATTTTCCTGTTCGTTTGATTTCCTTTTCAATTGCTAACATATAATTTAACTGCTAACACATTAACAGTTTTAGCCCGTTGAAATGAGAGCTCTGAAAACTGCATAGGAGGATTCTGAGATGGCACTGAGGTTCCTGACTAGCATCTAACACAATTTGTGATATATATTAATTGCTCCCTGGGTAATAATGCTAAAAAAGGTCCTGAGATAGTTTGGGAATCGGGTAGGCAATAGTTTTGCAATATGTAGCACATTTTGGTTGTCACTAATATGGAAATAGTGTTATTTACAGCATAATATGCTATTCTTACTTAGCAAATGGTAGTGAAATCTATGCAGAAATGTCTTAGGTATTTACAGCTAGGAACTGTCAACGGGATTTTGTCAATGGGATTTATCAGAAGTTTCATTTAATTGTTGACAATTATGCATGCACTTAATTTATGACTAGATGAAGACAACATCTGTTTGTTTCGGCAACTTCTCAACTGTACAGTGTTGGAAGACACAAACTGGTAAAAAAAAAAAAAAAAAAAAAAAAAAAAAAAAAAAAAAA
>CM021765.1:97829024-97851358 GCA_011076525.1 Nettapus auritus
AAAAAAAAAAAAAAAAAAAAAAAAAAAAAAAAAAAAAAAGTAAAAATCCAGGCTTGAATAAAAACAGGCAATGGAAGAACAGTCTGTTTTTTATCTAAAATAGGAGAGTTACACAATTACATCCTTCCAGTGTTCCATCCATTTCAGTCTCCTGGCCTCCACAATGACCAGTGATGAATGCCCACCCAGTGGGTATTCAATATGGTTGACAATATGATGACCTTTCTCCATGATATGTTCCCTCAGTTCCTAGGAATTAGCAATGTACGAAATTCCTGAGATCGATGTTAAATCAAAGCCACCATATTAACCATGCTCTAAATGTTTTTTTGTGTTTGTTTGTTTGTTTTTTTTTCCTGCATCTGTCTTGTCTCTATTCTTTGACAAAATCAGCCACAATTTTGACTGTGTATTAGAAGTATTATTCTGTAATTTGTATTAATCCATTTCTTGTTCTAGTTTTGAGCCTACCACCTGAAAATTTCATTGGGTGAATAGCACTGTACTTACATTCACCAGCCCTTCATGACTTCCCTACACCTTGACTTCCCTTCCCTCTTCTATAAGCTAAAAAGCTTGTTTCTGTTTTGTTTGGCTTCAATAAGAAAGCATACTGTGCCCACAGTCATACAAAGACTTATTCTGTGTCATTTCTGGTTCTATATGCTTTTTGAAAAAGAGTGGGCAGGTAATTAGTATTCAAGATAGTACTGGTAGCTGTACATTCATACAGTTGCATATTGTGTTTTTGTTTTGTCTTGGTATTCCTTCTCAATATTTTTTCTAAGCTTGCTTCTTCACTACTTGACACTGACCACCAATACAAAAACAGGCAGTGACTTTTCTGAATGGAAACTGCTCATCTCTGTGTATTTTTGTATGTATGTTTTGGGAAGGGGGAGTAAGGAGACTGGTCTTCTACATTTACTGATACTGAATTCCATTTACCATTTTACTACCAGTTATTTTGTACAAGAGTGTTCTCTAAGTGTTAGGAATCAGTTTTACCATTGACTATTTTGACTAATTTTGCATCACCGAGGGCTTTGTCTCGTCATTGTTTACCCATCCATTACTCTATGTGTAGTAATTATTTTTTTTGTTTCCAGTCAGTCTAAAATATCCTGCTTTCCAAGAGTGCTTTTTTCTACCACATTCTATTTTTTTTTCTAGGATTTTTACTTCCATCCACTATTTATCTGAATTTTATTATATATTTGTGCATATTTAATTCAATAAATTCAATATTTTATAAGTTTAAAAGTATTTCTCAGTTGGTATATATGATGCTATTCTTAGTATCATGATAGGTCTTCTGAGATACTGCAGTTTGTATCAGTTAAATGATATTCCTTTATTTCACGACACTTGCAATTATTTGACAGAAATTTTGCATGTAAGGCCGAAAGAAAGATTTTACTTCAAATTTCAGCAGCACTGTTGAGAAACTAAAATTAATTATCAGTGTTTTGAAAGGGACTTGTGATCACAAAACAACATTTTTAAAACAGGGAGTTCCTTCATACCAAAGTTTTTGAAACTACTGTGGTTCTATAACTTGATTTCCCTATAAATGTCTTCTCATTGTGTTTCAGGAAGGTAAGAAAAAGATGATCTGTGATTTTTTTTTCCTTGCTTCTCTAACAGTAATTTTAAATACAATATATATAATGTAAGCTTTATATAAATCTGCAGGAGAAACAAAGAAAACATACTTTGTTATTAAAAGCATTATTTTCGGTTATCTTCTTGTACTTTCATTTACATTAAGATATTGCAAATCACCTTGTTGTGTCAAGAATAAATTTGTTGCTAGAATCTTTCCACTTTTACTTATTTTTCTCTTCAGCTATTTTGCATATTTATTAGCTTCTTATCAGAGATACTTTGAATATAATTTCAAAAAAGGAAAATAAATATTTTCCTACTTTTTTATCATGATTTACGTAAAGGAGCACATTTTCTGCATGGCGTACTGGGAGTTAGGCATGCAATTTCCATTCATAATGAATCATGCAGAAAATTTACCCTTGAGAGGTACATGTATAGGCATCACAAACATTAATCATTAGTTGTCTAGCATTCCTGAACTACTTTCTTATCCAAAAATTATAAGATATATAAGAATTTCATTTCACTTTGAAATGGCTGGAATTTGTACAATTCATCTAATATAAAGAAATGACATTGTATAAAATCAGGAAGGCTATCTCCTCTATGATATGTGCAATAGAGTTTAGTGAACAAACAGATCCTACCACTCTTCTTACATATTCAGTATTTTGCTATTGTTTTTGCTGAATATAGGCCTAGTGGTTTATCAGGGAGTCTATAAAATTTGGGTCTGTTACTTCATAGATAAATTACTTCTTCCAGGAATTTGCTAGAATATGTCACTGCTTAGTATACCTGAATACAAGGATGCTCATTTCCTTCCCTCTTTATCTACCAGTTTAATGCATCGATCTATTTAATTAGCCAACAGACCTGTAAATATTTGTGTATGTGCTTTACACTATAAGAAGTGTTAATGACTTCAGCATTTCACAGCAATGAAATTGAGACTACATGTTTAAATTTTGAAGGATTAGGGCCTTCGGATTTCAGTTGACTGCCAAGGTCTGTGTGAAAATCCTGTGACCTTTGCAGGTAATAAGCTTGCTGGAAAATGCTCTTTTCTTTTGGTGACTTACATTTGTAGGTGTCCCTTTACTGGGCTCAAATTGAAAGAAAATGTAAGCAGCTTTTTTTTAAGTGAAACATTCTCAAAACAGTTTGAAGACTTAATTCCATCAAGTAGTACATATTTGTTTAAAGAAGTCTTCAGGCTGTTTGAAGCTAAGCTAGTGTCTGAAGAAGAGGTAGCTAGAGCAATCTGAAATAGGTTATGAAGCTATGTTTATTCCCTTATTAGTCTCGTTCTCTTTCCATGTGATAAAGGATGATGAACGAGTAATCTTTCCTTTCCTTGTATTAAAAATTGGCCTTTCATTGCATTTTGAGTACACTTGCGTTAACATTCAGTTCTGGCAGTCATGAAACTTGGGGATTTTCAAAGTTTTCCTTTATTATTGATAAAGCTTGCTTTAATTATAAAATAAGTGTGGGGTTTCAGTTTTACAACTTCTCCTGATAGCTTAACATTTGATATCTTACTCATGACCTCTGGATTCTGTATCAGATCTTAAAGCTTGGTTGACTGATGCCTTGAAAGAGAATAAGGATGTAGCCTTTTCTGGAATGTTTGACACAACTAGCAGAAGAACATGAGTAGAAATAAGGGTATTTGAGTATATGATCTTTTAAACTCTAATTTATTTGTTGGAAAAAAAAAAAAAAAAAGAGGCTTCAAACTTTACCAGATGAGTAGGGCTCAACAATTTCCATAAGTGTCCTTGATTTTGAGGGATATCACTGCTTCATCTTAAAGCTACTGCCATTCACATGATTCAGGCTTGATGTTAACCTTATACAGCACTTCTTTTCTGACTATCTCCCTTCCTCATACATCAAGAACAAGTGTATACATGGGGTTAGTAATGCCATGTAAGTTCCTAAATTCTAGGCTGATAACCACTGGAGAATCAAGCAATAATAAGGATCTCAGGGTAGCATCATTCTCAATTGCTCTTAAATTTAAGTAGGTAAAATAACACAATAATACTGTTTATATGATAGCAGGCTAGTTTGAATATAGCGCTTCCTATATCAGTGCATTATAGAATACTGCACATGCTCCAGTGAGTCTCAGTGAACAGAAGGGAGAACTAAAAAAGACAGGCAAATAACATTTACCAGTTTAACTGCCTATAATCTTACCACGGTTTTAACAGATGGCTTCCATAGTGTTACAGTGCATTGCTAAAAAGCTGGTGTATAATCTCAACACAGTTAAATTCCAGTATTGCGTGGATGCATTCACTATGTGGGAGTTGTTATATAAACACATTACCTGCCTGGAAGATGCATCATATGAAAAATCAGCATTGACAATTCTTGTGATAGCATCAGAAGTTTTGATATTAAATACTAGTGCATCTTGTCAAGATGCTAGCAAAATTCCCAGCATCCATTCATGGCCCTATATAGCAGGGGGGGCAGCTATGTATGTGTTAGCACACTCACTCTGAAGACAGGTGTTTAAAGCTTCCCAAAGGCAGGTGCTCTAACTTCTCTTATGGCTTCAAGAAGGAAAATAAAGGCGATGGGCAAAACTGGACCAAAAGGCAACCTATCCTGTAAACACAGAGGAAGAGAGTATTTCATTCTGTAATACTGTACTTAGGACTGAGCAAATGAGACTAAGACATGTCATGGGAGACATTGAAAATAGAGCAAAAACAAATGCAATGGGTATGGAGTTTAGAAAGACACAGTGTATTCTCGCTATGTACTTTTAAGAAATTAATGCACTTGTTGTACGTTTAACTATATGTTTTGACCCAGACAACATAAATATACATGCTTATCAAGGTATTCATGTATGGGGAACCTTTGTAAATGTGTAGGGGACTTGCAGTGCCTCACTGGTGGGTTTAAGATGAGGATTCCAAACTTCTAAAATCATTGCAGAAGAATCAAGGATAAGCCTGAAGGATGCCCTCTTCAAGAAACTGTAGTGGAAACGTGCGCACACACCTTTCAAAACACGGGCGTTGATTTATAAGCCATTGGCCATTTGCTGAGGCGATCGGCTCCGGGGCAGACGCGTTCTGCAGCGGAGCGGGGGATCGGGCCAGGCAGGGCTAATTTTCCGGCATCGAGCCTACTTGAGAGAGCCGCCACGACCCGGCAGCCCTCGTGAGGGACGCTGACGAGGCGTAGGCGGAGCCAGCAGCGCCCCCCCCCCCAGCCGTTCAAAAGCTGCCCCTAGGGAGCGCGGCGACCAGGGCGGGCAAACAGGGCGTGGCGCGTCAGAAGGGAGTGGCGCGGCAGTTAGCGCAGGCAGGGCGAGCAGGAAGGGCAGGGCGCTCTCCCCCGCCCATACGTAACACCGCCTGTAACGACAGCCCTTAGCTAGGCGATAATGGTCTCCACCAGGCACGGTGTGCTCTCCAGGAAGTCGGTACACGTCCAGACCGACTACCCGTTAAAAAATGCAGCAGTTCAGGTCACCGGATGCAGGGAGTGTCTGAGCCTGTGGCTGCCATCGGCGGGAGGCAGAGAAACTGGGTGCGTGAGGTGCAAGCAGGTGGATGACCTGGTCCGCATGGTGGCGGAGCTCAAGGAAGAGGTGGAGAGGTTGAGGGATATCAGAGAGTCTGAGCGGGAGATAGACTGGTGGAGCAACTCCCTGCAGGGCCTCAAGGAGAAGTACCGGGGTGAGACATCTCAAACGGGGGTGGACCCCTTGCCCTGTCGCCGTCAGGCAGAGGGAGGGGATCTGGGAGTTGAGGAGGAATGGAAACAGGTCCCTGCTCGACATCGCAGGCGACGTCCTCTCCTTCCGGCCCCACCTTCCCAGGTGCCCTTACATAACAGGTTTGAGGCCCTGGAGCTTGAGAGACCGGTGGATGAGGAAGAGGTAGCAAGAGTACCCAGGAGGATGCCTAGGACGAGGAGGTCGACTCCACGCCTCAGGACTGCCTCCACCAAGAAAGACAGAAGGGTTATTGTTGTGGGAGACTCTCTCCTCAGGGGAACAGAGGGCCCTATTTGTCGGCCTGACCCTACCCGTAGGGAAGTCTGCTGCCTCCTTGGGGCCAGGGTCAGGGACGTTGCCAGGAAGCTTCCCAACCTGGTTCGCCCCTCTGACTATTATCCTCTTTTGATAGTCCAGGCAGGTAGTGATGACATTGAAGAGAGAAGCCTGAGGGCTATCAAACGAGACTTTAGGGGACTGGGACGGTTAGTGGATGGAGCAGGAGTGCAGGTGGTGTTTTCGTCCATCCCTATGGTGGCAGGGAGGGGTACAAAGTGGACACAGAAAGCCCACCTGTTAAACACGTGGCTCAGGGGCTGGTGCCAACACAGAAATCTTGGGTTTTTTGACCATGGGGCACTTTACTCGACACCCGGCCTGATGGCCGCAGACGGGTCCCTATCTTTTAGGGGAAAACGGATCCTGGGCCAGGAGCTGGCAGGGCTCATTGAGAGGGCTTTAAACTAGGTAAGAAGGGGGACGGGGCTGAAGCAAGGATTGTTGGAGCTGTGCCAGGGGGAACAATAGCAAGGCCGGGGGATAAGGCAATGGCCCAGCTGAAGTGCATCTACACTAATGCACGCAGCATGGGTAACAAACAGGAGGAGCTGGAAGCCATTGTGCAACAGGCAGGCTATGACTTGGTTGCCATCACGGAGACGTGGTGGGACCACTCTTATGACTGGAGTGCTGCAATGACTGGCTATAAACTCTTCAGAAGGGACAGGCAGCACAGAAGGGGTGGTGGTGTGGCTCTCTATATTAGAGAGTCTTTCGATGTTGTAGAACTCGAGGCTGGGAATGACAAGGTCGAGTCCCTCTGGGTTAGGATCGGCAGGGCCAACAAGGCTAGCGTCCTGGTCGGGGTCTGTTATAGACCGCCGAACCAGGATGAGGAGACGGATGAGGAGTTCTACAGGCAGCTGACAGAAGTTGCGAAATCGTCAGCCCTTGTTCTCGTGGGGGACTTCAACTTCCCTGACATATCCTGGGAGCACAACACAGCCCAGAGAAAGCAGTCCAGGAGGTTTCTGGAGAGCGTGGAAGATAGCTTCCTGATGCAGCTGGTTAGTGAGCCTACCAGGGGTGGCGCCCCGCTAGACCTTTTCTTCACAAACAGAGAAGGACTGGTGGAGGATGTGATTGTCGGGGGCTGTCTTGGGCAGAGTGACCACGAAATGGTGGAGTTCTCTATTCTTGGCGAGGCCAGGAAGGGGACCAGTAAAACCGCTGTATTGGACTTCCGGAGGGCTGACTTTGTGCTGCTGAGGACACTGGTTGGCAGAGTCCCTTGGGAGGCGGTACTGAAGGGCAGAGGAGTCCAGGAAGGCTGGGCGCTCTTCAAGAGGGAAATCTTAATGGCGCAGGAACGGTCTGTCCCCACGTGCCCAAAGACGAGCTGGCGGGGCAGGACACCAGCCTGGCTGAACAGAGAATTGTGGCTTGAGCTTAGGAGGAAAAGGAGGGTTTATAATCTTTGGAAAAGTGGGCAGGCCACTAAGGAGGACTATAAGGATGTTGCGAAGCTGTGCAGGGACAAAATTAGAAAAGCCAAAGCTCAACTGGAGCTCAACCTGGCTACTGCTGTTAAAGATAACAGAAAATGTTTTTATAAATACATCAATACAAAAAGGAGGACTAAGGAGAATCTCCAAATCTCCATCCTTTACTGGATGCGGGGGGAAACTTAGTTACAAGAGATGAGGAAAAGGTGGAGGTGCTTAATGCCTTCTTCACCTCAGTCTTTAGCGGCAATACCGGTTGTTCTCTGGATACCCAATTCCCTGAACTGGTAGAAGGGGATGGGGAGCAGGATGTGGCCCTCACTATACATGAAGAAATGTTTGGTGACCTGGTACGGCACTTGGAAGTGCACAAGTCGATGGGGCCGGACGGGATCCACCCGAGGGTACTGAGAGAACTGGCAGAGGAGCTGGCCAAGCCGCTTACCATCATTTATCAACAGTCCTGGCTATTGGGGGAGATCCCAGTTGACTGGCGGCTAGCAAACGTGACGCCCATCTACAAGAAGGGCCGGAGGACTGACCCGGGAAACTACAGGCCTGTCAGTTTGACCTCAGTGCCAGGGAAGCTCATGGAGCAGATTATCTTGAGAGTCATCACTTGCAGGGCAAGCAGGCGATCAGGCCCAGTCAGCATGGGTTTATGAAGGGCAGGTCCTGCTTGATGAACCTGATCTCCTTCTATGACAAAGTGATGCGCTGGGTGGACGAGGGAAAGGCTGTGGATGTAGTCTACCTTGACTTCAGCAAGGCTTTTGACACCGTTTCCCACAGCATTCTCCTCAGGAAACTGGCTGCTCTTGGCTTGGACTGGCGCACGTTTCGTTGGGTTAGAAACTGGCTGGATGGCCGGGCCCAAAGAGTCGTGGTAAATGGAGTCAAATCCAGTTGGAGGCCGGTCACTAGTGGCGTTCCCCAGGGCTCGGTGCTGGGGCCGGTCCTCTTTAATATCTTCATCAATGACCTGGATGAGGGGATCGAGTTCACCCTCAGTAAATTTGCAGATGACACCAAGTTAGGTGCGTGTGTCGATCTGCTCGAGGGTAGGAAGGCTCTGCAGGAGGATCTGGATAGGCTGCACCGATGGGCCGAGGCCAACAGTATGAAGTTCAACAAGGCCAAGTGCCGGGTCCTCCACCTGGGGCGCAATAACCCCAAGCAGAGCTACAGGCTGGGAGATGAGTGGTTGGAGAGCTGCCAGGCAGAGAAGGACCTGGGAGTGATGGATGATAGTCGGCTGAATAGGAGCCAGCAGTGTGCTCAGGTGGCCATGAAGGCCAACAGCATCCTGGCCTGTATAAGAAACAGTGTGACCAGCAGGGCTAGGGAGGTGATCGTCCCCCTGTACTCGGCTCTGGTGAGGCCGCACCTCGAATACTGTGTTCAATTTTGGGCCCCCCGCTACAAGAAGGACATCGAGGTGCTTGAGCGAGTCCAGAGAATGGCGACGAAGCTGGTGAGGGGCCTGGAGAACAAGCCCTACAAGGAGCGGCTGAGGGAGCTGGGATTGTTCAGCCTGGAGAAAAGGAGGCTCAGGGGTGACCTTATCGCTCTCTACAGGTACCTGAAAGGAGGCTGTAGCGAGGTGGGGGTTGGTCTGTTCTCCCACGTGCCTGGTGACAGGACGAGGGGGAATGGGCTTAAGTTGCGCCAGGGGAATTTTAGGTTGGATCTTAGGAAGAACTTCTTTACCAAAAGGGTTGTTAGACATTGGAACGCGCTGCCCAGGGAAGTGGTGGAGTCACCATCCCTGGAGGTCTTTAAAAGACGTTTAGATGTAGAGCTTAGGGATATGGTTTAGTGGGGAGTGTTAGTGTTAGGTCAGAGGTTGGACTCGATGATCTTGAGGTCTCTTCCAACCTAGAAATTCTGTGATTCTGTGATAAGTATTTCCTGAGCATGCAACTTCAACCTCCCCTGTTCATTGCTGCCTACCCCAAAAGACAATAGGAAGGAGGCAGTAATTTCCCTTTTTACTAATAAATGTGATGATAGGTAAAAGACAAAGCTGTCTTTAGAACAGCCTTTCCAACAAAATGAGAGGCTTTATGTAGCTCCTGATAGAATATTACCTTATTCTTTTATCCCTTTCCTTTCCTTTCCTTGTTTACTACAAAGGCAACAGTCTAAAATTTACTCTTCAGACTTTTGATGCCTAGGTGCTCCTTTCCTCCAGATTTACAGGTCTTGACAACCTTTTCTACGAAGCTGGCAGCTTTGTTGAGAAGCAATGTCAGAGAAAGTTACCTCTGCTACACATATTTTTCAGTGGAACCAAAACCACGTTGTCGTCATGCAGAGAAATCACAACTCCACTTTCTTTTAAAGGTATAACTGAGGTTATGTCTTGGGAAGAGAGTAATCATTTTCTGTTGTTTCCTTTAAAACTAAAACTAGATTTCCAGTATTATATTCTGTTTCAAAAATTGGATAGTGAACTCAAGAGATAAAAAAAATGTCATGGTCAGGGAGAGTTGGCAGAAAAATAAAGTCAGGGAAGGATTATGTGAGAGTTCAAACACACTGTAGAAACACCAAGACAAAAACTGAAGAAGGGGATCATGAGTACTGTTCTTGCTGCTCACATTGCCTTCATCTGATTTCCATCCATATTTTCTTTGCAGAATTTCCTGTTTAGTTTCTAAACCACAGAAAGCCATGTCCACTTCTTTAAATGTTCTCTTTATTTCAATACACTGAATTTAATTGGAAGTAGTGTCCACTGAGTTTCAAAAAAAATACAGCCCCACTGGGGCTTTGTATACATAGAGACGTATACTATGTATAATACACGATGCTCAGCGAAGGATCAAGACTGAAATTGTTAGTTGCCCTGACCTGAAGAATTTCAAATCTGATTCTGAAGTGACTTGATCTGTATGTCTTCTCAAATTGCATGCAGGCAATAAAGCTATTTTCAAGACTAGACATTTTTCAGATTACTGGGCCACTGAAATCAAAAATACCATTTTTGTGAGATAATTTGAAGTCCAGTGAAATCACCAATAAGAGAAAGACCAGAAGATCCAACCCTCCATACTATTTTTTTACGTATGTTAAAATCCTTAAAACAAACTCACAATAGGTAGAAAACTATATTTAGAATAGTTACGAGTTACTGTTTTTTAATTTCAAATATTTCTGTAACAGTAATGCTGCTAACTAAAAAAGACTGTAACATGTTGTACTATATATTACTGTACCTTGAGCACACAATGAAGGTGCCATCACTATGTGAGAAGGCCTGGTAGGGTTTTGTAGGAGGAGAGAAGGTAGGAAAAACAGGAAATAATATATTCGTCTATAGCTGAAAAACATGTTTGAGTTTTTTTGATAATTCAATTGTCCCAAATATGAATTCTCACCTTTTGCCAACTCAATATTCCTGAGAGAGAAAATGAGAAGCATAGCTCCAAATAGATAATAATGAAAAGAAAGAATTCATCATTCTGAACTGACTAGGAAGCAGCAGGAATAAATCAGACAAACGAAGCATTGTGGTAACTGTTTTACAGTGTTATGCTTCTTTACAGATATTATTAATTGAATGACAATTCCTATTTGCAGTGGGATGCCCAGGTAATTTGGATTCAAAATGAGAGATGCTTGTGGTAAAGGACTTCAGGATATGCTGCTGAGAAGTGGCTACTAATTTAAGAAATAACTTATTGTGGAGCTTAGAAGGCTAGTTTTTTTTGTTGTTTTGTTTGTTTGTTTGTTTGTTTTTCCTGGCAGATTTTCTTCCTTAAGTTTAGGGTTATTAAGAACTAGTGAATGGATCTTAACTTCCACCTGGGATTTTAGCTGCCAGGGTAGCTGAAATCCCAAGACATGCTGACATCCTGATCACAGCATAAGTGTCACCGTGGGGGACCTTTGCTCAAAGGTTTGAAATTACTAACACATATTCTGGTGAACAAATACACCTGTGGTGACATTTACGAGCAGAATCTATTCATTATAAAAAGTATCCAACTAAGTTAATAGTATGGCTGATAGAACTTGAGTAGTAGTTTTAAGTATACGTATCTTTCATTTCATTAGGCTTAAATCTTGAAGGATTTACCATTCTGTAACATTGTTTGAAGTTATTGTAATTTTAGGTATTACATGAAGTGTTTCTTTTTACGTTGCATATATACCACTTGCTTTAGGCATGCTGTACAGTCTGTTGGTAAGGTTCGTATGCATTCATAGAACATTACCTTTGACTTTCAACAAAATATACAGATAACAATTCTTCTCACGCTGCGTGATCATCGTAGTCCAGAGAACTGGCTACAGAGGAAAGAATAAAACATTAAGTATGATTTGTAGTAACATACTATTAATCCATTTCTTTTCTTTCACAGTCTTGAAAAAATAGCCATGCCTCTGCGAACAATTTTGTTTCTTTCAACATTTTGTTTCTCTTGGATTTAGACTGTGCGTTGATTCTGCTGTTCGGCCTGGATAACAGCTGTTCTCACTCAATTGGTTGTTTTGGTGTCATCCTGCTCTGCACAAGGGCTTGTTTGCTCTCTGATTTCCTCTGGAGGCAGGGTCCTATTCAGGGTACTCCAACAAAGTTTCATATTCTCGATACTTTCTCCTATCTAGACTTTCATACAAGTGATATTGTTCTGTATCTGCTAGTTTTACATATGAAAAGAAAATACAGAAGAGAAATTTGTCTCAGTAAGATCCTCTTCCATCACTGTTCAATTCACAATTCACTGTTAAGTACTGACACGCCAACAGCAAAGACCAGGAACAGCAAGACTTCATGACCATGTACAGATCTGTATCAGTAAAATAAATTCAAACTTTGAGCAAATGACTGGAATACTGCAACAGAGAAGCACTCGATGAATGGATGTAATCTGAACACAGAGCACTGCACAGTTTAACAAAGGTGCTGCAGCAGATTAAGATTTAACTGATGATGAAATTGGCTTTACCCTCTGTTGCAGCAGACAAGTGACAACTAGCAAGAGTGTCAAAAGTTGAAACACAAATTGGAGTATGAGTTAATGATTTATGAAGAACGTGTTTAAGAAGTCACAAACACTTGTTAGAAGGCAAAAGGTCATAAGAAATGGATCAATTTACAAACTTCATTAAGAAACTTCAGAGAGGAATACCTCAAACCTGAAAGGAGCTATACTCACTCCTTGGTGATTTGATCCTTTAAAATTTAAAAGACCCAAAATACGTATTTTTAACCTAAGTATTATCCTCTCTTTATTATATAGGTAAAAAGTGAGTAATTCCACACTAAGAGATACAAATGCCTAAATACATTAAAGGAAATGCCTTATGAAGATATTAATTATTAAGTGCAAAGAAAATATAAGAATCCCTGAATTGCTTCTGGGAATTATCATAAGAATATAAGACTCAAAAGTACTTTAAGATTTTGTCTATTCAGTGACAAAAATTAGGTGTATTGAACCTTTCCCTATTTTTTTTTTTTTTTCCAAGTTAAGAACTTTTTCTGGTATTTCAACATTTATAGTTAGAAAATATTCCTCCTGATGTCAACTGTATGTGTTTGCAGAAAATGAAAATGATTTCTTTTTTATCTTCCCCAGTTTCCTGGAAGGTGATTGATTACAATCCTGGGTATAGTAGCATTTCCTTATTTGAAGTCAAGTCCTCCTCTAAATCTTCTTTTTCTGGACTGAACAAGCACTTATTTTTCAGCCTTTACTCACAGGAATATATTTTTACACCTACCATCAGTGATGGATCTGCTCAGAAATGAAGGTATATGCTCATCCCAATAGCCTCTGAAATTATTTTAAATATATTGCATAACAACTAAAAATTATTTATTTTTAAAGTTACTAACACTGAATGTTAGTAATGAAATGAATGTTTAATTTAATGGGACTTTCAAACTAGAAAATCTTTAAGACTGACATTCATCTTTTTTTAATCTAGGAAGAGTTGGGATTAAATTTGAAATATGTTTGAGATAAAAACACTGAAAAGTTATTATATAACTTATGTTATTATTTACCATTGACTACATAAATCATATAATGTAAGAATTCCAGAGGCAACTAATTTTCTGACTTTTACAATATTTTAAGCTTTCAGAAATCTGGAAAACAAGATTGTAACAATTTTTCATACAGGAGGATCCTAACAAAACTAATGTATTTATGTTTTGAAGTCAATGGTATGAATGTGTATAGGTGAAATTATTAATTCTGCATTCACTGCTTGTATTTTATACAAGATATACAGGGCAGCAGTTAAAATTAATTAGGGAGGACATGGATGGAGAGAGAATGAGGTTTACCAAATCATAGGATACATGACATGCTTAAGTTCTAGGTATGTTTCATGAATTGAATAATGATGCTATGGCAAGTTTCAAGCCTTCTGGTAAAAATTCATGTCACCAGGTATTCTTACTCTCTCCCAGAATACCTGACAAATTTTGGAATGATGGAAGAGCTATTGATTATTTTTTCTTTGATTTTGCCTCGTACCTGCTACATCTTTCCTAAAATGTTTTTGAAGTGTGTGACTCCCTCTTGATTTTTTTTTAAGTATTTTATTTTTTTGTGAGTGCAGATTCAGGTGTACATTGCAAATACAATGGTTTTTAGGCAGTGGTATGAATTTTGTTATATTGCTGATGTGAATTTATGTTTTGGATTTTTGTCATAATGACAACCATTCTGTGCAGTCCTTCTATTACCTCATGTGCTTTCTTCTGGAAAAGTCAAAAAATTCCCCTTCTTCTGGAGATGAGATGCAAAGGGCATTTACAAGAAGTAGCAATTGCCAAATGACATGCTGCAAGTTGGCAGCCTGCTTCTCTAATCCAGCTTCTTTGCCAGGGCATCGTTTGGTCACCTTGTACAATGAATATAGTAACCTGGATGTGCTATCACCCACCCTTTAGTGGCTGTAGTATTCCTACAATATTATCTGATGAAGATATCTGGATATATCTGATCAGTTTCTTGTATTTTCCTGCACTGCAACTATCACTGAGATGATTGATTTGGATCTGTTCAGCTTTGTGCTCTTCTGGTTTGTACCGTGCACAGGAAACTCTTCTTCTGTGGTCCTTTTGGTTAGAAGGAGGTGGTGAGATGCAAGCTGGCTGCTGTTTGTTCCACAGCCATCTGGAAGGTGCTCTCTGCCCTCATCACATCCACAAGTATGTTTGGTAGAGCACCCTCATGATTGTGTCCCTTCCCCAGAGTCACTACAATTTCAGTCTGCCTCCATACCCTTTTGATACTTAGCACAATTGGGGCTTTGCAGGTGGGACTGTTTCACAGACTATCAAGCATTTTATGCCTGTAGCGATGGAATTTGTATTATGCATTTCTCCACCACAATCTGCAGCTCCTGTGCACGTATGGCTGGCCTTGCTGACCCTTGGACTATGGTGTCAGAGCTCTTGCCAAGCTTCATCTATATTCCCTTGAAGGAAAGCTGTTGAATTGTGCACCTGTGCCTATTTAGAATATCTGAAGCAGTTTTGCTGCTCCAACAAATATTATGGCATACACCAAACCATTTTTCCCCTGTATTTTTGATAGAAATAATTATGTAAATTTATTGCTTTGTGCTTTTTTATAGAAATGAATCATACACTACTGCATCATTGAGTATACTATTGACAGCTATTTGGGTGATGTAGCTTGAGTTTGAGATAATGTGTACACTGAGCTTTGGTTGGTGTGAGCTTTGCTACTCTCTGGATCTCATCTGCTCTTTGGTGCAAATCTGTGTGTTCTCAGCACTGCCTGTCTTTCTGGCAGTGCCTTGACCATGGTCTTCTGACTTTACAGTTTGTCAGGAAGGATGTCAGTCTTCATCGTTGTCTGTCTATTGGGACTGAATTATATATCTTGCCAAATAGTTGTTTCCCTGTATTCATTTTTTTCTGGAATGTTTGATTATTCATGTAGTTTTTTTTTTTTTGCACCAACTTCTTATTTTCACGTAGAAAGATATTTTCATTCCATTCTATAGAGATTCATTGACTAATCACTTGATTAATCAATGATAATTAAGCAGGTCATAACATAACTTTAAATATTAATCATTCGTATCCATGAATATTTAGTCTTTTAATAATATCTAGAGTAGATTAATTATCTGCAGTCTTTACTGTTAACTAATGTAACTTGTACACTGTTTTTCTCTAAAATATATTCATGCTTATGATTAATTTGAAATCATTTGCCTGCATCTTTTTTACTGATTTGGTGTCAATTACTATTTGAGCAGTAGTATTAATACATTCACAGTGAAACTGCTTAAACTGCTTTCTTTTCTTTTGCTTTTTTTTTTTTCTCTCTTCCTTTCCCATGCTGCTTACCAGATTACATCTGGGCTGGCTAGCCACAGCTCAGTCCTAGTTGTCTAGTTTTTCTAAGGTGCTGCCCTTTTCAATATCTGTGGAAGATGAACTAACGTAGATGCTTTACTTTTGACACAATATGGTGTTAGCATTTATGCTGTGAACGTCTTTCACAATGAATACACCTTCCTTCTATTTGCTGCCTTAGAGAGTACTTTTGCCATCCAGAATTTGCCAATTTTAACTTCCTTTTTCTTTAGCGATTTATATATATTCTCAAAATTAATAAAAATGTAGTGCTATTTCTTTCTCTTTTCTCTCCTATTGTTTTCTTTTCAGATCTCTCTTACCTACAGCAGTGTACGTTGTATCTTTTCTTTTGAATTGTATGACCTTCATGTTATAACATCAGGCCTCAATGATTCAAAATCACTTCTTATATTTAAAATGATAGACTTGATACTGCTGTACACCTTTTTGGAACTGTTGAAGCTCTTGGCACACAGCTAGGTCTAGTGAGGATACACTGACATTTCTGCTTTAGGGAAAACATTCATTCTTCTAACACTTTGTCAAATTCTCTAGCTATCATGCTATAGATAGAACAATTTAATTTCTTCCCATGGCTTTTTTGTCTCTTGCTGCTCCTTGAAGCTTGTTCCCCTGTTGACAGAACTTCTGCAGCACCTTGTTTCTCTTCCCGTAACTTTCTCTTCTGCCCTTTCTGCTGCTATCAGAACCATTTTGAAGATCCTGACTTTGATCTGTTCCTTACTGAGACTCTAGGAGAAGTTGGTGCACAGGTTTGGCACCAAATCCCTCTATATTTCTTTGTCTGTTAGGCTTGTGTGATTTATGTACAATGCTGTTTTCTTCCTACTCCTGCTGTCATCATCTGCCTTAATAGCTTGGTTTTGACGATGGATGCTATTATTAGTCTCATATGCTTGCATAGTATGGAACCATTATCATCTCTGTGGAAGAAAAGGAACTGAAACATATGGGTTTCAGAGGAACAGGCCTATGAGTCATAGTACTTCATTCTTCTGTCTTAGCCCCCCCCCCCAATGTAAACTGTCTTATGAAATTTCTCTGCTGCTTTTCCAATTGATTTCTGTGATATGAAACTATTCCTTGAATAGTTCAACCAGTTGCATCCAAGATCCTTTTTTGTTAAAAATCAAACTCTAAATCTTAATCCATGTTATCTACTATTATCTAGGGATAATAGCCCTAAATAATGCATTGGTTTTCCTGTGGCTCTCTTCTCATGTGGCTTCTCATTTTGACAGCTAAATTCCTTCAGAGTGAATTTCCTAAGATGGATTACATATTTTTATTCTGAAACTATATCAATATCTTTTATATAAATATTAGGGGAAAAAATGAGTTCTGACCCCCACCAAATATATATATATATATATGTATTACTATTAGCATAATTCCTCTTATATAACTACATTATTTTTTTATACCTGTTTAGTTTTGCTTTACTAAGACCCTCTATCAAAGAATTGTAATTGACAATGTTCATTAAAGACCATAGTAGCAGGTATTTCTTTACCAGTTTTGAAGTTTTCTTAGATTTTCTAGCTGATCATATTGATAATCTGAGAGTAGGTTTGATGGGTTTTCAAGATCCATCATATTTCGATTGGAAAGAACACAAAATACATTTAAGTTAATTTGGAGATACGAGTTGTTTGGTGCAAATTATTTGGAAGACAATGATAGGTGTGAGATTTGTTCCCAGATGAGGAAACACACCTCATCATGGAAGTGTGCCAGTATAACTGTGTGGGATGATGGCCAGTAAACTGGGATTCTGGCCTAGGGCAAGCAGTTGGGAGAGCATACTTGGTTACAGCAGCAATCCAGAAAGAGAAGGTGAGTTTAGGTGTGGAATGTAGGGGGTGGTAAACACCACAACAGAAGAAAGTAGAGAATTACTCTTGGAAGATAATAGCTCTGCTTCTTTGGGGAAGTGGTTGAGTTAACACTTCAAACTGCAGAAGAGCATGTTACAAAGTCCACATTTATTGCATTTGAGAAAGAGGAGTAGGCATTCTTCCAGTAAGTTTGGGGATATTTTTCCCCTCCCCTGCTCTCCTCTTAATTTGATTGACTATTTAAGTAATACAAAAACTATTATGTTCTTATTCAGTTATAATTGATTTACAAATGACCCTAAAGGGCTGTTCTTAATGTCTACTATTTTTATTATTGGAAACATAAAAAAAAAAAAAAAAAAAAAAAAAAAAAAAAATTCTCCAACCCATCTTCAGCTTTCTCTCTGTTTCTATGCTTTGTGTAATCCTATGTTCAGCATCATTGTTAATTTCCCTTCATCTTTTGCAGAGACGTGTTAAATTTTGTCTTAATGTGGAGTGTAAGCTTTTTGAATCTATGTACATACACTTTGAAAAGGATATCTAGGAGGAGCATAATTTTTAAAACATGAACTTGAGCTACAGGGTTTGTCTTGTAACAACACATAAAACCTTGCTTCAAATGAGAATACTGATTTTCTTAGGGGTAGAACTGTAGAATCATAGGTAATTCAGCTTGGAAGGGGCTTTGGCAGGTGATGAGTTGAACCAGTGACAAGATCAGACCAGGGCTTGAGACACCACCTGTGTCTCAAACCTCCAAGGATGGAGCCTACATGGTGTCTCTGGATAAACTGCTCCATTGCCCAACAGGCCTCATGGGACAATTTTTTCCATATATATATCCAGTCTGAAGTTTCTTGTAGCAGCTTATGCCTGTTGTCTTTTGTACTCCCACTGTGCACCTCCAAAGGGTGCTCCAAGTACCTGGTAGCCACTCCTAGGCACTGGCAGGCTGCTACTAGGTCAGCCTGAATTTGTCTTGTTAGGCGAGGTGGTGAACAAGGCCTAGCCAACAGAGATGGGACAAGAGACAGCGTGGAGGGGGTTAACTAGCAGACAACCTACCTACAATGTAGAAATCAGAAGACAGGGATGGAGAGAAGCATACATATCATGCCAGTCAGCTCAGGTCAAGGCCTTTAGTCCTTGCTTGAAATGCAGCTCCTGGAGCAATGGGCAAAGGAATAGGGTGGATAAAGATCCCCACTGAAGCTGGTCCGGGCCATTAAGGTTTATTATTGCACTGGAGGCCTACAAATTGTCCCCCATTTTTCTCATTTACCATTTTACTATGAATGTAGCAGTAAAAGATCTTGTTGCTCTTAATGTCCTGTAGCAGTTTTCAACTCTGAGCTTTTTATTTCCTAACACCATTGTTTGTAGTTTGTCCCTGTTTCTGCCTCTTATATAGTGTCTCTATTTCATTGGTGTTCTGCCTTGAGTTTTGCACTTAGCCACACCAGGCCTTCTGATATGTCTGCTTGTTTCCGGAGTATTGGGATGGAGTGTTTTTCTATTTGGAAGATCTTGTCTTTAAAGAGCTGCTAACTTTTCTGAGTTCTTCTGCCCTTCACAGCTGTCTTCTATAGTACCCCACCCTACCAGTTTCCTGAATAAAAGTAACAGCTACAACTATCTGTCTGATTTGCTTGTTTTGCAGTTTGCCTTGAATGTGATTTATTATTATTATTATTATTATTTTTTGTAGTTTTTGATTCTGAGTAAAAAATACATGATTTTTTTGACCACAAAACAACAAATAACTGGCTTGATGGGTGGGAACACCAATTCAGTAAGTCAAGTACACCAGCAAAGCAGTTGTCTAAGACATTTTATTAGCTTATTTTTAAACTTCCTGAATAGGTAGGTATTTGTTAATGTGAGATTCCGTGGTGTTGTATATTAGTCTTATTCCCTTTTCAATGCTTTCATTTTGCAGCGGAAGGAAGACCCTACTCTTCAAGGAATAGCATACACCCCTCCATGCACCTTGTTAACACATACTTTCTGGCATCAAAAGTCCGGAGCTTAGAATTTCTGTAACAATAAAACTATGGAATAGAAACTAGAGAGTAAACATCATTTTCAGTCCAATGTCATTGTCTTGTCCTGAAATCAACTTTGCCAAAGTAACTAATGACTTGGCAAAATAAGGGGATTCCATGAGACCGCACTTCATTATTATGTATTGAACAGATGTAAAGACTTCATGGTGACGCAGTTTGCTATGGTTTATTTCTTAGTAGGTTGTTGCTCTCTTTCTTTTATTTTATTATTAGTTTTTTATAAAACTATGCAGCTGAACCCAAGAAACAGATTGTTCCTGGCCTTCATGAATACCCAGGGGAATGAAAGAGGCCAAAAGGGACGTATTGCCACCTGTGCACATGACACCACTTCAGGCTGTTCTTTATTCTTGTTCTCCTTTGATGTTGTAGTCAGTTTGACATATAGGGAAGAGCTTGCTAAAATACCAGGGTGTGATAGCATAAGTATACCACCTAAAGAACACTGGGAACTACTGCAGAAGTTTGGAAGGCTCCACAAGCAAATGTCACTCCATGCCACCTCCAGTGTAGGCCAATGTCACAATCTGGCCCATTCTACTTTTAATTCTGAAGAAGTTACTTTATATCCCTTCTGAGATTTATGCCTTCCATACATGTATTCTGTGCACTACTGGACTCAGATTTAGACTCTGTGGGTGATCTTCTGCCACCACAGGTCATTGTATATTTTGTAAAACACAGTGGAACTGATAAAAGGGAGAGGGCATCCAGGTGAATTGCCAGAAGCAACCCTCAGGTTTCATGAGCCTCCTGAAAATAAGATAGGGATGAAAAAATATTTTTTCCCCTTGATGCTACTGTCATAATGTGAATACCTGAAACTTCTAAAATTCTGTATTTTCAGTGTTAGTATCTTTTGTTTAATGCTAACTCTTAATTGGGAGGATATTGTGTGAAGTCTGTGAAATAAAAAATTACGTTCTTGCCAAAATCCACAATTACCTTCCTCCTTACCTAAACAATGAACGTTTAAACACGTCTTCATGTAGTTTAAGAGACTCTCTAGTATGTGAACATTCAAATGTTTAGATAAACTTAAACATGTATGGAAAGGCTTCTTCCAACTATGTTCCAAAATAGATTTTTCAAAACAAGAAAACCACTTAAAATCCTAGATAGAATACTAGATGCACACAAGAGAACAGTTTAAGTTTTTAACTTATCTCTATAGTTAAATTGGAAAAACAAGCAAACTGCAATTCAAAAAACCAGACATTACAATATATATACAGTATGGAAAGAGAGCTCTGTCACCTGGAAGATATTTCAAATGTTTATTCTTCAGGAGGAATTCTGTGTGATACTTTTAATATACTGTCATATATCAAATTTTGTTATAATTTTGCTTATCTCATTGAAAGATTATTTATCTGTTTTCCATTTTACTCTTAAGTAATACTTTACTGGGATGACTCCAATCCCATTTTTGCAAGTTGTTATGTGGATGGGAAATACTTGCTCAGGTAAGCAATTTTTTTTTTATTTAAATGGAAATAGCTTGCTTGGATAAATGACTGCATGGTTAGACCAATTTTTCCTCTGTTTTCTTAGTCTTTTGTTCTGTCTCTAAATTGTCAAATATCTCTGTTCAATCTAAGATGACTGTTGAAGAGGGAAACTTCTTTCTTTCTAACATGCTGAGGCAGCTTTTATCTGCTAGGTCATTCACATGTTCATTGGGATTTCCAAATATTTGAAAATTCAGCGCCAAGTGAAGTGCTTTGGGTTGAGACCTTTACGAAAAGGAAAAGAAAAAGCTTGTAACACTTTAGAAGAGGTTTTATGAGAGTGTGACTGGCTTTCTTCTTGATCTGATCTGTGCATTTAGAATTTAAAATGTTTTCTGTTCTCCCTTTTCTCTTCTTTTTCAGTTTTCATATTTCTGTATTGTTTTAGGTCTTCAGACCTTTCTAGGCCTGCATAACTAGTGACGACTTCAAAGATGACTTTCAGAAGCTGTTAAGAATGTGCATGATTGTTTGCTTGTTTATATGAATTTTGTATTTAGATTCAAATTCATGATTTTTTAAAACTAGATGTGTTGAATAACTGAATAACTTGAAAAAAAAAAAAAAAAAAAAAAGTTTTTCCTGTGCTATCGTGCCGTAATGACATATTACATTGCTTTATTGACACATGATGACATATTACATTGCATATTGCTTTTTTGTAGCTAGTCCCAATAAAAGAGAGACAGGCTGGGCCTGGGCATCTTTTGGATGTTCACCAAAGTGATACTTCTTTTTTGGCATGCCAGGTTAAGCTGCTAAGTTGAATCCATTCTGACAATCCATATCGTTCTTAGGGAGCTATACAACGATGCATAAATTCTGGAAAGCCAAATAACTTTATCATCTCTATTAATCAGGTATTTTGTTCTGTCATTTTCTTAAGTATTGAAAAGAAAATGCAGCGAGACTATTACTATTGGGCATTATGTACCCCAAAGATGTGAAGAAAATTTCTGGATATAATTTTTTTAATACTGTAAATGAAAATCAGTAGTCAAACATCTAAACTGCATTGAAAATTTTCAGATTTTTTTTTTTTTTTGCAAGGTTCTTGGGAGACTATAGTTCCTTTTTCATTACATTTCATTTCATTTCACTTTTCACCATAATGTTTTCACATCTAATGATTTCTTTCACCTATGAGAAGAAATCAGTAACTGTAAACCTTATTTTGTGAATATGTCTTTCCTTACATTGAGTTGTTCCAACCTCCGCTTTGCAGTGAAGAACAATAAAATTGCCTGGAAGTCATCATCAATGTCCATGTTAATATTAAATACTTATTTTTCAGCTTGGTACTGTAATACTCTGACTGTGACTCACTGACTCCACTTAGCTTGGAACTTGTTCACTTTCTCTCTCTCTCTCTCCTTTTTTTTTT
>CM021765.1:97851458-97869186 GCA_011076525.1 Nettapus auritus
TTTTTTTTTTTTTTTTTCCCCTGGCTTCTTTTCACAAACTTTCAACTAGCACCTTTCTGAAACCATTTTCAGATATTTATTTTAAACAAATAACTGGGCAGCTCCTACAAATAGTGATAACTATGACTCTTTGATTTGATGTAGAGAGGGTATATGACTAGAAACTTATCATGTTTTCAAATAGGGATGAAATTCCTGAAATTTAACACAAAGGCTCTTTAGGCTGTTTCTAGTCTAGATATGTTATTTGGTAGGCTAAAACCTCTGATGAAGCAAGTTTTCTGGAAACATAGTGGAAGATTTCTGTAGGGTCCAAATGATAGGTTGGTGTCTGGTCCTCAGTTCTCTTTTGTGCTGTGGAAAATTATCCCCTTAGTTAAGATTTTTGTGGGATAAAAGACTAGAAATTCAATCAAACAAGTTCTCAAGATGTATGTTTTTAGAAGCCCCTTAAAAAAAATCCTGCTGGGTTGGAGAAAAGTTAATGTTCCAAGAGCTTTTATCCTGCTGTCATTTAGTGTCTTGAGAGTGTTATTATACTTCCTCGTGTTGTTTATCCCTGTATCTTCTCTGATTTGGATTTACAAGTTTGAAATTGAAAGCATTTACAAATATGATTTCACATCATCTGAAAAGTCTAAAGAGAAGATTTGATCATATCACATTGAGATAGTCTAGCAAATAGGAAGGAGAATGACTAAGCAAAAAGTATTTTCCACTGCCAATCATTCATTTATTTTGAAATATTAATCACCTATTAATGTTAAGACACTAAGTGAAAAGCAAAACTTTAAATGCTACCTCCTACCTGAAAAATCGTATTGTAATTAAAAGAAAGAAAAACTGGAATTTTTATCTGATCCCTGTTAATTGTTTTTGAAAAATTAGAACCAAAGTCAATCTTCTGCAGATAATCTTGAGGTTTATTTTCATTGAAGGGCTGTGTCAATAATAATGCAAAGTGACTGTTACATTTCAATCTAAACTGTAATCAGTTTTTCCTGAAAGTAAATGTTATATTTTGTGAAGGTAGGTGTTTCTCTTTACAAGGCCTGAGCTGATTGTTCCGTTGAAAGGGACTAGACCAACAGCTGTGGAAAGCATAATTCTCTAGTTAGCAGACTGAACTCAAGTAGTGACTTTTTATTTTTATTTTATTTATTTATTTATTGCACAGCACACTACCACTGAGTCTCAGCTCTGCTCTGGGCTAACCATCCATATCTCAAGAACTGTACTTTATCAGTTTATCTATGTATAACTGTCAAGTTTTAATCAATTTGCACATTTGGTAGTGAAGCCAAAGTACTGAACGTCTCTAAACATAAATTGCCCTGCAGCCTTTGGCTTCATCAATGAAGAGACAAATGTGTTCACATTTTGCCAATGGTGAAATTTGTTTACAAAGAAAAAGATTTAACATGGGCCACAAAACAGACATTGGAAGACTGGCTTGGTTAAAACTGTTTTAATTTAATATTAATTCAAATATATATTTTTATGTTTGATATTTGAAATGCTATCACAGCATAGAATCAACAGGACCTATTTTTAAAAAATACCATCTCACAAGGAAGGATGGGTTAATCATCAAAGACTATTTCATGACTGAGAAGGTTTCGATGCACGTGTTATACTGTGTAGTTATTGATGCACTTTTCTTACAAGAACAAACATAAGCTTTGATGTTTGTTCTTACCATTTCATTAACCAAATTCTTTCTCATTTTGAATGTAATATGCATAGTAGTCTTTCTACTTCCGTGGATATGGATTCTATCTTTATTAAATCCACACAGCTTTTACAAATAAATCTTAACTTCCAAATTAAGAAGGGGTGGTTTAACATTGCTTGTTTATATGCAAGCAGAAATACTTTATCTGTGATATTATTTTTTATAATGTTGTTTGTAAGCTCTGGAGATACTAATGCTAATTTCATCTTTGTTATCCTCCTGGATAATCTGTTCTGTGGCTTTGTGCATTATAGACATACAATGT
Organism: Nettapus auritus; assembly: GCA_011076525.1. Taxonomy (NCBI): domain Eukaryota; kingdom Metazoa; phylum Chordata; class Aves; order Anseriformes; family Anatidae; genus Nettapus; species Nettapus auritus. The sequence goes on from CM021765.1 coordinate 97,853,459, forward strand.
TCAGAGGGTTTTTTCCTTACTGAAGGCTGTTGTTTAGTCTTGCTACCACTAAAGCTTGTTATCATTTATTCTGCTCATTCAGCTGCAAGGTTCAATCCCTGTCCGTCATATTTTCTAATGCCCAATGTCTTTACTTGCCTGAAACTGCTATAACTTTTTTATTTAGTAGTATAACCTGTTTTTAGCTTAGAAAGATAATAGCTGATTATCTGTGCATGAGCATTTATGGCTTACCTCTTGTTATGGTGTAGTGTTTATTATTTAGGAGTCTGAAAAATAAAGGAAGTGCAAGAGTAAAACAAAAATGGAAAACTGTTGAAATGAATATAGCAGAAGAAAAAAAAAAAAGAAATAAAAAAAAAAAAAAAAAAAAACAAAAAAAAAAAAAAACAAAAAAACCAGATATTTCAAGGCAAGTTTTCTAAGATGTTTCCCTTTCTAGAAAGTGAAATAAAACAGAGTTTGTTCCTGATTTGTCTTGATCATCTGCACAATGGGATAGAGGAGAATAAGAATCTTCCTCACCTGACTGTACCATAATTGATTTACCTAAACTCCATGACCCATCATGCAGAAATGTTAAGTCTGTCATGCAATCATTATTTCTCCCATCAAAAGAGGATGGACAAAGCCAACTCTCTATACCCCTTGAAATGTACTGATAGGGAGAGAGAGGTCAAAAAGCTTTGGGAGTTGCAATGGTATGGATTGGAAGCTATCTTCTTATACCACTATAAAATAATAGCTTGTGAGTAGTCTTTCTGGAGCCTCCTTTGAATCCCCTGGGCCATAAGTTGCTGACAGCTGATTCCAGGAATAATACTTCTTCATACACTCTCAGAATACGGGGTTAGTTCACGGTATCAGTTACTAAAGTGAGCAAAATATTTCATTGCTCCCATTAAATAATCTCTATTGTTAAAAAAGAAATTTAAGGAAGCAGAAGCAGTTACATCATTGCTACACCTGTTCAATATACACTGGTCTATGAAAACTACTTCTGGAATGAGGTACTGTATAGCAGAAATAGGCAAGGTACAATCAGTTGCAAAACTTACAATGACAGTTTTTCAAAAACAGGAGGCTGATCTGAGCTGCATACAAGGATGCAGTTGTGTACATGTCTGCATTGTCTGCAAATCTGGTATTTGTGAATGAAAGCATTGTGTATGTACATACTGGGAGGCACAAGTCAGTCTTGAATGCAATCCTTAAAACCATTTCTCAGGAAGTGTGAGACACTTTCTAATATTATTCAAGCTACACATTTGCTTAGCATTCTTTTCTTAATAATAATAATAATAGTAATAATCATAATATATATATATATAATAATAATAATAATAAATGATTATTGTCACTATGGTTAGATTCTGACTTCCAAAACAAGACTAGAAAGAAAAGCAGGTTGAGAAAGTGGGATTTCTACGCTGGCAACATGGAGAAGAAAAATAATTTGTACTTGCATTTCTGAAATGGAAATTACAATAGTGTTTTTTCACTGTATGTAGCCCGAACATATTTAATCATATGCCTTCATACATAACAATATTTGAGATAGCTTCACTGTCATGATGTTTCATAATGGCCAGATTATTTTTTGCCATATTTCATTTTTCATTTCAAGGGCAGAGACTGCTAGCTCTACTTCTTTTCCTTTCTAAAAAAAAGTATGTTTGTAAAGTATTGAGAGTTTTAGTTTCCTAAAGGAGCAGGAGCTTTGCTGTGCTCCTTTTGCCAAATGGCCAGAAATGACTACCGCTAGGCATTGAAGGGTTGTTCTCATTTATTCCTTGGAGTTCTTAGGTTGAATTTAACATAAGATCTAAAATAGCTTTTAGATAAGAACTCTTCATGGTTAGCATCTTAATATTTGTTTAAGAGATTAGACTATGGTTCTTGAGTTCACCATTAGCCTGTGTAGAGACTTTTTGCCTCTGTCATTTTTTCTATCTGAAAAATCCAATGATGAAAAACAGAGTAAGGTAGTATTGATAACTGAATCCTTAATCTTATGGTAAAGTCTTTCTGTCTGTTATCAATTCATGGTATTTTTATGTAATGGTATTTTTGAAAAGTAAGTAAATGATAGGTCTTTTGAAAAATAACTAACAATTTCGTATCTTCTACCTATTCAAAATTTCTTTTCTAGTTAAATCCAAACTCTTCTAGTTAATTCAAAAATAATTTTGATGTAATACTCTGAACATTTTATGTTGCCTATTGTATGCTATCAGGAGAAATGGCTGCATTTTTTTATAATAAAATTCATGATCAGTTGGTTAAAGGACATGCATGAGAATAGCTGTGTAAATGTGACTTCTCATTTAACTGTGGAACTAAAATGTCATCAACTACCATAGAAGTTGCACCATATAAAAGAAGCTAAATAGGGTTCCGGGACTTAATACATGGGAAAGATTATTTTACATGACAAGAGCAATTTAGTTTGGGTAAGCTTTTTGAGAATACACTGCTGTTAAAAATCACTGTTTTGTTCTCTTGACAATGTTCCTCTTTTTCCAAATATAATAAATGTTTTCTTTTACATGGCACTCTACTGGCTATGCTTCTGTTAATGCAGCTTAGGGTGCTGTAGCTTTTTTTTTTTTTTTTTTTTTTTTTTTTTTTAATGTTTTATTTTTAATAAAAAATATTTGATGTTTTTTTTATTAAATTTTTTCCAAATTTTTAAAAAAAAAAAAAAAAAAAAAAAAAAAAGCTGAAAAAGCTGCACTATGAAAATGAATCTGTAGAAAAGAAACAGCTCACTATTTGTTCCTGTACATCCCATAAGCTTTCTTGAGCTTTCTTCCTGATACTTTTTTTTTTTTTTTTTTTCTGGAATCATTTCATTATGTGACAGAGAAGACAAAAGGCAGTTGTTATCCTCAGAGAATAATTTTTCTATCTGTTTGAATGAATATTTGGACAACATTTGTTGAAATCTTTTTTTTGTGTCATCTCTGGGTAAGACAGGAACAGGTCATTTAAGAAAAAAATCTTAAGCTAATAGAACCTGTAGAATCTGTTTTGTCAGAAAGTAGGGGGTATATAAGCAGAAGAGAAAGTCTGACCATTCTGTGTTTAGGGCTACTTAAGAATCCAAAGTTTAAAGCAGCTAATAAATGAAAAATGTTCTGAGAAAAAGTTATTCAAAGAATGAACAAACAGATGAGCAAAAAAGTGTCTGCCCCAAATAGATACTAAATAAAACAAGGAAGTAATCCTTAATGCTAATGCAGATTTATTTGCTGGAAAACAGTTCTTCATGAAACGTGTGCTGAATTTCCAACATTTTTGAAGGACAATACACAAAATATGGGACATCTTGTAATTTACAATTTTTTATTTATTTATTTTTATTGCTACATAATAAATGCCCAAGTCTGGTTTGGAAATCAGTTACTTGTTTTCCTCAAAACTCTAGGAAGCATGACAGCACATATCTATTCCACATCACAGTGCTGAAAAAAAAATGACAACCAACATCCTTCCCACAAGAGACAAATTGTAAATAGAACTGGAGCTTACTCTGAAGCTGCTTGGAAGAGCAAAACTGGCAGTGAATTGAGTATGAATTTGCAGTACTTTGAACTTGAGGCAGCACCCCAGAGAGGCATAAACAGTCAAATGTAGATGGCCAGAAAAAAAGTCGTTATAAGAGCTGGTGTGGTCTTGAAGGAGGTATGACATTTGATTTTTCTATGAAGTGTTTGAACCACTTTCTTTAACAACACAAGAAGAAACATAGCCTAAATAATGTCATTGTAGGCTTTTAAATGAATAATGCCAGGTTATTGTATAATCTTTCATTGTGTATTTCAGTTCTAGTTTATTTTGCTCTTTCTTTATTCTTAAAATTATGATAAACATTTTATGTTGCCCTCATAAAGTATTTAACAGTTGCATTGAAAAACACTATGGTTTCCACAAAAAGAACCCAGATCTATAGTAATTGGCTTGTCGTCATCCAGGTAGGTAATTCAAAAAGAAAAACAAACAACATCCCATATCCTTTTTCCATAGTTACAGAACATCAAGATGCTCAGAGCAACTCAAGATACATCTCATGCAAATTACTTATCTTGAAATGACCACTGTCCTTCATCAATCCAAATTCATAGCTTACCTCTGTCGTTATTCATTTGTTTACTCTTTCCTAAAATGGATGCCATCTACTCATGACCTACATACTAGATAGAAAGGCTGAACACTGAAGTACAATTTGTAATGAAAGTATATACTTGACATGGAATAATACACATGAAGGACCAAAATGAAAGACCTATCTTTCCATCAACCCATTGCTACAGCGTTCCTTCTCCTGCCCATTTCCAGAAATGCTCAAAGTTTTCAATCCTGTTTTTTAAGTTCTGTATCCTGTCTGAAGGGTACCATGAGATTTTTAACACATTCTGCAAATCAGATGGCAGTTTCTCAGTTGTAGTCCATGAAAACTATTATTGCAGATTGATTGTTAACTTTTTTTCTTAGTGCACAGTTTTATCACACAGTAGGATCTTCTCCCCCTTAAAAATAAACTGTAGTTTGCACAGTTATTATATTTTCTCCTAGCAAATGTTCAATAATTGGACAAAAGATGCATTTCCCTTCCCCTTTCATTGTTTTCCAAAATTTTATTTTTACCACTGTTTCTGAATGTTATATATATATATATACATATATTCATTTTCTTCTACATTACTCTTGTATTTCAACATATATTTTTACCAACAGTTTTGGAAATATCAGGAAAACAATGTTGCATACCTACCTACTGATCTTTATTTTGCTGTACTCTTTTATATGAGAACAAAAGTTTTCTTACCTGTGCTAGCAGTTTTTTCTGGTTATTTATTTAATGGAGGCTTGGGCTGTTCAACCGTTTACTATTCTAGCTGCAGGCAGCTTGTGGCATTTTCATCTGACAGGCAATAATCACCATTACCTTATTCTGTGCTACTTGTTATCTAGGCCCAATGTGTTTGAATTTATTTCTTCACATCAAAGAACTTGGGCTTTTTAGACTATAAGAAAGGCAAATATAAAGAAAGCAGCAGCAACAGGTACAATGTATTTCATCCAAACACATTATTTATTACAGTAGTTCTTGTCACTATGATTTGGACAAAGAAGATTTTTAGAACACATGAATGTCTCAACAACTGGAGCTATCACTCTACCACTGGTAATTCAGCATGAGTTTTAAAAGAGATAAAATAGCAAGCATTGTTATTATTAGTAGTAGTAGTGTTTGACTATTTGGCTGGTTAATAAAATTTTTGATTATTTATGAAGTACTAATTTTTGAAGAAGTTTTTCACCTTTTCCTATTATTTTCAACTTTAGCCCTACTATCATGGTCAAAAATGTGTAGAAATATTTTGAAATAGCACTCACGTTTCTGTGAAATAGGCACATGTTTCAAATAAAATCTCTTAATACATGCTGTCTAGAGAGGATTTGGTCAGTTAGAAGTACAAAACTGGAATGATTAGGTTTTTGTATCAAACCAGTCACGAAAGCAATCGAATTTCAGAAGTTGGTAAGAATGTATTAACTACAGATAAGAAAAAGATGCGTGTATGAAAGTTTTTGTTCTTCACATTACGTGAATCTTTGAGAGAACAGAGGGTGCTTTGTTTTGGAGGAAATGTTTCTAAGATACTTTAATTTGCTACAGTTATGGACTTTTAACAGGAAAGGTCTAATGACAAGAAGTAGGATACATGGCACATACAAGCTGTATTGTTCTCTTTGCTTGTATCAGTTCTGTTAAAAATCTTGAAACGTACCATGTCTTCAGATACTTTGGAAATACCAGCTCTTTGGAACAAATCAGCAACTGATAAAATCCTTTCTGGATCATAAATATTTATGTAATTAATAAGTAAACTATCTTATTTTGTTGCTATTGTCAGAGATTGCCCTCTTTTAAAGTCCAGTGCTAAGGTGAGATCCATTCAAGGGAAGTATCAATAAAAGCTCAATCCAGCAACCAGCAGTCAGCCAGACATAGTTAAGAAGTAGTGACTTTTGCTCTGAAACAACATTCTCCTCTTAATACACTTCTATAATTGTGTCTGTTATTGCAAACATTCATTTCAGTGATATTAAGACAGTATGTATAATTGAAATTGGACTCAGTACTGAAACAAAGAAACATATAAACAAAACAGACAAGAAGACCATCTTGTACCCATGTTGGGATCTGGTTGCGTATGTAAGATATATCTACTTAACTGAGTAAACAATTTTTTTCCTACCACACTGAGAGCATAAAGCTAGAGCATTTTTTTCATAAGATCTTGCAACTCTGCATTAGGCTTAAATCCTGTAGATGCATAACATCAGCATAGGAAGAAACCTTCATGTAGTATAAGCTTGAAAAACAAAAGATATTATAATGCTCTTACTATGTATGCTAATGTCATTTGTTTAGTAACAGAGCTATAGAAACATCTTTTTGTGTTTCTCCACAATCTCTCGTTTATATCCCCTTAGGCACTATTTCATCCTACCATTGGTATTATTCTGGTCAGTAATATGCACAACAGTGAAAGTCATTCTGGTGAGGAGAGTCACGTATTACAGATTTTCTAAAGGTAGCGAATTGTGAAAACAGCCAAGAGAGCCTAATTGCCGGTATCACTGATTTACCAATAGTGTTTCTGGTGATACTACATCCCTAAATTAATCTATCTGAAAGTACCCTTCTTTGCTACAGATCTATGAAATTAGTTTAAAGTATTTGCTCTTCTCCGGAGATGCTTCTGTATTTAAATTAATATAATTTAAGAAAGGAGTTTCATATTTCCTGATTCCCTTTTGGACTCAGGCTCTTTATAAGGTGTCATCTCCAAAGCTTCCAAATTCTAACTTAATTTGGAGATACTTGCATAGCTTCTTTAAATTTCTCAGAAAGTCTTAGACTTAATGATTACTCTCCACGTAGCTGCCTTCCACTTAGTCCCTTCAGGATGAAAATTTAAAATCTCAAAAATGATTTTTTTTCCCTACAAGAAACACAAGAATACACTTTACAAAGTGTATTAAAAGTCCAATTTTGATATACAAAGGGAAACAATTTTGAATGATCTCTTTGGAAGACAGGGAAAAAAAAAAAAAAAAAAAAAAAAAAAGATTCTAAACTAGTTTTCTCCCATGGAAAAGTCTGAATTTTGATATATTTGATACAATACATTTTTCTGTGGAAATTTTAGTTTGAAAAATGGCAACGTTTTCCCTAGGGTCATAATGTTTGGATTTGATTATCTCAGAGGTCTTTTTCAACCTAAATGATTCTATGATTCTACAATCTTTTACAATGACTCAGCTAATAACATAAATTAATAAACTTGCCATTGTCTTCTCTTCAAACTTTTTTTTTTTTCTCTTAACTCTAAACACATGCCATGCAGAGAAAAAAAACACCAATACATCACGAAAATATTCAAATTTTGGGTCAAGGCAAAGCATAAGTCATCAACTAGATGAAAAAATGTTCCTTTTTCAGTCTAAACAGAAAACATGTTCTTTTCTAGTATATGGATGTTGCAGGTCAGGGTTGTGGGAGTCACACCTTGGGACTCTATAATTAATTTAATAATACTGCCTTTGCTGGTGCTATAATATTGAACCTAGTTATGCTGGCAACACAAATTGTATGTTGTCATTGAAGTCAATGTCCATTTATTGCTAATTCTAAGAGCAATCAACCTAGATTTTTTTAAAATACTTTTTTTTTTTTTTACTTTCCAGAAATCTATTTTATACTACATGGATCCAGAGGTTTTAGAGGTTTTAGCTGTTTTCAAAATGGTAAGAGTTTCAGGATGACCAGAAACAATGCAGGAAACTGTGACTGTCATCTACAAATACTTACTGAGCATTCCAGTTCCTTTTGCCAGGCATGAATGGCTAGAGCAACAACTGTAACAAAATATAGTGGCTTGCTGTACCTTCAGGTTTGTTTCTAATTGTGTGTGCTACCAGCAGATTTTTATCTCTGTCCTTAGGCTCAGTTATGATGACAAAACTTTGATCTTAGATATTCTTTCTGCCAGAAACATCCTCTGTGGAATTTTCAAAGCATGTTTCTTCTTGAAGAATTATGTTTTGAGATGTAATGGGAGATCTGCAGGAACCGTCTTCTTCCTGTTGGGAAAGATGCACAGTGCTCTTTCATTGTTTCTTAGATCTTTCTTATATTCTCCAGCACTGTCTTTTATTAGTTTTATTTTTAGGAGGATTTCTCTTTGTGATCCTCTGTGACTTGTATGTGGGGCATAAGTTGTCAGTTCTTAATTACTGTGGTCAGTTTATTTTACATCAGGAAGCAACTGTCTTCACATTTTATTTTCTAATTAAAGTTAATGTACAAAACTCAGACCTGCTGTGAGTAAGTATAGTATGTTAATTTCACTGGACACGTTAGGCCTCATGATGCACCAGTGTTGTTTTGACTTGACAGAAGGTCAACACAGCAAAAATGCAAAACTGTTTGTATCCTTGTTGTTGGTAAAACCACTCAGTGTCAAAGATAGAAATGTTCTTGTCTATTTTGTGAGAAATCAAAGATTTGAAAAGCCTGAATTATTATATGTATTGTTTTCATTAGGTAACTTATGCATCTCAAATCTAACAGCTTGCTTCTTAGATACTTTTTGTAAAAACAGCTGAAAATAATTCTTAGTGTAACAGATAAATCTGTTTCTGATCAGGCTTCTTAAGCACTGCATTCTTCCTCTCTAGTGGCCCAACTCCACCCCAAGTAGTAATCCCTTCTTATAAGACGAGATATCAAATCCCCTCCAACTGTTTTCTGTTGAGAAAAACCTGCAGGCAGCCTCCTGCGTCCCGTAGTGATCCAAGATTTCAAATTCTAATTTCTGAAGGCTTTCAGAGGCAATGCATTACTTGGTTTATTGTGTATGTGTTTTGATTTTTTTCTCTCCTCTGCTTCATTCCCTTTCCTGGACAAATTATTTCCCAGAGATTTGTGCATATCTTCTATCATCTCATTAAAACTGACCTGCTCAAACATTTTCTGTATTCCATATGTAAAATGTCATTGCCAGCTATAGAACCAGGGTTCAGCATAGGAGCTCTAGCTTCTCAAATGGCACATATTCCAGGGCTCATATGCACAAATAATATGCCCCGAAAATACTTTAGAAATACTCTCTTTAAGAAATAATCTCTTTACATTCTTATGATCACAGTGATTTTTAGCAAAAGTAGGAGAAAACTTAACCACTCTTTAATGTCAGGAAGGCAAACAGCATTGACACTATGCAGCTTGGGAAGGATAAACTTTGCTTTTCAAGAAGTCTGTATTTTGTCAACTAGCTCCAGTACTTGGAAAACAGAGCTCAGATTTTTGGCACAAACATTTAATATTTAGTATTAAGGTTAAATTTGTGGCCAGGTTCTTTATTCACCTGTGAAAAAGAGGAGAAAGATCACACATCACAAAGATGCATAGGTGTGATGCATACAAAGCAGGTGCCAGGCGAAAAACATTTTCTATGCTTGCTATGATGCTAGAAAATAAAATTAAAAACATACAAACAAAAACTAACAAACATTCCCAAGAATTAAGGTACAATTATTTTGTTTTGTGTTAAAATGAAATACTTTAAAAATCACTGCATCAGTTCCTAAGATTGCATGGAAGATTTTCTGGCTTCAGCAGAAAGTACATGTTTAGATAAAAGTAAAATCAATAAATCCACAAGTCAGAATAAAGAAAAACTTATCTGTTTTTTCCCACAGCTTCTACTCTTACCTACTTTAAAAGTCCAATATTTATCTTTTTTTTTAGAAAAAGGAAGTTGTGTTACTGTTTTCTGAGTAGTTATCAAATATAAAAATCATGTCTCTTTTTCTACCAAAGAATCATTACAGCTGCAGCAAGTAAAATGTCTCAGAGAATTTAAGTTTTTCTTACTTCTGCCATATGTAGAAGAAACTTGATTCTTATGCTGATGTTTCTTGTAATTATTCTGATAATGTAAGCAGCTCACTGAGTTACTTTCACACATTTCAAGACTTTTTTCTTGTTCCAGGGAAAAGTAAAGAAAGCTAGGTTCAGTAACTCAGTCTCATGGTGGATACCTGCTAGGCACTGAAGTTTTCTGGAAAATTAAGGAAATGAGGTTGCAGTAGAACTAGATGAGAACTGTCAACTCTGCAAGAATCAGTCATAATTTATGAAGAAAAATGCAACATTTTAAACTATTAAGTAAAATACTAGTAAATTACAGAATCAGAAAACTCCTAAGAAACTGAGTTGTTCTGGTTATCAGTGATCTGTGGCAGGGACCTCAATCATCAGTTCATCATCTACTTATGATGGGTGAAGAACATCCTTTGTAGCTGATTTCATCTGTCTGTTCAATCTTCTCCTCTTTTGAAGTCAGAATTATCTAATTTCTCAGTTAATTCAAGTGTCAGTTTCTCTTTTTATGTCAGAGGAATTGTCTAAGACACACTGAACATTCAGAGCTTCAGTAGTGTTTATGTCGCATTGATTTTTGTAGGCAGTATTCTCTTCTCTTCAATGTCCCTTTTTTCTTTGAGATGCCTGCTGTGGTTTTGTTGGTGGTGGTGGTGGGTGTTTGGTTTGTTTTTCCCCACAATGCTGAAATAGTATCTCAGCAAGCTTTAAGATACACACCTTATTGTAACAGAGAAACATCTGTCTGACATGCATATAACTTTGAATTGCTTTGTCTTAAGGAATAATGCTGCATGGGGAATGGAGGTCAGATCAAATATATCACATCATATCTTCAGGTTCCAGAGAGAATGCTGTAGCTTTGTCTGTCTTCCAGATGAAACAGCCTGTTAACTGAACTCAAAACTAGAATGCCAAATAAAGGATACTTCTTCAAGGAAGAAGCCATATATTATGAAGCTGAATTTCTGCACTTAAGATGCAGTATCAACAGAAATCTCACTACATAAACCTCCAAACTGCACTTTACTGTGCAGTATTACAAAATGAATACTGTCTCATTCTTCAGAACTGTCATTGCTTGGTACTTCTCTAGGGTATTCTTTGATTCAGAAATCACTGGATGAGTCATTAACTTCACAAAGGCCTTTTTCATGTCATCCAAAACATAGGTGTACTTAATCCATAAACAAAACTATAATCCTTGGTTTTACAATTTCCAGAACTAACACCTCTTCTGCCTCAGTGAATCAGGCTGCTAGTAAGAAAATCGAACAGAAGCTTCAGTGTTACTGAATCAGGCTGAATATGCTCTATCAGTCACTAAAATAAATCTGTACCCCTTCCTCAATTTAGATATAAATTGGTACAATATGCCAAGAATAACTTTGCTCAGTCTTGTGACTCAGCATAGGGTAAGCTCAGAGGTATGTTGGGGGCCTAGGTGAGTTCAGGAAGGCTGCCTCCCAAATCCTTCCAAGTTTAAAGGAGAAATTTTAAAGAAGAAAATTTGAAGACATTTACATCTTTCAAAGGACTGAACATAAAGACAGTAATGACAAAAAATAAAAAATAAAAAAATAAAATAAATAAATAAAGAGGCAATTTAAATATTGTGCAAAAGTATATAAATATAGCACAATATAGTCCAATGTTGAAACTGCTCAGAAAAAGGGGGAACTCCAATACTGAAGTGTTTTAGTTTTTAAATCACAAGAAACAATAGCAGATCACCAACCTGGTATTGGGTAACAATGACTTTCAGAGGCTAACATTTCAGAGACTGAATCGTGTTTTGGCTAAGTCCAACTACAAATGATTGTTGTGCAAAGAATTTGTCTCTTGATGTTTGTCTTACACATTAATTTAAGGGTAACCTTACAAAACACTTTTGTATTCAAATCCAACAAGTTAGTGATAATCAGCTAATGGATCAGAGGTTTGATATTTGCATGTTATCAAGGTGGATGGAAGAACTCATGTATTTCAGAGTGTTTAAGTAAATCTGACAACCCAAAAGCAGGTAATCTAAGCAGGTATCAGATCAGCAATGTATTGTTACTTATGAAGCGATATAGCTATCAGTTTAGCAGCACAAAATGTGCTAGAAATCATAGAAGCATAGAATCAAAGAGTTGCTCTCCATCTTTTTTATAAGCCCATTTTAAGTACTGAAAAGCTTCAATGAAGTCACCCTGGAGCCTTCTCTTCTGAAGAGCCCCAGCTCCCTCAGCCTTTCTTTCATAGGAGAGGTGCTCCAGCCCTTTGATCATCTTCATGGCTCTCCTCTGGACCCATTCTAACAAATCCACATCCTTCTTGTGCTGGGGGCCCCAGACCCGGATGCAGACCTCCAAGTGGGGCCTCACAAGGGCAGAGCAGAGGAGCACAATCACCTCCCTTAACCTGCTGGCCATTCCTCTGTTGATGCAGCCCAGGATGCAGTTGGACTGGATTTGCAAGAACACTGCTGGCTCATGCCAAGCTTTTTGTTCACCAGAACCCCAAAGTCCTTCTCTGCAGGGCTGCTCTCAATGAGATCCTCTTCCAGTCTGTGCTCATGTCTGGGATTGCCCTGATCCAAGTGCAGCACTTGGATTTGTTGAACTTCATTAGGGTCACATGGGCCCACTTCTCAAGCTTGTCCAGGTCCCTTTGGATGGCATCCCTTCCTTCTGTTTTATCAACTACACCACTCAGCTTAGTGTCATCTGCAAACTTGCTGAGGGTGCACTCAATCGCAGAGCCTATGTCATTGATACAGATATTAAACCGTACTGGTCCAAGGACAGACCCCTGAGGGTCATTGTCCTGGTTTCAGTTAGGACAGTTTTCCTCCTAGTAGCTGGTGGAATGCTGTGTTTTGGATTGGGATGGGAGGAATGCTGATAACATGCCGATGTTTTGGTTGTTGCAGAGCAGTGCTTGTACCAAGCCAAGGACTTTTCAGCTCCTCTTTCTGTCCTGCCAGCAGGCAGGCTGGGGGTGCAGCAGGAGCTGGGAGGGGACAGACCCAGGACAGCTGACCCAAACTGGCCAAAGGAGTATTCCATACCATCTGGCGTCATGCTAAACACCTACACTTCAGATTGTTTAGCAGGCCCAGGAGATGGCAAGGTTTTTGTGAGGTATTTTGTATACTGTGGTGTGAAGGAGCAGTGATGTAAATTTTAAACTAAATATTAACAGGATTAAGAAAAAGCACAAGTAAGTGCTGCCTGTATGATCTCACATGCTAGGTATCATGGTGAGAGATGACTGGTACATAGAGATAACTTCTCTTTTTTAATGTTTAAAAATATGCTTTATGAAAGATGAAAGTGATGAAAGTGATGTTATATCTTTTTAACAGATGTAACCAGCCTGCAATTTATATCTTCAACTAACAGTCCTTCAGAAAAGAGGTCTTGATCTAAAACAATTTTAAAATTAATAATGAAATATACTGAAGTGTCTTTTTCAGTGAAAAGCAAAGTGGTACTTTGCCATAAAAAACCTACAACATATTCCCGACATTTCTAGGACAATGACTCCTGCTGCTAAATTTTCCATATTTGGAGAACATTTGTGTATTTTCAGACCAAGAGAGTGTAAGAAGACAGCCTTGCAAAAAGCATAGAATGCCTCTCAGCAGGATGTTGCTACTTTGGGTGCAGACTCATAGAACTGTGACCTGTAGCATAATCTGCAAATATCAATGGCATTGTTACTTTAACAGGGGATAATCACACAGAAGTCTTTTTATATGGAAAGTCTCTTTGTGTTTAATCGGCTTGGGGGAAGACACTTTTCCCAGAAAAGCTTATCTAACACCTGTTGAGCTCCACTGAAAAATTACTATTGATCTGAATGAGAACAAGATTAGCCCCATACTGGGAATAAAAATGGCATGTACATTTATATAATAGTTAATGCAGCAAAGCAATTAGTTCCTTGTTTGGTAATTTGGTACATTTAGCAATTATTCACTAACAATTAATGAGGTAACTTTTTTATTTCTCCAGAATTCTACTGTATCTGATAAAGAGATTTCATAATTTATCTATATGTATCACACACTTGTTTTCATCATGAAATGAAGTAATTCTACAAAGAGTTATTTCTCCTTTATGTAATTTAAGGATTTAATGGACCACATTAAGAGTTAAAGAAAAAAAAAAAAAAAAAAAAAAAGGAATTACAAGCCTTATTTAGGAGTTAAAGAAAAAAAAAAAAAAAGATTGGAAGATTGGAGGATTGGAGTAAAGGGGTGAGGCTCTATATACATAAGGAGATCATCTTAAACAAGCATAAGACATTGCAAAGGTAACTGGGGGAAGTTACTGTCATTACTTGGAATGCCTGAGTAGTAATTAATAGTTTAAAACCAGCTGTATCTCCATATCTCCCTGGCAGACAGTGAGATTTGAATGCAATAAACATTACTGTAATGATTGAAAACTAACTTGCTGAAGAAGCATGCAATTGTTGCAGGGGTATTCACTTTTAAAGAACATAGTCTTTCTGTGTCTAGATTTGCAATAAGGAATAAAATAAATTACTAGACAAAATTATAAACTCTAAAAAATACGGAGAGAAATAAATCATCATTGAATGCATATGATCTTTTATTTTGCAAGGTGATTCTTAAATTTTAGTATAATTCTGTTCTATGGTAGGCCTGGAAGAGAAAATAAAAAGTCTGTATGATAGGAGCTGAATGTTTTCAAATCTGATAGGTTTCTTATTCTGGTAGATTTCAGTGGACATATGCGGATAGGGCCTACTGTCTTCAGTATGTGTTGAACAGATATAGAACAGATTGTGCTGATAGTAGTGATATCTGCTTCATAATCTCCCATATGAGCTGTGATCTGTCAATCACCAGCACCATGTTCCAACGACCAAATGTGAAAAAGGTGGGTCAGGAAAGCCCATATTAACAACATTATTATTATCTACTCACATGATGTTAAATCACTGCTGTGATTCCAACTGGCTGCTACAAAGATCACTTGGTTTGCTCAGTACTCATCACAACAGCTACATAGCAGCTGCAATTTGAATATGGCAGTAAGCAAAGAAATAAAGATCAGGGAAAAATTATACAGAACTGTGTGTTCAAAACTGTTCCATGTTTTGTCTAAAGCTGAAACTGTCTTCCATGACAGCAGTAATGAGGAAAATGGCAAGTTTTATGTGCTGTCATTTGCTGCTTCCTTGAGCAAATTATTGACTTTTTATCTAAGGGACAACAAAACTGAGTTGATAACAATGATCAAGCCATGCAACTTTGGAAGAGAAGAAGTGTGCTTTGCAGGAATGGACGCTTCCTTGGCTGGACTGTGTTACAGCAAGCTGATTTACAAAAGCTTTGACACATAATCTGATCAGATTACCTGAGAGGAAGGATTAGTCATGAAATGCTAACACTGACAAATTGCAGATATATGCTGATGAAAGCCATGTGTGCTTGCTCTTTGCTGAGCTTGTTATTCAAAATGGTACATGGCAATGACCATCAAGAACAGAGACAAAAACACACAAATCACAGATTGTGGAAGTATAAGAAGGTATTGTACCTTTCACCATCTCCTCATTGTCAACACATCCATTTCCTGAGGTGTGTGAGATCTTGAAATATCTATTTTCACCTTAGGGAAGCTGCCAAGTATATGCTAAATGAACAGTGCAGTAATGTGCACCAGGATGGCAAGGCATTCAGTTTAGAAGGCATCTCTTCTTTAAAAAAAAAAAAAAAAAAAAAAAAAAAAAAAAAAAAAAA
>CM021765.1:97869286-97975662 GCA_011076525.1 Nettapus auritus
TTTTTTTTTTTTTTTTTTTTTTTTTTTTTTTTTTTTTTTTTTTTTCCAGGTTTTCTTCTGGTTTTGTGCTAGCATTAAGTCTGCTGAGTGGATAATGTGTGATCTTTTAGCAAATACCTAGAAAGATACTTTCTTGTTGTGGTAGTTTTACTCAGGTGGGCAGCTGAGCTCCACCACAACCGTTCTCTCACTCACCCTCCTCAAAGGGGAAGGGGAAGAAAATAAAGGTTTGAGATAAGGATGGGAAGATCACTCAACAATTACTGAAATGGGCAAAACAGACTCAGAGTGGGGAGACAGTAAAATTTATTGCCTATTACTAACAAGTGAGAGAAGTGAGAAACAAAGGAAAGACAAACCAAGCCAAAACAAAAAGCCTTCCCCCCATCCACCATACCCCATCCAGCAAAATAGGGTTGTCTCATCTATAGGGTTGAGGTCAAGGTAAAGGTAAGGTAAAATAGGGTTATCTCATCTATATTGCCTTCCAGGATCCTAAACACTCCCCTCTGCTAGGCCTTAGCTGCCTACACTCAGTGTCAGTGCTGGCCTGCAGCTGTACAGCTTTGTTTCAGAGTACTGTGAGAAAAAGCAGTGGCTCCCCACTTCCCCCTTCCCTTGGGGACCATACCGAAGTTCAGGTATGAACTTCAGCCTTGTGCCAGAGCTATATCTTGATGTCCAGCCTTCACCTGGGGCCTGTCTCATTAGCGTGGCCTTGCCTGGCCAGCCGTGAGCTGTTGGCTGACCCTGATCACTGGCACCAAACTCTGCTCTTCTTGTTTGGGTGTTACTGGCTGGTACCCTTGCTGTCCTGTGCCTGCCTTCCTGTCACACCAGCCTCCTGGCTAGCCTTGCTCTATGGAGCAGCTGGCATGGCAGGTATAGGGAAGTTGTAGCCTTTATTTACACATTCAGAAAATGTGTTTTTCCCAGTTTTACATTGCAGTTTACACAAAATATCTAAATAGATTTTTCCCCCATAATATACCATAAAAATAATGCCGACAGGTAATTTTCTTCGCAATATGCTATTAGAATAAAGATCAGATTTCAGTATAGATTTTCTGTTTTTCCTGTTTGAAAGTAATCTGAAGAATGTCTTCCTTTTTTTTTTTTTCTGCTTATGGAAATCAGGTTGAATACAAGCTTGAAATTTCTCCTTACTAACTACAACCCACAATTTCTTCACTGAGTACCTTCTAGCTGATATCAATGCTGTTCCTTCAAGATGCAGAAACTGAAGATAGAGAGGTTTTACATATAATTTTAAAACTTTTCTGTCTTCAATGAATAGTTTCTGTTGCAAGGAGATAAACACTTCTTTACAGTGTCTGTGCAGTATCCAGAAGAGCTCAGTTACACCCCAGGTTTTCTAATATTTCTGTTAATTTATTTGGCATGTTTCTACTGAAGACTTGGAGGGATTTGTTCATTGCTTTACACTATTTAGTATTTTTTCAACTAATTAGAAGAAAGTATCACTATTTATAACATCTGTGGGTGACATAAGGATTAGAGAAATAATGTGCAGTAAAAAGAACAAGATTTTATTGTTAGTAAAATGGCTGCAAATGAACAATATGCTTTTCAATACGGCTGTGGTTAAAACCATACCTTTAAGAAGAAAAAATACAGACATACCTGAAGGATGGAAACTTTGCAAAAGATTTGGATAAACTATTAGTTGAACACAAGTTCCCAGTACAACACTGGGAGATCCCAGTCTTAAGATGTATTCTGAAAGATAGACCAATTTGCATTAAAGCCATCTTGACTTTATTATTTATTTATTTGTTTGTTTATTTTGTATTGAAGTAATTGCTTTAGGCATACTATGTTAATTTCTCATTGATTTTAGTTTTAAAAAAAAAAAAAAATGTTAGTAGCCTGAAGAAATTTCAAAGACCAAAGATAATGATTAAAGAAGATAGAAGATATATCTTACAATGAAAGAACCAAGGAACACCGTTTATATATTTCATGAAATAGAAGGTACATGACAATTTTATTAGACAGCTTAATAATTGAAAATGTATGGCATTTCAGATTCATAGGACACACTGGGAATGTGTTCCATTGACAATGAGATCTCTGCTTTATTTATTCATACACAGTTATATATAATGTACCTTTTTTGTTCTTTCCTAGGCTTTCAGAATAGCTGTTGCCGTAAGTGGACTATTTATACAAGGAAATTAAAAAGTTGCAGAGAACTTTCCTGAGCTCTGGGATCTGAGCTGACATTTGTAACATGTCCCCATGTTACAACTATTTGTAACATGTCCCTAACATGGTTTTGGTCCAGTCCATCCAGCATCTTCCTGAGCAACCCCCAGAAAGCTCAGAAGTCAGCCTGGGTCAGGGAGTGTTCTCAAATACCCTTTGGGTGCAGCCACGCTGTTTTGGAGGTTGAGAGTATTTTAAAGTGCAGCTGGGTCTTCTCTGTTCCTGTTAGCCTTAATGGCAAAGAACAGTTTCAAAGATATTTGAATTGCTAATAGATGTAGTTGTGTTACCCAGACCTCAGGCCTGAAATCTTTGATCCAAAGTACACCAAAGTCAATTGTAGTTAGTTTAACTGTAGAAGAGCCAAAAAATAGACTTAGTTGATTAATGTAGATGAGTTAAAGGAGTGTAATACTTTTTATGTCCTCTTCAGCTCAGCTGTCCAAGTTTGACACACTTCTGTTGTTACCATATCATGCATGTAGGTATTAACTAAAGCTGACATCAGCTAGTAAATTGGTTATGTATTAGAATTAGCAACCAGAATTAGTCTTCATTTACATTGTAAATATTTCACATAGTTTCTTAAAACTGAGGGTGAACCATTTAATACTTGAGGCATTTTAGAGACACAGACAATGAGAATATGTTTGATATATATTCTATCAGACTTTGGACTCAGTTAAAAACAAAACAAAACAAGCAAACAAAAAAAAACCTTTTAGGAGTAGCTCTTATGGTGGTCCAAAAATGCATCACATTTATCGTTATCCCTGGTTCAGAGGTGAAGAACCAACAGTCACAGAATACAGAACTGTCCTTTCTTTTCAGATTTTCAATATAACTTGAAAAATATTGCTATGGATGTCTCTAAATTGGAGAGACATTGATTTGACAGATGTGCCACTTGGGTAAGGAATTGTAAGGAATTGGCTGAATGATCGCACTCAAAGAGTTGTGGTCAGTGGCTCAATGTCCAAGTGGAGATCAGTAACAAGTGGTTTTCCTCAGGGGTCAGTTCCTCAGGTGACTGGTGATGTTTAACATCTTTGTCAGCAACATGGAGGTGGGATTGAGTGCACCCTCAGCAACTTTGCCAATGACACTACACTGTGTGGTGTGGTCAATGCACTGGAAGGAAGGGATGCCAGTCAGAGGGACCTGGACAGGCTTGAGAAGTGGGCCTGTGCAAACATCATGAAATTCTACAGGGCAAAGTGCAAGATCCTGCATCTGGGTTAGGGCAATCCCAAGCACAAACACAGGCTAGGTGAATAATGGATTGAGAGCAGCCCTGAAGAGATCGACCTGGTGGTGTTGGTTGATAAGAAGCTTGACATGAGCTAGCAATGTGTGTTCACAGCCCAGAAAGCCAACCATATCCTGAGCTGCATCCAAAGAAGTGTGGCCAGCAGGTCAAGGCAGGTGATTCTCCCCCTCTACTCTGCTCTCATGAGACCCCACCTGGAGTGCTGTGTTCAGCTCTGGGGCCCCAGTATAAGAAGGACATGAAAGGCCTGTTGGACTGGGTTCAAAGGAGAGCCATGAGGATGATCAGAGGGCTGGAGCACCTCTCCTGTGAAGACATGCTGAGGGAATTGGGGTTTTTCAGCCTGGAGAAGAGAAGGCTCCAACAAGATGTTAGATAGGCCTTCCGATACCTGAAGGGGGCCTACAAGAAATCTGCAGAGCAACTCTTAATCAGGGAGTGTAGTGATAGGAAAAAGAGTAATGGCTTTAAAAACTAGAAAAAGGTATATTTAGATTAGGTAGGTAGATTAGGAAGAAATTCTTCACTATGAGGGCACTGGAACAGATTGCCTAGAAAAACTGTGGATATCCCATCCCTGTAAGTGTTTAAGGCCAGGCTGGGTGGGGCTTTGAGCAACCTAGTCTAGTGAGAGGTGTTCCCGTCTATGGCAGGAGGGTTGAAATTTGGTGGGTCCCTTCCAACCCAAACCATTCTATGATTCTATGATAACATAAAAAATATAAGCATATTTTACAACTTTTTCAGATCTATAATATATTATGGTACACACGTTCTGAATTCTGGAAATAAGACTGCCCTGTGTCTACCATCATTTTTGTCTGTGCAAAAAAAATAATCCCATTCCTATAACATTAATCTGATACTCGTAAGATACTGCTGTTAATATTGGAAAACGTAGTCAGACTTGCATTTTGCCTAAATAGTCAAGTAGGGTGAACAGTGCATTCCTAACTCACCTATAAGGCATGCTCCTCAACATCATGAACAACAGCATTGTATCTTAGGCCCTGATTAAATAAACACACACCTACTTTTAGGAGCTCTGACTCCATTTAATTTCAGCATGCTTTGATAGGACAGAACTGCAGCCACCAGCAGAATGTCATAAGAAAAAAATATGGTAACATGCAGTACTGTCTATTAAAACCATTATATAGTTTCATACAATATAAATTTTCACTTATGAAAACAGTGGTTTAAAGGCATTGAACTGAGAACAACAGTGTTTAGATAGGAACTCTTATTTTCCAAAATTTAATAAAATGTTTCAGGATACTTGCCCTTTGATTTGTGACTGCTTGACAGAGGAGCGGTAAGGTGACAATTATTTATGTGTGCAAAAATAAATTCTTCAGCTACAAAGTTTAAACAGGCAATACTTAAATTGCAATATTGGAATTGTTGTGTAATGGCTGTAGAATGTAGTGAAAGCACAAAATTGTTCTTCAGAGTTGTTCTCTACATGCCAGGAAGATTAAGCTGACACCATGCCTGGTTACTAGGAAATAATTAGAGTCTTGAAGAACAATTCTAACAGACTATTTCAGTAGTAGCAAAATTTATCTAGAATTAGACTGACTAGATACCATTATATATTCTATTTGAATGGAAAAAGCAGTGGTATCTGTTCATTACTTTGCCATACTTGATTTATCTGGGCTTTCATCTCTTATGGGATTATTATGATGACTAATATTAATATAAAATAAATTATGTATAGTTACACCACACAAGTGGATTTGATAATCAAAATACATGTTGATAGTGCTTCAACACGTGTAAGTATCATGCTTTTTATATTTGTGAAATTTGAAATAAAATATTTCACTACTTGTTGAAATGTCAAAATTTGCTGTTTTCCCAAGAGTTCCTGTTTGGCTTTCATAAACATTTAATAGCAACTTGTACTTCTAATAGAAAGCTTTACATGAAAAAAATGATTAATTACTTATTTAAAATGCTAGGATTAGCTTTTCCACTTATATCTTGGTAGTCATTCAGGCATCCTTTGATGTTGTTATTGGGCACTTTTGACTAAAGATATTGTATCCAATTTGTTTATTATATTTAAGCAAGAAGCAAACTCAAAGAGTGAATATTAATTAGTAAAATGCATATTGTAACATACAGATTCACATTCTCATTGTTAGTAGTGCCAAAAATATATTTTCCTCTCAGTGAAAATAGTAGTGTAGGTTCAAAAAGGTAACTTTCCATTAGGGGATGAGTCAAGGCTGTGATGATGCAGGCCCTACTCGTTTTGCTATGAGACTCCTCTTGTTTCATTAGACTTTGGGGGAGCAAGCAGATTTGGTACAGCTGTGCTGCTGCCTAATGAGTTGCTGTGTGTATTAGCTGGACCTGCCCAGGTCTTAGAGTGGTAAAACATCCAGATTAGTTAAATATGAGCACCTTGGAGCTTTCCCTGTGAGGTGGTCCAGGCATGACTGACTAGGAGGAGCTGCTGCTGTCAGGAAAGCATTATGCGGGTAAAAACCCGTCCTCCCTCCCTGGTTAAGTGGGGAAGCCCCTGCAAAGTGGTCTAGGCTGAGAATAGTGACCAGGGTCAGCCACAGCCTAGACATCCCTAGGCATTACAGACAGGCCCAGGCCTGACTGTGAGGGCAGCCCCTGGGATGAGGACAAGGATGGGGACGGGGATGGGGTTGGGGTTGGGCCTGTGCCTGTGCCTGGCCCAGTGGTGCATAGGGCAAGCAGGGGCTGGGCCGTGGTGAGGATGGCCTATTCAGATTGTAGAGGTGTACTGATCTGCTTTGAAACTCTGCCTTGAATTAGAAACCCATAGATTGCCTCCTATATGGGTAAACAAGAAAAAAAAAAAAAAAACAAAAACAACAACAAAAAAAAACATCTGTGAATGCATTTTTTAAGCAAATATCAGGACTATATAAAACAGTAGCATGTATGTCCTCTAGAGTGGATGAGATGCATAAATTTTAGGTTTTTACAAAATGTGTAGTAGGCCAAGTGTCAACAAATACTGAATTTAGAGGTAATTTCTATTTCATTCACACAAAATGTAGTGTTTTGACAAATAAATACTGCCTGATACTGTGGTAGTTACTGCTGTGGTGTCTGTTATTGTGTTAGGTTGAGGAGATTGACCTCCCCAGACACTAATTTGTCTTGTATTTAATTTCTGTCGCTGTAGTAAGTGCCAGGGAAGTGTTTGTGTCTCAGTCACACCAGCACCACCACATCCATGCCCTCAGCCAATGCCAGAGGAGAGTCATCTGGGCCGTGATGCATGCTGCAAGAACAGAAGTAAGTACGCTTTCTCATTTTCACCTTTGCTATTTGGGGTAGTGGACTCTGGATATGGAGGAGGAGGTGTGTTGTCTGAAATCTTAAAGCCATGACCCCAAGTGAAGGCATCAGGTCTACATAACCTCACTCCTTGTCCTCTTCAGAAACTGATGTGTGCATGTGCAATTGGAACCAAGGGGAAGTACAAAAAGGTATACATCAAACAGGTTCTGAAGTAAATGCATAGATTTATGTTTTGCTTGTTTTGTTCATATCATTTGGTCCATCAGCATGTGAATAACATCAATTTAGACTCCTGAGGCCTCATTCTCATTTATTGGAAGGACATTTCACATCACTCTAACATAAAGAGGCATTAAAATGGCAATAATTTATATTGACATTATTTTTATGGTCCTTTTGCTATTAAAATGGTGTAAAGTGGCATTAAGAGAAGCAACTATCAGGCTTCTTAGGGTCTTTACTCTCAGACTCCCAGGGGTTACAATCCTTAGCTTAAATAACTAAGGGAGTTTAAGTAAGAACATCTAAGAAAGGCATCTGTGGCACAAAGCTCATACTAGAAAGGCCAGGAAAAGGTACCAGTTTAAACTTCACAAAGCTCACTTATAAACACTGTGGACATCGTATTTGCTGGAGTAATGCCATTGACTTATCTGTAAGTTATTAACCTCTTTTACAAGTCCAATACTGGAAAAATGTTGCTGACATCAGATGGCTGTTCACCAGCCTACTTGAAGTAGATAAATCTGGAATAAAGATAGTTCCTTAGTGAAGTATATATTTTTTCCTAACAATTAAGAAGTCTCAGAAGTTGTCAAGAACTTCATAGACACAAAATTAATGAACTTGGGTACTAAACATGTTTTCTGCTGAGCTGGGATGGAATAATGTTGGAAAAGACTTTCCTGCTTTTATGTGCTTCATCAGACTGTATGTTGAAATCCAGTATATTCACAAACACTATATATAAAAATAAATAATACATTTATAAGTGTTCTGTGTGCTTTGTATTTCTTACAAGTAATATCTCATCATTAAGAAATAAACTTGAGATCTCAACAACTATTAAGATCTGTGAACTCTAATTATTCCCATACTATTGACAGCCTCTTACAGAAAATGAAACAAAAATCTTATGAACACCAAACACTTTTGCCTCTAGCCCGTAGCGTCTGGTGACATGAAAAAGCATTACTAGAACAGGATGAAGAAAATAAAGGAAATCCACTTAGTTCTGCAGCTTGTTCATATCCTCTCATTCAGTATCTCTGCAAATTATTTTCTCTCAGTATTGTTTTACACTTATTAGGGCCAGATTTCTCATTCTCTGCAGATGCTGTTGCTCTAAACTGTTTAGGTCACTTTGCAGTTTACTGTGTCTTCATGTGTGCCTTCTTTCCCTCCAGTTTCAATGTCACCCATATGATTAAGAAAGAAATGAAAAAAAGTGAGATAATACAAGCAAGATGCACAGAGAACCTCTGTGTTTAGAGTTTGACTGAGTAAAAAAACAACACAAGAGAAACCCTTATGAAATCCCTAGAATATTTGGACTGTGATATAATTACATGAAAAGTCACTGTGCACCAATAAATCTCACCATTTATCAAAAGACATCTTTGTCTTATGATTATGTTGGTCCATGGAACACACCTATAATTCATGAACAACAATTATACCATGCAAAACAAATTAACCAACCAAAAATAAATAAATAAACAGAGATACAAAACTCAGAACTTACTGCACGCCTAGACAGGCAGGTTTTTAATGGGGGAAAATGCTGAAACCAAATCATATAATTGTCAATTGCACAGTCACATTTCATAGACAGCAGAGATGTACCTAGTCACCTATGAAACAGCAACTGAACGTATTTCAGTATTTTTTCTGAGTATTTCTAATGACATATATACACTTTTCAATCATAGAGAGGCTAATAAATTTCTGCACTTTCAGTAACCATTTTTAGAATAAGTGAAGACTGTTGGGAGAATTTAAAAAGGGAAAAGACGGCCTCAGCTGTTGCTTGAGCTGTGGCAGTCTCAGGTCCTTAAATCTACCTGCCAGAAAGGATAGCTTGAGCGATTTCTCTCTATAGATATTTTGCAATATAGATTATGTTATACAGTCTGATGAGAGCTGTCTTATGGGACTATTGGTAGTGGCCCACCTGTGGAAGCCTAAGAGAACTATCCCTTCCTCAGAAAGGAGATAAGGATGCTGTGGTCCTAAATACAATCAGAATTTGGACTTCCTTCTCTTCTGTAATGCCTCTGAAAGGAACATACTCCCTTAAGACTTGGGCAGTGGGCTAATCCTCCTGCCCTTGAACCTCTAGCTCCTAGGATTATGAGCGATGAGTAGGCACATATGGCATGCTGCTACGCTTCAAGGGGGAACAACTTTATGACAAATTCTTTCATTTTAAACTCTTGCAAGAAGTGTTGTTCAGCTCCTGCAAACATTTATCACTTTTCTACTAATTGGAAACTCTTGATGTAAGAAAACAGTTATGGCAAAAACTGCTGCAGCTCTGCTGAACAATTAATAAACTTGTTCTATTTTTTTCATTATTGTTTTCAATCACTGTTCTCCAAGGGATTCTTGGACTATTCCACTATTCTCAGATTAAAAATTTAGGACAATAAAGAACTGCAACTAAAGCTTATGTGTCTCTTGGGAGCGAGTAGCCAGAGATTGTCGTGTCCATCAAATCTCTGCTCACATCAATAGAGAGTTGAATGATCTTAAAGTAGCAAAAATTGCATTAGCTTTGTTCATATCAGTGTTTCTTGCAGTTTCCCAGTCTGAGACCAACAGCAAGTGATCACTTAAGCATCCATCATCCATAGTGCTTCTTACAGTATATAATCTCAAGTTCAGCACAAAGAAAGATCTTTCATGTGATACTGCAGGAGCTGGTAAATTCTGAACACAGTGACTGCTAGTATTGTTTGGATACAGTTTCAGGACTAATATTTATGTCAAATTCAAATTCTTCAGATTCACCACTGCAAAGAAATGTTCTGAAATTAAGCCCTAGTGAAGGAAAGGGGCCTGCCACACTCCAGTTCACAAAAGTTCAGTAACAGGAATGTGAGAAACATAAACCTTTCTTAGGAGCTTTAATTTACAGTAATGTCTAACCTGTACTTTTTGGTAGATCTGAAGGTATTTTCTAGCAAAATAGAATTTTATCTGGAATTACAAACTTGATATAAGCTCACATCTATACAATGAATGTATATAATTGAATTAAATCATAAAATCTGGTAAGAAAGCTTGCATACTCAACAGTTTCCTGTTGTGGTGGTATGTTTCACCCGTGTTGTTCAGCTGCTTGTCATTGCAGCTATCTACACAAAGCTACTGAGGGTTCAACTAATCTTGTGTGTATTTTTCAAAGTATTATTTTGCCTTACTATTTTTATTATAACATTTAAATTTCACATGCATTTGTACTAGAACACTGTTACCCAAAAGAGACTCTAACATTCTCCTTTTTTCCTTTCTTGTGCTTGCTCCAGCACTGTTTGGCCCTGTCCCTCAGCTGATTTCACTTATTAAAATAAGTAGGAAAATACTATCTCCCCCCATTTTATGCCATTTTTAGTGAGTTGAAATGATTTGTGGAGCAGTGTGGCAAATGTCAGAGCCAGCATAAGTTAAACGATGAGAATGTGTGTGCCTGGAAAAAAGGAAAGAATTGCAACTTTTAAGCAGTTTTGAAACATGGTACTTTGCTAGATCTAATGAAATTATGTACCAAGTCTTTGACCTTAGGCATTAGTAAAGGTGTAAGAAAAGTGAATTTTAAGCTAGATTGCTAATCTATGAAACAAGATGAAACAATCTATGAAACAATCAATGAAACAAGTTTTATTTTTATTTTAAAAGTTAGTTTTAATTTAAATGATTATTAATTTAGCTGGATTTTTTTTTGTGCTTGTTAATATTTAATATTCTAACTATTTTTAAATATTGAGGTCAAATATAAATCATATTTTCAAAATGTTCAAAATCAAAGTGAAGAGCTACTTCTTTAAAGGGAAAAGGAAATATTCCAAAATTGCTGAAATTTCATTTTTTCCTCCACATCTTCTTTTTCTGCAAAACTGAACACAAAGATAATTTGGCTCCTTAGCACTTTCCACTCTTAGTGAATTAATTAACTAATATAAAAATATTTGCCCATCTCTAGTCACAGAATCACAGAATAGTCTGGGTTGGAAGAGACCTCCAAGATCACTGAGTCCAACCTCTGACCTAACACTAACAAATCTTCCACTAAAACATATCCCTAAGCTCTACATCTAAACATCTTTTAAAGACCTCCAGGGATGGTGACTCAACCACTTCCCTGGGCAGCCTATTCCAGTGACTAACAACCCGTTCAGTAAAGAAGTTCTTCCTAATATCCAATCTAAACCTCCCCTGGTGCAACTTTAGCCCATTCCCCCTCGTCCTGTCACCAGGCACGTGGGAGAACAGACCAACCGCCACCTCGCTACAGCCTCCTTTCAGGTACCTGTAGAGCGCAATAAGGTCGCCCCTGAGCCTCCTCTTCTCCAGGCTAAATAGTCCCAGCTCCCTCAGCCACTCCTCATAAGACTTGTTCTCCAGACCCTTCACCAGCTTCGTAGCCCTTCTCTGGACTCGCTCAAGCACCTCCATGTCCTTCTTGTAGTGAGGACCCCAAAACTGAACACAGTACTCGAGGTCATTATAGTTCACAATTGTACAATGTGACAGAATTCTGCATTAATTTCTGTGAGACCTTTTAGAAATGTGTTTTCGTTTTTCTTGAAGGCAAGAAAATTTGTTTGCTCATTTTCAGGACCGAACAAGTCAGCTATGTAAAAGAAAAAAAAGCCATCCAGACCACTTTGCCAGTATCAGATTTCTGTAAAATCACTTCTTTGAAACATGGTACTTTGGCTTTGCAGTAGAAACCCAAAATCTGGCAAGAGAACAGTCATTGGGTTAAAGGAAGTAACTTTTGCCATCTCTTAGAAAATCCATCTTTATTTGTTTGGGGCATAAGCCTCTGAAAATCAGAGTTTACATATTCTCAGTGGACCATAGTCAGAGACCTGATAAAATCTTTTTGAGCGCTCTATCACCACTGAAGCTGCTCCAATACCAAAAGCTTTGGTAACTGCCAGATTCAGACAAAACACTGCCAATCTCCACTGGGCTTCCCATATAGTCTGTGCACAGCTGAATATTCAAAAAGGGAATACCTCCAGCCGGTACCCAAATATCATCTTGGTCAAGAAAATGGGCTGTGCTAGTCTCATCCTTACATTTCAGGAATTAGGTAAATACAGCCTCCTCCTGCCCTGTTTTACTGATAATTAAGTGAAAAACTGATTAAGTTATCTATGGCAAAGCCGGGGGGGAAGCAGCACTCTAGGATGGCAGGGCTCCTCCTAATAATTCCACTGGCTTTCAGCCTAAAAATATTAAGTCCCTGTCCTTGTCTATGTTGACACTTAACTACTGAATGTGACTCACATACAGTATTGCATATTTAGAAAGTAGGGTGAATGGACACTATCAGTATACATCTAATGTTTGGTAGACCACCTGTCTTTGATTTTTGTGTTTTGTTATTTAAATAAATTGTAAGATAGGATGTTTTATCTGCATTTTTGGGGGAGGTGGTAAAGTAACATATATGCATAGTCATGTAAATTTCAGTCTGGCAGTGCTAATCAGTCAGAAGATGTTCAATACAGAGAGGAATATCAATTTTCTATGCTTCACTATTAAGGATAACTGAGTTGAGAAGCTCTCTCATTTGCTTTTCCCTGAAAACAGAACAATGGTATATATATATTAAAAAAAAAAAAAAAAAAAAAAAAAAAAAAAAAAAAAGGAAGGAAAAGAAAAAAGAGCAAATTAGGCCTAGACTTCCTAGCATTTTCTTTTCCTATAAGTAGCATTTTTTCAACTAAACATGTCTGTTTAAAATTACATCTAGTTCTCTAAATACATTTCCATTCTAAAGAGTTTCTCAGTCAGAGAGTTTCCATGTTTATGACCACCACTATGTATGACAAGCTTGTTCTGGATAACAAGCCTCCTTTGCAGGAACTCAAAAAGCTGTCTCAGTTCTCTCTCCACACTAGGATTTGCCTTTCTGTCCTGTGTGAATTTATTCTTCTGCTTGTAATATTTAAATTAGATTCAATGTCTTACTTTTGTGGATGGAACATCACATGGTGAAAAGAAGCCTTGCTTGATGCATTGCTGGGAGCTACTTCAGTTTTCAGCAAAATTAATCTGGTTGAAAATGTTCGTTTTCCATTCTCTCACTTAATTCACATTCCTAGAGAAAATGAGATTGTGTTTTGTAAGCTGGTTGCTCTTTTGAAACCAAATCAACATGTCTTGAAATTTTGATTAATGTATTTACTGTGTGATTCTCATTTAAAGCCTACTAATGTATTAGAGCACTGATGGTTGTTGCAGAGACACTGTGGGTCTAAGCAAGTTATCTTGTCATTATCTGGGACTAGATGTAAGAGGGGGGTAGAAAATATCTGTTTGAGAGGAGGAAAAACCCAGTCAGCAGGTGAAAAGAAAGGGGTGCTTTGAAAGACAGGAGTAGGTTCTGCAGGAATGCTGAAGATGAATACTACAGTGTATTCTGAATGACTGAGAGGCAAAATGCAAGTTTACCATTGATTCACACTCAAGTTCAAATATTCCTGACTATTAAGTAACTGCTTTAACCAAACATATGTCAAGAATTGCATTATTTCTCTGAGGGACACTACAAAAGAAAGACTCCAAGAAGACCGATAACAGGTGAATGCTTATACTTCGTTGTAGGTTATTCAACACTTTTTCAGCAGGCTCCAATGATATGTAGATCAGGTACTGTATCTAGAATGAAGCAATGTTCCTGACATTTCCTATTCTGGTAACTTGACAGCACATCTGGGACTTCAACATTATTTCCAGGATGTGCCTTTTCAATATTAATTTGTTTATTTTAAAATTGATTTTGCAAGGAAATGCTCCTGAAGTGCTCTTGAGAATTCTGAGTTTTCAAACCTTATTTGTTACAGCTTGAAAGTACATTTAGCTAAGGACACGGGCTTGTTTTCCTTCTTACTTTTCCCACCCCCAAAACAACAGACAAGATGTCCATAGATTCCTTCCAATGTTTACTTAAATGATTGTACTAAAGCATTCCCAGAGTTACATTGATTTTATAGGACTATGAACAGGTTACAAATTAGTATGGCAGCAGCACTATGTTAGTGAAAACCATCCAATTCTGTTATCTCTTGCCCAGATCGTACATGTCCTTCTTAGAGACATTTATAACTGCTTTTAAGAAAATAATAAATATCTTGGGAAAAATAAATAAATAAATAAAAATGTTCCTGTTCTTTGTACAGAAATTCTTCTTGCTATTAAAAAAAAAAAAAAAAAAAAAAAAAAAAAAAAAAAGTCTACAAGGTTGACAGTGAGCATATAGTAAATGGCTGGTTCTTTTTCTCTTTTCTTTATTCAGACATGTTGTTTGAATCAAAGTCCACTTGAGGCAGAAAATACCATTATCACACTGTGCAACAATACACCTTAGTATATAATTGAGATTAGCTTTCAATCACTACAATTTGTGAATCTGTAATTTTAAGAGGTTTTACCCATTTTTTCCATGTGGAAGCAATCTACCCCCTGCTCCCAAAACAATGATTTTCTTTGGGAACATGGAAGACAGCATAGTGATTCTTTGAAAAGTTTTAACTTAAGGTAGAACATGTCAAGTTGAATATATTTATTGTATATGCTTTTTACCTGAGATGATTTTTTTTCCTCATTTTTAATATTGGATTTTTTTTTATTGGGTTTGCATGGCAAGGTTTTGGTAGCAGGGGGCTGCAGGGGTGGCTTCTGTGAGCAGAGCCCAGCAGCTGCCCCACGTCAGACCAGAGCCAGCTCCAGCCGGCTCCAAAAGGGACCCACCACCGGCCAGAGCTGAGCCAGGGAGCGACACTTTTACTATTACTTAATTGTGAATATATTCCAAATATTTGTCAGTATAAAATGGGTAGGGAATGATACCACTTCCTCCTCCCTTGTCCTGCTGTAAGAAGGAAGATGTAAATCATTATTATTTTTAATAGAAATTGCTTATAAACTCATATAGTAGCAACTGAGATATAGATCTGAAGTGGAGATGTTCTTCTCCTTGAAGCCCAGAATTAAATGTTTGAATCTCAGATGGGGCTGATGAGGAGAGGAGGTGGTGGCATAAAACCTCATTTTTATTTCACCTCTTTTTTTTATTCTAGGGCACACTTTGTTACTATTCAAATTATTAGTAATCTCATTCTGAATTTTCTAACTCTCTCCATTTACTGTGTTAAAGGTTTGATGCTCAATAGGGAGCAATGCATTCATTTTCCTTTCAGGCTCATGTAAATACAATCTGACACTGGAATGATCAGGGGCTAACCTTTGGGCATATGTACGGAACACAGTGCAATGCAGCTCAAACATGCTAGCAGGGCTCCTGAAAGCCATATTGCCATAATACAAGTTCAGATGTAAATTCTCAGATGCTTGTTAGCCCTAGAAATGCTGTATGTTACCGATGGAGGCATCACTAGGTTCTTTGCTCTCAAAGGGAGTTTTCAAACCTAGCTTTGTGCTGTCCCCAAACCCTTCAGAATATGTGTAGCTGTCCCCAGAAATGAAGCTTTCTTCTTCTATTCCAGTTTACAAAAACTGAACAAACATTTTTTTTTTAAGGAAAACTTTAAAAAAAAAAAAAATAATAATAAATGTCTTGAATCAAACAGAAGATTTTCCTAGTAACTGTTTTGATTTGAACTAAAACAAAAAATCCAAATGAATGGGCTCACATAAATGCCACAAAGATAAGTAATCAGCCAGAATGGGCTCACATAAATGTCATGAAAGAACCGGCTCTAGTACAGTCTCAGTCACTTCTTGAACAACTTTTGGAAAATTAGAGAAATTATTAGGTACTGTTAAGTACATAAAGAGAATGTAGACAACCAAGAAAAGTTAACCTGACACATAAAATAGGTCATTTATGGATTCTGTAAACAAAATAAATAGTGACTAGATTATAATTAATGTTTGCTAGAATGGTTTGATATGTTTTCTACCAAAATTGCGGGTTTGACCGATAAAAACAAATGTGTTGATCTAGAATACTAGCTTTTTCCAGACATTTGACTTGGCTTGATGCAATATGACGTTATGGTTCAAATGTTTGGTTATATATATAAGGAATTGATTAGATAGATCAGTGACTTGCACATTGATAGATCTCATGATGTAGCTATTGAGAAGAGTGTATAGGACCAGATCTAGTAGGGTTCATAGAGCTCAGAGTTTGTTTGCCATTTGGTATTTGTATCAGTGATCCAGAGGACGCTACACAACCCTGCTGGTGAAGCTTACAGATAACATAGACATTTGTGATAAGATACAGTACAAAATCAGGGAAATCTGAACCACTTGGACAGAGGATCAAATCCAACAAAAAGCTCTTCAGTCCAACCAAATGGAAGCCAATGCACCTGAGAAATTTATTTGAACAGGAAGGGAGAGTCTATCTAACTCACAAACACCAATAATTCATTGACAAGTAAATAACTAATTCTGGATTGACTCAATAAGAGCTCACAAGAATTCTTGGTATCACAGAGCTGAGTGCTTGAATGGCTTCACTGCAGAAGACAACGGCTCACAATTGCTTGAATTCTACAGAGTGCAAACAGTTATTTTTCTAAGGGCTCTGATTTGATTCAGCCTCAGCCTTTGGAAGAAGTTGTCCCGCACATCTACAGTTGTCGAGCTTTACTCCCATATTGTTAGGGGGGGAGGTGAGGGAGCACACTTAAAATGATTTACCTGAACTGAGGATTTGCATGGAGCCAAGTCACAAATTTAACTTTTAATATATATAATAAACATAACAAGATTGACAGAAATACCAGTCAAATGAATATAACTGCAACAAAGAAAAACAAAAAATCATGTCACACTCATTCTGATCAAGATAAGGCATGGACCACATCATTATGCAAGAGTAAGTGCTAACATTATAAGCAGGATGGATAGTATGGGTGGTATAGATGGATATAGTATGTTCAAGGAGAGGAAGTCTGTAATGGTGGAAGGAGATGAGGAGGTGATGGAGAGTAGCTCCAGAAAGGCCCTGAAAGACAGTTGAGAAGAGGGGTATGGACACAAAGGCTCCCACAGCAGCAAGAAGAAAAACTTTCTAGGGACTGGACTGGAGGGGAAAGAGTTTGTTGCTACCCATAAACCATTCACATTTTGAGTTTAGGAAAAAAAATACAGTGTTTGTTGTTGTTGTTTTGTTTTTATTTTCCCCTAATAAATCTTGATTTTGGTTATTCAGGAATCTCAGACTCCTGCATGATTCACACTCTTAGCACTATTCACATTGTCTCTGACTAAAACTAAAGATAGAAAAATAATGAATAGAAAGCCAAATATTACAAGCTTCAACAATTTTCAGTGACATTGCCAGGACTTTGTTTTTAGGTATATTCTTTCTTGTACACACTCTTATACAGATGCAGTTTCAGAATTTCACAAAATTTGGGCCAATCTACGTGGAGATGGCAAAATTTGGCCCTGTTGCTCCTATTGTCAAATCATTTTCTAGTGCATATTAGTGAGGACTTCCTCAGTTTGGGGGTGCTTTGGGATGGGACAGGGAGAAGGATGAAGAAGGCTGTTATTTTGCAAATGGTAGAACACATGAAATCATATAAATTGCAGAAGGTTTTGTACCATTCTACCTTCATATGGAAAATATGAGGTAGCTTTATTATTGACTATAATTAGCTTCTCAAAATCTGTAAATAAAGGTCAGTCAGTGAACCTTGGTCTCCTCCAGTTCTTTAAAAGGTTACAGTAATTTTTATGCTACTGCATTAAATAGATAATCATAATAGACAAAATAGAAACATAGATTCTATATTTTACCTAGAAATATATGACAGAAGGGAATCTTCTACATTATCAACTGCAAGTCCCTGAATGGTACAGGAAGCCATAATACACAAAGCATTTCAAATATGTTAGTGAAAAAAAAAGAGAGAGAGAAACAATTAAATTCATATATTTGCAAGAAAGACCACACATCATAAATAAACAAATGCTCCTTCATTGTAAGATTCATTTAGTGGTGATCTATGTTTTATCTGCATAGCTGCAAAGTGTTTACACTGGGGTTTCCAGTTCATAAATCCTTAGTTTTATGCAAGCTTAATGGCAGCCAAAGCTTGCATTTATTATCCTTTTTGAAAAATTGGTCATGACAAATGCTAGTTTGTTCTGAGACACCAAGTTCCCCTTCCTTCATTGTCTATTCTCCTGATTGTAGAATTGATAAGTTTCAATACAGAATAAACCTTTAATAATTCAATGTTGATTAATTAAGGACTGCTTTTTAACACCCATACTCTTACTGAGAGAGACCCTGTGCATGAGAGGTCCTATGATTTCAAGGTGCTACTCCCAGAATAAAGTGTTAATCAATAAGGCAATGGGCACTGGACCTAAATAATTAACTGTGCTAAGTAGAGAAAATAATTGTATGGTGCCCTTGGTACTTTTTTGCTTTTACACAATGATAAAGAGACTAAAGAAATGTAAAACTTGACTGACTTTTTAAAATTCTCTTCTCTTGGTTTTTTTGGTCATCATCTCTTGAAGCTTAGTGTAATTCATTTATTTAAGATGCTGGTTTATTCTTATTTATACCCTTCTTCCTACTCCATCTTTCTGGTCCTGCTTATGTTTTCTGTAATGATGTGCATATTCTGCAGAATCTCTTTCATAAGTTTAAACAAGCCCACCTTTTTATTATTTTTTTTTCTTCATCCTTTTAAAGATCAGTCTGTTTTTTATTCCCCTGATCACTCCAGCTATTAAAAGGAGAAAAAATCCCATTAAAATCTTGTCACACTGGGAAGTATAAGGGTAGTCCAGTAGATGCACATTTTCCTCTTCTGTTAGTGTTACTTGACCTAAGTCCCATGAGCATGAAAGTGCTTTAGGAGTGTCACCTTTGTGAATGAGTTCTAAATTGAATTTCTGATTATTTCTCGATTCAACAATGAGATTATTTAATAAATTAAGCATTCTATGATTTATAAACCATGATTTTGATAATAATTATAAACATTAAACTGTTTTTCTTAATCTCATTCAAGTGTGACTAAATGCTTTGATTTTTCTCCTTGCATATGCAACAGGATACTGTATTCTAACCTCTGTGGGTTTTATTGCCATGTATTCACAGACAGTTTCATTTTCCAGCCTAAAAGTAATTATCAGTAGCAATTTTGTATATCTGAATGCTAGGTTGTATGCAGTTCCATGCATGCTATTTACGGGTGCAGTGGAATAATGAATGTGCATATTCAACAGTAACTTTCACACATCTTTCACTTTAGCAACTTTATGTAGTTCATTGCTGGGAAAATAAATAATGAAAAGAAAAAAAAAAAAAATCCTACAATTATTTCTAGGGAAGAGGAATAAAGAATATGCATATCACTAAAAAGTTTGTGAGAAACACTGATATCCCTTTATGAAAAAATATGTCTACGTGTAACCCTTTCCCACCGAACAAAGAGATTACACAAGAGAGACTTCTTCCTTTGTAAACTCTGCAAGGAACTGCATGGAGCTGCGTAGCTTTCCAGAGCTGTCACCCAAGAGGAGTGGATGAGACTGGAAATACCAATGACAGACTCAATGACTTTGACATATCCCTTCTCAAAACTTGCACTGTTCCTGTCTTTATTGGGTGTTAACTGTGCCCTTGACCTTTGAATATTGCAAGGCTGTCAGCAGAATGGGGTTAGCCCCTTGGGCATGCAGAGTCACTGTTGCACTGTCAAGCAAAGAAGAGCTGTGAATGCTTCAGGAATAAGAGAAGCATTAGAAATGAATAGCAATAGAGACAGAAGGGCTATGCAGGAGATGGGGTGTTAAAGATTGACTCACTAAACAAGAGTTTAGACATGTTTCCCAAGGAAAGAAGGGAAATGGAAGGTCATAGCTCTCTGCTGCTCACTGTAGCAAGATGCTGTGCCTCTATCTCAACGGCAGAAAATACCTCATACAAAATTTGTTAGAGATGGGAGACTGAAGGGATACGTTACATCTTTTTTACTTGTTGAAATTACTCA
The DNA here is from genome assembly GCA_011076525.1 of Nettapus auritus. Taxonomy (NCBI): domain Eukaryota; kingdom Metazoa; phylum Chordata; class Aves; order Anseriformes; family Anatidae; genus Nettapus; species Nettapus auritus. The sequence continues at coordinate 97,889,315 of CM021765.1, forward strand.
TCCTGCTCATAGGAGATTTCAGTATTAGGACTCTACACCTCTGTTTAGCAAAGCAGAAACACCTGTACTTGTACAGACTCAGCTGGTACCAATGAGCTCCATAGTTAGTTGGAAATTAGGGATTAATTTGTGTCTAAAGGAGACAATCATTACAGAAATGTAACTTCTGTGTTAGTGAATCTCCAGTTTTGTGCCTGTATAATTATATTTATTGCGTTAATTCTGTTCTTTCTTTCTCTGGCTTTACTCATTGTTCTCTCTACCTTTTTTCATCATGTCCTTCAAATACCCCTCTGCAATGAGTCTGTTCATCTAACTACAATCAATCTGCCATTAGACATTCAACAGACTGAGGATTCCTGATGCTATAGGCCAACAAATAAATCCCCCTTTCCTCTGAACATACAACACTTGAAGGAAACAAAACAGTAATGGTAAGAACACTAATTCCTACTGATTTCTAAGACCTCTAATTCCCATTAATTTGTTTGGGACAAATGATTACTCCACCATGTATCTTACAAGGAGTGTTCTATCCAGTAGTATTGACTAGGAGTTGGGCACCTAACTAGATGGTTTACAGAAAGTGCTCTTTTTGCAAGAAACAAATTTAGATTAGGATTTGTGTATGTGTGTTTAGTGTCTAATATACCTGCTTTGGAAGCTTAGCATGGTTTGTGAGGTTTCCTAAACAGATTTTTAAGATAGCCTTCTTGACTGGAAGAAAAAGTGTCTTCTTATTACTTTCAGCAAGGAGTGAGTTTAGTATAATTTATCCACTTTTAACAATGTTAATTTGTAGGTGCTCTAACTCAAAACTGTCCTTAAACTTAGACTAATGTTCCAGCTCTGCTTCATACTGCTCATATTTAGGGTAAGGAGAAGAGGGAGGAGAAGTACCACTGTTCTGAGGGAAAAATATAGTTGGAAAAAGGTCCCATGGAGGTAAAGAAAACAAGGAAAGAAAAGCATCTGTTCCAACACTGGTGGGGGTTTACATTCTTAAAAGAAAAGCCTTGACAGACAAGGCAGAGTAAGATATTATTGAATGCATTTAGGATGTATCATAGATGCAGGCCATAAGTTGATCACATGATTCAGTGATTTATTATGTAAATACTCTTGCAATTAAGAGAATGGGGAGAAGCATTGATGTGGGAATTCTTCAAAAACAGGCCTGTGCTTGTTTAAACAGTATTTCATCTTCTGTATTGTGCAGAACACAGCATTTAGATATCACAGGAACATTTGTAAATGCCTAAGATTGATAGGGATAATATTCAAGTGGCAGTGTATATCAAGTTATTGAGGAGCTACTTTAATGAAGGACAAGTAATCTGAGAAAGGCTGCAGAGTTAACTACATTCATGTATAATGCTATAATAGATTACTGCAGAAATTCTTGTACACTGGCCTTCAGCTCCATTACAATGCTCATTAGAGCTGTAGTACTGTGTATTTCACTTTTTAATAGGTCTTTTGCTTGTGAGAAAAGCATGATTATATGACTCCAAAGCAGGATCATCCTTGCTATCCCACCCCTGTCTCTGCTGTAATTACCTCCCTTTCCTAGCCCTAGATGCCAGATTGTTTAGGCAGGAGCTAGCCAGGCATGGTGGTACCTTGGTCTTTTAATTGAATGTTCATCAAAAAAGGAAGAAGAACCATTCATCTTTTCATATCAGATTCTTTAGAGGATTTTTTTTTTTTAATCAAAGTTGTTAAATTCCTGTCCACTTGTGTAGACCTTTTGCCATAACAGGCTTGCTGTCTTGTCACAAAGTTGTAAATTTGTCCCTTCCTTAAAGATGTTTGACATTCTTCAAACTGAGTTAAGCTACCAACTGGTGGTAGGAGAATACAGTTCTACTGAGATACAAACTACACACACACAAAAACAGATAGGGAATTTGAATTTAAATCAGAGAAAGTGAAAGTAGAATTTCCAATACTGAAAAGAAATATAGTTGTCTCGCTAATTAATTTAGTATCAGTTGTGCTAAGCTTTCCAATCCTCTTGTCTGTTCTAACTCCACTAGCAATTTTTATGGAGATATTATTTGAGCAATTGGTGTCTATTCCTTTATGAAAATATGAGCATATTTGGTTTGGTAGAATAAGCTTTTGCTCGATTTACCTCCAAAACTTTAGTCCATTATCAGTTCAAAAGGTAGTGTGGAATTATTTTTTGATAGAAAATGTATCTTCAAACTACAAATTCTCTGTGGAGAAATTTAAACAGAATCTTGGGTTAAAAAATTTTTGCTTCGATAGTATGTTGATATGACTTTTTATATTTCCTTGTAGAAATGGTTGTTGTACAGTATAAAGCAGACTAGATTTTCCTCACCCACCTATAAAAGAAATATGACGTAGTGTTCAATGTAGTGCTCAGGCTTCTACTCTTTCCAAAAGCAGAATTATGTCAGGCTGGATCTTACTATAGAAGCCTGTCTCATGTTGTGTCTTGGTTTCTCAAAAATCAAGATGTTTTGGAACTTGCAAAACTTACAAAAAAAAAGGAATCACTAGACTCAAAGCAAGGCTTTCAGGAAGAGGAAGTACCATGCTGTTGACATAGTTGGATGGTCACTGCTTTAAAAAAAAATCTGCCCCAGGATTGCTGAGAGGTAACTAAAGAAGGAACCTGGAAAGAACAGAGTTGGAAACACTATGAAAATTTGAGGGAAGAAAAGAGAAGATTGAGACTATAAAAGAGTGATATCAGCTTTGTGAACATGGACATAAGCTGTAGAGGTTACCTGAGAAGGCAGGCTTATTTTCATGAGATTAGCTTGCCCAGAGCTTCAGATCATAACTCCACCGCTATGAAAACACTGGCTAGAAAAACAAACTATAATTCAGGCATAATGCAATATGAAGAAGAACCAGGGAAAATCCTGAAATTCAGACAGAAAGGAGAAACACAAGCTGCACTGAAGAAAATTCCCACTTTCTGAGAAGGGATGGGAGAGGGCAAATAAACGGTGTCTTCACCCTTCAGGAAGGAATAGAGGGGTATCTGTAGAAAAAGAAGGGCAAGGTTTTCATTTTACTAAAATGTGAAGGTGGGATTCACGAACAAAGAAAAACATCACAGTAAGGGAAAGCTTCTCATTTTAGTTGATAGGCTAAACTAAGTAATGAGAAAGGGAAATTAAAACATACAGGCTGCTGACAACAGAAGGAAAAATGAGGATCAGGAAGGAACTGAAGTAACCAATGTATTTCATTTTCGCTGGTCAAAAACTCTCAAAATCTATTAAGCCACTTGATTATGATGTTCATGCAAGAACTCATGGTTATATTTTTTAATTTTATTGCATCTGCTCTTATAGGACACGCAAGTATAAGACTCCCTTTGTAGCTGTTTCTGAAATGTTGTAGTTTTATGCCTTGATGCCTCAAAACTATAGGATATATATATTTTGCTATAGGAACATCATACTAATAATCAAATGTTTTCTTTTACTTTCTTTCCTCCCTCATGATTGAGGATTCATCTACACATGTCTATGTTAAGTTGTTAAAGAATAGTTTTGATATTTATCATATCCTTATTTCACTGACTGAGACAAGTATGTATGTTTTTCAGCTGTCAGCTTGCTATCATAAGTCAGTACTATAGTGACAACGAGATGTTAAAAAATCATTTGGCTTTCACATTCTACAATTTAAAGCTGTAGATGAATAGAGTAAATCATGTATATCTCCTTCAAGATACTTGTAGTAATCTGTTCTTAACATCAAAACCAAACTCTTTTACTCTAGGAGAGAGAAGTATGGATGCCTAGTAGCTTGCCAGCATCAACAAATTCAGATATGCAGTCTGTAACTTTCGTTCTCTAGAATAATCTTCTTTCATACTTTGCAATGAGAACCTACCTGTGCATCTAAAATAGGAAAAAAAAAAGGAGAAAGGTCACAATTTAAGTTCAATAATCAGTTGACCTTGTATCCTTAACTTGTGTTACAGCATCTTTTTGCTCCTTCCTGTAACTGTATCAAAACAGTGCATCAGACTTTTTTTTTTTTTTTTTTTTTTTTTTTTTTTGTCCAGTTGTGGCAGAACTTTCATTTTCTTGCTACAAGTAGTTTGTTATTGTTATTTACTTCTTTAAAGATTTCCTCTTCTGATGTTTGGACATATGGCACTGTTTTCCCATTATTTTCAGAAGTTTCTGTGGCCTGTAAAATTGGGGGATTCTGTTCCAGGGCTTTGAAAAAGCATCTGTTATACATAATTTGTTTACAGAAAATGTCAGGTGGGCTAGCAACCAGATTTTAGAAGATAATCCAGCAGAGTAACATTTCTCTATTTGGGGATTCTGATTCTGATCCATTAGTATCATTGCTGCTTCCAAGATGTGGCGAGAGATTGTCAAAAATTGAGATGCTCATAGTGTTGAGTTCGTGGTAACCATGCACAACAGAAATCATAAATAATGAAGTTAGCTAAGCAGTTCTTACATTAACGATTAAATAGGCAATGAGTGAGTGTAAATGAGTCAGGTGTTTGTCCTTGTTTCTGGGCTCTCTTCATCCTTTGGTGGTTTTCATTTGCACACTGCATGAATCTGAGGCTTTTGGAAAGAGGACAGTGGGAAGTATGAAGAAAGTTGGAAAAGGAGCAAAAGAGGAAGATCTTTGTCGTGTGAGTCATCCTCTCAAACAATGAAATGCATCGGATATCAAGAATATGATACTACAACTTGCTGCTTGTGTGAAATCAATCACAACTGCTGCACGGGGTAATTGCTAACGCTGTTTCATGTGAACACTCTTAATAATTTAATGGATAGATTTTTTTGCAAATTTTTTATCATGCCTACTCCATTCCACTGGGAGATCATTAAAATACATATTGTGCATTGATATCGGCTAAAATATGATTCTAAAGAACTTGTCCCGTGGCAGAGTAGAAATGGACAGGATCTAGCTCCATCAAATTAATGAGGACTGAAAGTCAAAGCTATTTATGACCAGGAGGTGTCAGACTAATAGATAAAAGTCTTCACTTCCAAAGTGCTACTGAATTATTTCTATTTAGTGTCATGAACATATCAGATTTTATCTTGGCTCCCAGAGAAAAAAGGACCCTGAGCTGTTCTTGTGTCCTTTGACAACAGATTGTGAGGAGCTGAGCTTGATGAAGTTCACTGTGCAGTTGCATGTAATGTAACTCCTCTGTAGCTTAAAGGGGGTTTTACATTTTAAATTTATTGAGTTCACTTTAAAATATGCTATAACTTGGCAGAAGTCTAGTGAGCTAGAATTTGAAAAAAAAAAAAAAAACTATAGTAACACATGACAAGGTGGTAATGAAAGATCAGTTGTTAAAACAGGGTCATTGGGGCTCCTAATTTTCTTAGAAGTTTACCTTCTCCTGCTTCCAACCTCCAATTTTGTGAGGTATTCTTTGTCATCTCCAGTTCCTTAGAAGACACTCTACTGCATTTTTTGGCATGATTATATAAAACTGCTCATATCACAGTCCCTATTCTGTTCATTCTCCAGGACACTAGTATGTAAACCATTCCCTTTCTGACAGGCAAGCCAATCTACTCCATTTCTTGAAACCATAATCTTTCCTTCCTGCCTCTCTTATTTATCCTCACACCCCTTCTGTTCCATAGTTTCATATTTTTAAAATATCTTGTTATAAAGCATATGTAATCAGTAGTGTATGGTCTAATGTGAAGAAGTATTTTATGGAACTCTTCGATTCTAGCCTTTACCCCTCACTCCACAATTTGTCTTCACCCCATCTTCTCTTACTTGCAAGGAAACACAGGTCTTACGAATCTTAGAGAACAAATAGTTCCTCTTCATGTGGCTTGCATTTCAATTAATAACATTGTCACAGTTTCTTTAGGCCAATGAATTACACAAAACAAACAAAAACCAACCCCTCCAAAAAACAACAACAAGAAGCAGTCTTCATAATAAAATTCGAATCAACCAGGTTTTCTAAGGGTGAAAACACAACTCAAAAAAATGCGTGTGTTGATACATGTGAAGCTTTGGGAACACAATGCACATAGACAAACTATATATATTTTATCCTGTTTGTGAAACCTACCATTACTGTACATGCAGGAAAACCAACCTCTAGCAAGAATATTCAGTGCATATTTTATTTCTATGACTTTAAAGTAGCCCTGTATAATATATTATATTTTTATTTGAGCCTTTATTCCGCTCCTCAGTTACAATATGGATATTTCACTTAGCAAACTTAAAGGGAAAATAATTGTAAACCTTTATGAATATTTTGAGAATACCGTATAGAAAACCTGTTGCAAATTATGCAAGGAGGTGACTAAAGGGAAGGGTTAAGCATTGACTCTATTATATTTTCCTGAGAAATATAACAAAAAAGAAATATTTTTTTTTTAAAGAGCTTGTATTGTCGTTGACCTCTTGAAATATGTGGTATTTGAAGGTCAAATACATCTACTTATCTACTCTCAGATGAAGGATTAATTGAAAGATCTACAAAGCACATTCTGGTCATCATTAGGTATTTCCCCGACTTTTGCACTTTTCAGATATTAAAAAGAAATTTATTATTGTGCTATATTCTTCTAAAGCACATATATTCAGTCAGTATCAATAAAACAATCTGTATGTTGTCTGTTAAGTAGATTTAGATTCATTCTCTCACTAATTTGTGAAAAGCCTGGGCACTGTGAAAGTAGATAGTGAATCTCTGGAAATAAGGAGCAGGGCTTCAGAGTCTGTGTCAGTCCTTTGCCAGGTGGTAGAGCAGCTTGTTGCAGCAGTTAAAAGTCAGAGCCATATGGCTCTGATCCACTGCAACTGCTACAATTGAAAGAAAAGTTTGGAAAACAGAAAAAAAGATGAATGAATGAGTGAAGAAGTAGTCAGTTACTTTCAAGAATGTGACAAGGGCTGCTCTGAAAAAAAAAAAAAATAAATAAAAAATAAAAAATGAAGTAGTCTCAATCTGTACAGTTTGATAAACATCTATTTTGAATAAAATAAAATAAACAGAATCTCTCAGCTCCAGAAAGACATTTAAGCAGATGGACCCTTATGCCTGTGTGACTTCTCATCAAAACTGATGGATATAAAAGCATAAAGGTTCACATGGCCTGATACTTAAGTCTACCATAGGGAATAACACAGTATGGAAAGTGTGGAGGCTATGGTCAGATTCTGTCCTTGACAGAGGTAATGATGAATAGGAAAGCCAAGCAATTGACTTGTACTTGGTCCCTGAATTCAAGGGAAGTCAAAAGAATTATGCTGATTACACCAAATAAAGTTCTAACCCAAATTCAGTGCTCTTGTTTGAATTTCATAGATGGATATAGTTTTATATTAGTACATTCCTTCTCTTCTTCCCACCTCTCCTGAGGCTTTTTTACAGTTGTTAGAGGTCTGGGGCCTTCAGGTGCATAATAATGCACATACAAGTTAGAGTAGCTCCAACGGAAGCTTTATTAACTCTGATCACGGTAAGAGAGCATTTGGACAGCATCTCCCCCTCTGCAGCCTGTTAGCTTTTAGTCAAAGGGGATGTTCTTTTAGGCTGGAAAAACTTCTTAGCCAGACCTCTCATATCTTAAATATTAGTAACCTCACCACTGTAATATAAAATAAGTGTTTGTTCATTGAAGAATGGGGCTAGTGAAGGTTTCCTGCTGAAATAAGGAGCTGTGAAATGCCTGCAAACTGCTTAGCTCTGTCTTTTGTTTAAAGACACTGGTGCAAAACTCATGTAACAACTTCCTGATAAGTTGCTAAACCAGTGTAACAACATTCTGCCTTCCTGAACCACAACGCATAGGAAGACTACGGCCTTCATCTTCACGACCACCAGGGAAACTGAGATAAAAGGGGACTCTGGTGGGGGTGAGGTGCGTTGGCGGAGCAGAGATTCCCCAGCCGCCCAGCGCTGTTCTGCTTACTGATTGCTTACTCAATAAACTCGATACTAAATTTCATAACGCCTCCTATAAATTATTTGGGGGAGAAACTTATCACAAGCACCACACAGATAATGATTTAACAGAAGAGTATCTCTGCGCCATCTTGCACCATTATTAAAGTTTTTCTGAAAGTTTTGGCAAATAGCTTAAGTGTATTTTTGCTTCTTGGATTTATGTTACAAAGGCTACAGTCTCAGTGACAAAGATGGAAAGTAAGGCTAAAATATTATATTGGGAAGACAGTAATGATGTGCCAAAGAACCTGTTTAATTTGCCACTGTTTTGAATGTAAATAGACCTCCCTTGATCCCCAAGAAAGACTGGGTGTTTTTAGAATAAAGAAGTGGGATGCCTATCATTTAAATCTCATGCCAGCCAGATCAGAGTAAAATGTGCTCATCTGCCCTGCTCCTCCTGCCCACTGCATCTGCATGTGGGCCCTGGGCCTGGATTTAGTCCTCCACAGGTGCTGCTTTCTGCACTGCAGCAAACTCCGCCCAACTGTCCTGAACCTTCCTGAAGCTCTGTCCCTTCTGGGGCTGACTGCTGGCACTCGGCTCCTCGCGACAGTCTCTGTCTGCATGAGGCTCAGGCTTTCTCCTCTGAATACCTGCAGTCCTGCACACCATAACCTTCTGAATATTCTTTCAGAGCAAGCTCAGTTACTCTCCAGGGATCCTCTACATGGTTTCACCCAAATCTGTTACTTTGTCTAAAGGCATAACAGGTAAATAACACACTGAGAAGCCACCTATAGTCCATATCCACAGTAGCTGCTTTTGTACAGGGCAGACTTCAAAGTTCCATTCTTTTTCCTGAATTCAAATCTATTAAACCTGTGATGTATTTCTTCTTAGAATAAGTTTACTTCTGATTTTCTGTATGGATTTCACCCTAGGGAGACTTATCTGTGTCTAATTTTAGATGAGGAATGTTTTGTCATTGGCTCCAAACCCTGGTTTCATAAACATTTGTCTCACCAAAATTATAAAGCTCAAAAACAAATAAACAAACAAAAACTGAGTATAGATTTTCAGGTTAAATACTGGTAAGAATTAAAACAAACAGACAAGTAAACAGATTACTCTCATTATTTTGTAGGTTCTGCTGAAGAGTCTCTGTTTTTATACTTATAGAACCATAGAATAATTCAGGTTGGAATGATTCTCTCTTCAGGAGAAGACCTCAAAGATCATCAAGTCCAACCTAGCACTGCCAATTCTACCACCGAACCATGTCCCTAAGCACCACATCCATGCATCTTTTGAATACCTCCAGGGATGATGACTCAACCACTTCCCTGAGCAGCCTATTCCAATGCTTCGCAACCCTTTCAGTGAAGAAATTCTTCTTAATATTCAACCTAAACCTCCCCGATGCAACTTGAGGCAACTTCCTATTGTTCTATTGCTTGTTGCTATTAAATTTAATATCACATTATATGTGATATTAATACATTTATGCATTATTAGTGTAATAGTAATATTGCATAATTATATTAATATCACACATGTGATGCAATATTAAATATATCACATTATTATATTATAATGCACCCCCAAAATTCTCCTCTTGGCTGCCAGGGCACCCTGCTGGCTCATGGCAAGCCTCCTGTCTACCAAACACTCCAGATCCCTTCCTGCTAAGCTGTTCTCCAGCCACTTCTCTCCCAGTCTGTACCTCTCTCTCAAATAGCCATCAAATAATGGAAAGAAATGGCATCAGAGAGAAAATGTACATGCTTAAGATATCAAAAGGACCCTTCTTAGTTTGGATCCACAGTTACAACTAAGGAGCTTGACGATTAATGTGCAATACTTCATCCTTACAAGTGTTTTCACCACCATCAGGGCAGTCAAAGGCAACATGGCATGTTTTTCATATTCTGATTTCCGTCTTAGGAAATGATCAGACACAAGGCTATGGAATATCAGTCTTCCTGTAAATGACTTGCTAACCTTGAAGATAAAAAACATTCTGCATGTTCTTTATTTTTATGACTTCATCCATGCCTCATTTAACCCTGCAGTACCCTTTCCAATGCCTTTGGGGAAATCAGGAATACGCTGGGCCTGGATACAGATATTGTTGCCTGGTGAGCAAGATTTTTTCATCATCAGGCTATCATCAGTTTGTCTTCTAAGCTGACATACCTGGAAATATATTTGAGGACTATGTAGTAGTAACTCTGAAAGTTTGTGAGATTCCAAAAATATTAAAAACAAAGAACTTATGGCTATCTTGGAAGCAACTGACAAATCTTTTAAATGAAAAGATTCAGCATTGTTGTCTTACAAATATGCAGGAAAAGGAGTTTAATTTTTTTTTTTTTTCAAACATATTTTGTGAAGACCTAGAAAGACCATCTAACTTCCAAAATTCCTAGCTAACAAAAATATGAGACTGTTTTGGATTTTATTATAGTCCCAGTTTCATGCCAACTTAGTATTTTTACATCCAAGAAGTCCAGCAATTCTTGAAGAATTCTCCCTCTTTATAGAAAATAAATAAATAAATAAAAATTCCAAGTAGGTACTGCTTAATATAAAATATCTAACATGCAGAAAATTCAGAATTATTACATCTTAATATTTCTATGCAGTGTTTCATGAGTGGCAGATTTTTAAAGTTTTAATTCAGGATTTTAAGTATGGGTAATGAAAAAATAATCTGGAATTACACAAATGGTTATTTTTACAAGGTTGTCTGGCATATTGCTCATATTATCACTTTAATGTTGCATTCATTTGACAATTGTAGCTCTTAAATATGTGTTTTATGCTTTGGTTCAAAACTTGAACTTCACTAAGTAGCCTAAGATCTCAGTAATTTTAATTAAAGAAAATTTGAATCAAATGTCTCCTGTGTAAGTGTAAAAATGCTGTTTAAATAGGTTTCTCACTGTTGGTTTGGTATTTGCATAATATCACTGTAAAAATATATATATATATATCCTCAAAAACACCTAAATAAAAATTTACAACAATGCATGACATAACTATTGGACCAACACAAGAAAATTTTCATTTCTAGGTGTAAAGGTGTTGGAAAGCAAATATGTCAGCATGCTGATAATATAATCACTATATTGGCCTTCCTGAAAATCTCAGACACATGAGTAGTTTTGTTGGATTAACAAAATACAAAGGCCTGTTCTTGTGAGAAAGGATAGTAACTGTAAAGTGCTTGGTGAATCAGGTTCTTTAGACTCCAAAAGTTGGAGAATATCTAAGCTTCTGATCTTGCTAATGCCGTCTAGTGACTGACGATGGATCAAAACATTTGCACTGAATACTCTAGGTGCTATCAGATGTTCAAATTAAACAAAGTGCCCAAACCAATAAAATGATTGCTATTTAAAATACTTTTTTTTTTTTTTTTTTCCTAAAGTATCACTTTCTATCAATTCCAGGCTGCTTGCATTCCCATCATTAGCATATAATATTCTATGGAGATTAGCATTATTACATGCTAATGGTATGGTTATGTTTTTTATTAAATGTGCCAGAAACTTTCAGTTTCATCTGCATTCTTATAGGAGCTGAGCATCTGATTCTCCACACAGAGATTAAATGGGAGGGTATGCCTTGAAATAGCATTTCTGTACTTTACTTCAGTCATATTTATGTTGATACTGCAGTTATTATGCAATGCTTAATCCTTTCAGTGCAGTGGAACCATTCAAGAGTCAAAAGAAAAGGAAATGGGATGTGTTATCCTGCTGCTATTGTTAGAGAAATAACATTATCTTCAACTGATATACAGATGAGAATTGTTGGGATAAATGACCTAAGCCTAATGTTTTAGTATTCAGCATAGGAAGAACTTATGTAATGTGAAGGGCACTATGATGTTATTAGCATGTTGTCCAAAATACAATTTGAACGGAAGTACATTCATTTAAGGTTACGTTAAAAATGTTTTATGGAATATAAGGGAGAGAATATTTACTTTTCTTCAAGATTAATACAAGTCTTTTCTTTCTATTGTGAGGTCAGCTGCCTAACTAAATAAATGTATTTTTATAAAGCAAGGTGGCAGCAAGAATCTTCTTACAGAAAAAAAAAAAAAAATAAAAATAAAAAAGTGGTCTAAGCTCATTTTTCATGTGTACAGCAAAAAGATAAGAAGATAAGATGCTAGAGATGCCAGCCAATGTATTGTACCCACACGTACCCAGTGGTACTTATTGCCTGAGTTTGTACAGAAACTATCATTTTTTGTGCAACTTACCATTTTTTTGTGCTGAAGAATTTTAGCTCAGGTGATGAAGAAAATATTATGGTTAATACAGCTTTTAAAAACTTTCTTTCATCGTGTGTAAGTTTTAAATCATGCCTGGGGATGTATTTGTAAAGGGTAGATTGGATCAACTTTTATGTCCATCTAATGTTTTTCAATGCATGTTCTTTTTTTTTAAATAAAGCAATTTTTATCTCTGCTAGTCATGCTGGAAATAGAGGTCACTGATGGAGTGAATTACTTTAGCAAGAATGTAGATTTTCTTTTAAGCATGGATACCAGCCTATAGGAATTACTTTCCTCAGTATATTTGTCTTTTTTTTTTAAAGTAGTGCTGAAGCCAAAAGCATCTAGGAAACATCCTGAGAATAAGACCTCTCTATCTATGACTGCTAGAGGGTAACTAAGCAATCTTTAAAGTTTTTAAAATAAAAATCAATAGAAAAGCTGTCAGGCATTGGCAACTTATTTACAGGGGAAAAAAAATCACATCTTTCAAAATTTCTTGAATCCTAATTTGCTTTATACATTTATGACATTTTGCTTAAACCTTTTTAGGAAATTAAATCTCCTTTGAGAATGTTTGGTTATCATAAATTAATGTCTTCAGCAAAGGTGCAAGATTTTACACACATCACAGATTTTCTGACAATCTGATATTCTAACCACATTTGAAATTCTCCAAATTATTATTTGTTTCTGCATTTTTAAATGTTTCACATGAAGCTAATAGTTTCTCTGTCTTGTCTGTTCTCTAAGTGACCTTTTTAAACTGTTCCATTGTGTTTCACTCTCACCCAAACTAATGCATTTGTGATCCCATCTTGAGCCCTAGAGGGCTAATAGCTCTCAGATGATTTTTAAAATCTCTTTTTAAATTATAAGACCTTGTCTAGACTAGGATTTATGGTTATAAATGTGTTAGCTGGCTAATTCTGATGCATCCTTTCATATCAGTTTAGATAAGGGATGTGTGTGTTTGGTAATGTTTTCCTAAGACATTTGTGGTTGATTCTCCTTTTGTGTGCGACTATTTGTATGAAAAGCAATTTCTATTCACTCATTTGTAGCACATATTTTACACAAATAAGCAAGCTCTCTGCAAGGGGATGGGTAATGAAATCATTTGTGTGTGTGTGTTTGTGTGTAGAACATATTTAATTGATATCTGAAATGAGACCAATAGAGTAGCTATTTTAAAGGAAATTTGGCTCACAATCCTGTTTTAATAAAAAAGAAATGATGATTAGAAGAGGTAAAGTTTTCAGAATATTTGGAAATGTTATGGAAGTGGAAATTATAAGATTACCAGAATTGTTTCAATGCAAAACAGTATGGAATTAACTTAGAATCCTATTACTAATAATGAAAATGTATAGTTCGAGAATACACAAATAATTTTGATGTTGCGATAGGAAAATGCCATATTTTCTGAACTCTGCCTGTGGACTTGGATTACTATACATCTATCCAACTCTAGTTCAAGTTGAATTTAAAAAAAAAAAATAATAAATAAATAAAAGGAAAAGGGAAAGAAATAAAGAGAACTGATGTGTTTTGGGACAGAAGTCTGTGCGCCTTAACACATACACAAAATAATGCTGTAAAAGCATTTTATGACTTGCTTCTTAAACTCAACCTCACAAACATTTGACTATCTTTCTGTTTGAAACAGTGTATTTGCCTTACCTGGAAGACAGGAACACTGAAATGCGTGACACCAGCAATCAAGGCATGTCTGAGAAGAGGGAAGCTGGATGGGAGGGAAAGGAGTGAGGAGAGCTTACTGAAGAGTGAAATGAGTGCTCTTTGTGTCTCCTGTGCATGGCAGACAAGTCTGGGAGCTTCGTTACAAGGCAACTTGTTGGCTGGGAAGTGCCAAAGGGCACACAGGGAGCTGGCTGTAGCCGTTGATTTCTGCCATTTTCATACAGGTTATAGCTACACTGGTGTGGCTCCTAGGATGCTTCTATCCTCAGTAGATAGTGTTAGCAATCTAACAGTGCTGACTCGACAGAACAGAGCTGTATGCTGCCTGTCCTGGTTGTACTGCCCCAAAATGCACAGTCCAAGGCAGTGGGCCACCCAGTGCATGCCAGTCCTGCCAGCTTTGTGCCACTAGAGGAAATATCAAGCTGGTAGTACAAAAGTCCTGGCACGAGACTGTGAAATTCTCCCTAGGGGACTCCACAACCCATTCATTATTACCTGTGTCTTTAACAAAACAACTTTTCTGATGATCTTGTAAAACTGACCAAATGCTCTGTTTTGTTTATCCTGCCTAAAGAATACACCCACTAATGGCATGCAAGGGTGGAAAGCAGACTAATACCACAGAACTAATCATAATAATTTGAAAGTGAATTTGAAATTTGAAAGTAGGGAGGCTCTCGCTGCACTTTCTTCATTTATTTTGTAGTCAATGAGAGGTTGCCAGGGAACACACTCTGCCAAAACCCCACATGAATCCACTCTGACTCCTTTCAGGAGCAAACTCAAAACTTTCTTCTAAAAGACCTTGTGCTGCGAGCACTGTCACTCATTTCAACGTGCAAATTTTGAGTGATCATTCTCCCCTTTCTCCACCAACTAAATAAACTAAAATTTAAGCATTTCAAACCAAAGCCTTCTTGAAGTAGAGTTCTTATGTTCAAACTGGGGAAAGCTAAGCTGTGGAACCCAGCATACGTTTCAGCTGTTCCTTTTACATGAAAGGTAGTTGGCTGCTGCTGGGAGAGTGACACTGGAAAACTAACTGATGTCGGTGTTCTTTTTGTGCCATTCTTTTCTACTGACTAAATATGACTATGCAAAAACTATTAGAATATGAATTCTAAAATTACCTGCTGCAGTTATATGCAAAAAGCAGATTTTCAGAAGTCTGATATAGGAGTCAGATATCTGTGCTTTCCTCTGATATAATCATAATTAATTTGTGTAAGTGCTGGCTGATAGTATAATGACATTGACAGTGGCAATAATACTCCAGTGCCAAATTACCTTCAGAATCAGCGCTTGTAGAAACTGCTTGAACTCTGCTCCTTGGAGGTAGGATGTTCTTAGAAAAAGAAAGCACATCTTTTTGCGTGTGTCTAGCAATACTAACTCTGCTGCAGTGTCAGAACTGCTTTCCATGGCTCTATAAGCAGGCAGAGTTGACAAAGGAAGAAGTCAGGTCAGGCAGGAGACAGGCTAATTCAGTATTGCTTTTTATCAGTTTATTTTGACAGAGATCCTTTAAAAAGTATTTGAACTCCTCTCCACTGTGTATCCCTCAGAAAAGTTATTGTAAAACAAATCCCACAAGCTAAGATGAATTATTCCTGTCTTTTGATACAGTTGCAATCCTTTAATTCTGTACAAACTAGTATTATGATAATAATAGTGCAAAATACTCAAAAAAATCACAATTTTTTAGAATTTCAGGAGGAATGATTGTTTCAGATGAACGATTCTGCCACAAGGAACATCTAGATGTGTGGCAACATTAACCAAAGAAGAAATGACAACTAGTATTGAACTGAAATTTCACACCATGTAATGTACTTACCACTATTTGCACTTACCTAAGGCCAACAATGAGTGGAGCTCTACGCATTGGCCACTGCCTTCTACAGGTATTGGGTCAATTGACTTTGGTAGGTATAGGGTCGTTCCTGTTGCACTGATCACAGTATGTGAGACTTGTGTACTCCAAGATTCACTTTCAGAGCTGCCTCACCGACATTTATTTAATAGTAATGTTTTTTTTTTGTTGTTGTTGTTTTTTTTTCTTTGAAGAAATATACTGTCTCTTTAAGAGTGGTGTGGAGCTGCAACCTAACTTAAATTATTTTAATCAAGAGAGCTCCCTACCTTACCTGTGGCTGAAGCCTTTAATAAGGAAGAGAAAGCTGAGAATTGGAGATAAGACTGCATACTGAATGAGACGAATCTGATGGGACCCAGAAGTGATTTCATTAGTGAACTCTGGAAGCATGTCTCTGCTACAGTGATAGCTGCTTATATAATAAAAATCAGTGAAGTTTTGACTATTGCCCACATGGAGCTCTGTGCCACCACAGCTAACTCTCTAAGTACTTCCCTAGGATATCTGAGAAATTTTGGAGCAGAGCAGGAACAGCTACTGCTCTGCAGAAATACCTTTAAATTTAAAGCTGTGACTGGACATCTGTGTGAACTGGGTACATACCATTTCTTCTGCCCTCTTTCCCCACTCTCTTTCTACCTTCTCCAGCTAAGTATTGGAAAGAAACTTTGATGTGCAAGCACAGGCCAAGGCTGCAAGATGGAAACAGCCCAAATCTTATCAAATCTGTAGTTTGGGAGCCATTGATAGATTATATTAGAAAATGCTATGAATTTTAATTAAGCCCATGTTTTAATAGAACACCAACAAAGTGTATCTGTTGGTCCATTTGGGGTTTTCATACTTGAATATTTCATGTATCTAAAAATAGGATAAAGAAGCAAAAATCTTGATGAAAAAGCACAAATATTGTAGCAAAGACCATAAAGAGATGCTTGGCTTTTTGCTTTGTTTATATGGGCTATATCCTCTCACAAACGCCACCATCAATTTTCATTTATGTTTCTTTAAATAGTCATCATTTTTTTCTTATAGATCTATTTTTTTGTTTAACATTCAAACTTTCTTAGTATCTGCATAGCCTGAAATGCCTGTCTTGTGGGAGAATGTAGTTGAAAATTGGAGCAACGCTGCATTTTTATAACTAATTGAAAACAAATACATAAAGCTGCCAGTTCTGCTATGTCTTTTGCCTGATGAAAGGTCATTCATAATCTTTTTTTTATAGTTAATGGAATGCACCATTGCGATTACACTGAAATCTGAATGCCTTCAGAAAGTTTGAAAACTAAACAATTGTATGTGAGATAACAGAGAAAAATAATTTCCTTTGGAGAATGACCTTTCAAAAGTGACTAGTCCACATCTTTTTAGTGATGCCAACACGTCAGTTTCACATTGTGTACAAACCTCCCTGTCTTTTCCATATGCAAATACCCTCACTAAAATGGTAAAATAACGCTACATATTGTAATATTTATTTTTTCACATATGTTCATCAGATAATAGCTTTTAAGAGTCTTTGAATACTGAACACTCTATGTGCTGTCAGCTTAGCCAGTTGATTTTGTTTACAAAATGTCAGCATTTCCTTTTTTCTGAAAAGGACAGATGATAGTGTCTTCTGGAGAAGGGAACCTCAGGCCAACTCTCAGCTTACACCATCAGCAGTGACCTCTATTGTCTTATTCACTGTAGCACAATAACAAAAATAATAACAAAAGATAATCGTTACATTCATGAGAGAAAAAAAAAAGGTTCAAGGATGCCTAGACAAATGAGATAAACTTATACTAGATCTATTATCATTTTCTAATAAAAGATTGTGCTATATTTATCAGTACAATTTCTTCAGAAATCCTCAAATTCAATTATGATCAAATTATAGGCAGAATAAAACTGAGGATACGCAACCTTAAGGCCTTTCCTTTATATGAATGATTTATGGTCACTAAAGCTTACAGTTAGCAAGCATAAAATATGAAGGGAAAGTACTTAAGAAAGTATTCATAAATCTTTTTAAGGACTAATCAGAACAGACTCTTCCCTGTCATTTTATAAATAATTTTTACAACATACCAAATAAATGTTTTTTCTCAGAACACAGCCCACTTCTCAGAAGTTTTGACATATGACAAAAAAAAAAAAAAAAAAAAAAAAAAAAAAAAAAAAGGAAAATGCATAGATAACTATTCAAAAAGCATTTTTATACCTATTGGGCAAAACAGTTAAAAACACATGCTGATACTTGATCTTTTATGTAGGATATATGAGATTAGAATATATGGTCAAATTGATGGTAGAGGAATTACACAGTTAGGTCCAACAAATTTATGCAATATTCTAGCTGTCTTTATATATTTCTAGCTTCAATTTGCTATTTTACTTTAAGGAGATTTTTTCCCCCTGCTCCATCATAGACTCATGGATAGAAATCTGTGCCTTTTGGAATTTTGTGTACTTAAAATGTCATCTAGATAGAGATAATGGAATGCAGCCACAAAGGAAGAAAAATGCATATAGAGCTATTGAAACACAAACATTGACAAGCTCTACATACTAAAATTACTTAATGAATTAAAATGCACATAAAAATACAAATTGCATCAAAATAGCACAGTCCTGTTGTGGTTTCACCCTGATGTGCAGCTGAACTCCACCACAACCACTTTCTCCCTCTCCCTTCCTGAACAGAAGACAGGGAGGAAATATGATGGAAAAGCGCTCAAGGGTTCAGATAAGGACAACGAGATTGCTCCCCAGTTATCAACATGGGCAAAACAGACTTAACATAAGCAGATTAATATAATTTGTTGCCTATTAGTAACAGTCTAGAGCAGTGAGAAACCAAAATGAAGGTAAAAACACCTTCCCCCATCCATCTCCGCCGCTCCCTCACGGTCCCTCTCTGCCCCTGCTCCCCATGGGGTCCCCCCCACGGGATGCCGACCTTCCGGAACTGAGCCTGGGGGGCTGCCCATAGGCAGCAGCTCTTCAAGAACTGCTCCCACACAGCTCCGTACAACGGGGTCCATCCATCCCCCAGGAGCAAACTGCTCCAGCACGGGTCTCCCACAGGCGGCAGCTCTCCCCAGACCCCCTGCTCCTGTGTGGGCTCCTCTCCACGGGCTGCAGCTCCGGCCCGGAGCCTGCTCCTGCGGGGGCTCTCCATGGGCCGCAGCCTCCTCCAGGCCACATCCACCTGCTCCACCAGGGGCTCCTCCATGGGCTGCAGCGTGGAGATCTGCTCCATGTGGGACCCATGGGCTGCAGGGGGACAGCCTGCTCCACCAGGGGCCTCTCCACAGGCCACAGGGGAACCGCTGCTCCTTGCCTGGAGCACCTCCTGCCCTCCTGCTGCACTCACCTTAGGGGCTGCAGGGCTGTTTCTCTCATTTTCTCACTTCTCTCTCCTAGCTGCTGTGTCTCAGCAGTATTTCCCTTCCTTAAATCCACTCTCCTAGAAGCCCAACCAGTGTCGCTCTCTAACTTGACTCTGGCCAGCAGCAGATCCCTTTAGCAGCCGGTTGGAGCTGGCCCTTACCTAATGTGAAATAGTGCTGGGCTCTGTTCACAAAGACCACCCCTGCAGCACCTCTGCCACCTTGCCATGTAACCTGAATACACCTTTAAATATGCTATATATTGCCATCTGCAATATACCAAGCATTACGTGATCACAGTGTAGCACAGCATTGATCTGAAATGGAGATGCCCTCTGGAACCATATTGTTTTCCAGTTCCATGGACTTAAGATTTTTATGCAGTGAAACCACTTTATATTAGCCAGTAGTTTAACAAATTGCTATGTTCCAGGTGATCTGTAGGAATTATTTCATTTTTAATTATGGCACATAATGATCTAGAGCTTTTCAAACTGATGCATTACAATAATCTAGAACACAGTCTTCTTTCATCTCATCAACATCTCTTTTACTTTTGAAATGCTTTCAAAGATTTCAAAATACAAGGCAAAGTATTCTATATCACACTGAGCATCCCTGTTATGTTAAATATTATAGAGTCATATTCTGATATGAAAATCCAGCTGTGTGCTTTCTTGTTTGAGAAGATTATCTATTTATTTTGATCCTTTTTGTACTCCTGCTTCTTTGTCAACTGTTCATCCTAGCAGCAGCAGTTCTTCTTTTCCTTTGTTTGTAACACAGAAGTATGATTCATGTTTAGGAACTCCTGCATTATTTTAATGCATTTAATTATATCATGTGCATTTATGCATTTATATTTTATTTCAGCAACTTTCAAACTCCTTATCCAAGCCCCAAAGAATAGTTGTCATAATATTTGTCTTCCTGTGATTCTAGTCTCAACATCCAAAGGGACAAAGGTACATCCTAATAATATATTATAATTGGTCCCTTTGCACAATTAATAAGTAAAGTCTTATCAATCAGAGACTTTCTGTTTGTGTAACAAGTGCTGCAGATACTATGCAGAGAAAAAAACTTTACTGAGGGAGTAACTAAAGCTAAGTAAGAAGAATGGCTTTTGATTTGAGATTTTTCCTCATGACTTCTGAGACAGATCCCATTCACTGAACTGTTTTTGACTACAGAGAATTAGGCAATTACGTGCGCCATCAGTTGCTGTACAAAAAGCAAACAACTATAAGGACTGATCAGAAGCAAAGAGTACTTTTTGGTCAAATCTTTGCCTGTGTTGTCCAGCTGCTTTGCGTGGTAAGTAGTCAGTGAAAGTAGCAGTCATGAGTATCTTGGAGAACTTCTCATTACCACAAATCCAGGATGACTGCTTCTAAGCCCTTTCTTTGGTACACTTTGGTACACAGTTGCAACAATGCAGCAGTGGCTCCAGCATTTCTTGAAAAAAATACCTTCTGAGGAAGGCCACCGCAATAGGATGTAATATACAGCCGTCTTGAGGTATTGAGATAGCCAAGTTAAGTAAGCAGGTGTTTGAAGGAGAGGTGGGCAGCTTTATTATTCCTTATGCCACCCGCAATGCAGCATGAGAAGAGCTAAGGTGCTGTTCAGCTGGGCAAAGAAAGTGGCCCTTTCTCAAATATAGATATATATAGATATAGATATAGATATAGAGTTGGTGCTGCCCTGCAGGAGGGGCATCAAGGGCTTGTTCAAGGGACTTTTCCCTCCCTCCTTTCACACCACTCAGTTAGGATGGGGAGGAAGGTGTTTATCCATGACAAATAAAGACATGATGCTTCCCTTCCAGCCTACTTCCAGGATAACACATTTAAGAGCCAGCTAAGAACTCATTTGTTCTCTGCTGCTGAACAGCTGGCTGTCAGATGCAGAAACTGACCTTTATCAGACACCCCTGAGAAACCTCCCTATAAAGGTAATAACTAAATAAGTCAAGTGAGGTTTGGAACATCTGTATAAATTAGGTGAGCAGAATCCTCCAGGATGATTGAAGAAATGGTAGCAATGCAACTGTCTTACTTCTGTCCTTGAGGTTTCATCAGATGACATGTTTCTGAAAGCTGTCAGTGCTGAAGGGTTAAATATTTGAGGACAGCTTTTGAGAAGGTGTGAACATAAGCAAAACTAAGAGCATTGTACCAAAACCAACAAATTATATATCCAAATTTTATGTTAGGTTTTCTGCCCTTTTTATTACCAAGGACATTAAGCAGGACTGACACTTAATAAGAGTTCTTATCCTGCTGTTTTGTTCTGGAATTCACAAACTTTATTTGGAGCATACTAGTAATTATCTCCACAGCTATTTGTTCATATGTCAGACCAGTAAATGAATGAAACATCACTTTCAGTTGACTGAATGTAGTGAAAAAAAGGAAACAGATCTTCTAAATGGTGGTATATAAAATTAAATAAATAAAATAATAATAAAGTGTCATGAATGCTTCCCTTAGAAGATCATAAAACTGGTAAAGATATTGACCAGTACTGGCCCCAAGACAGATCCCTGAGGGACACTGGCCTCCACCTGTTGACTGGAACTCTTTGGCTATGGCCATCCAGCCAAATCCTTATCCACTGAATAGTCGATCCTTCAAATTTCTCTCTCTCCAGTTTTAAGACCAGGATATCATGTGGAACTGTGTCAAAGGTCTTACAGAAGTCCAGGTAGATGACATCCTGTTTCTACTGATGCTGTCACTCCATCATAGAAGGTCACCAGACTGGTCAGGCAGAATTTGTCCTTAGTGAAGCTATGCTGGCTGTCTTGGATTACCTCCTTGTCTTGGATGTGCCTTAACATTTCTTCCAGGAGGATCTGTTCCATGATCTTCCCAGGCTCGCAAGTGAGTCTCACTGGTCTGTAGTTCCCCGGATCCTCTTTTCTACCCTTTTTAAAAATGAGAGTGATGTTTCCATTTTTTTCAGTCAGCAGGGACTGCACCTGAGTGCCAGCACTTTTCAAATGTGATGGAGAGGCTTGGAAACTCCATCAGCCAGTTCCCTCAGGGCCCTGGGATGCGTGTCATCAGGCCCTATATACAGGTTACCCATCCAGTTTCATCGTGTGGTCTCAAACCTGCTCTTTGCTTACAGTGGGAGGGTCTTTGCTCCCCCAGCCCTTGCCTGGATGTTCTGGGACTCAAGAGACATGGGTAGCCTGACTGCCAGCAAAGACTGGGGCAAAGAAGTTGTTGAGTACCTCAGTCTTCTCTATGTCTTTTGTTACCGTTCTCTCTTCTTATTTATTTACACTGTCCTTGGCCTTTCTTTACTGACCAGTGCACCTACAGAATCCCTTCTTATTATTCTCTGAATCCCTTGCCAAGCTCAGTTCCATCTGTGCCTTGGCTTTCCTGACCCTATCCCTACATATCTGGACTGCATCTCTGTACTCTTCCCGGGCCAAATGTCCCTGCTTCCACTGCTTCTGCATTTTCTTCTTGTGCCTCAGTTTGACCAGCAGGTCCTTGCTCATCCATGCCAGTTTCTTGCCTTCCCTGCTTGTTTTCCTACACACGGGGATGGAGACCTTTTGCACTTTAAGAAAAGTGTGCTTAAAGAGTTGCAATCTCTAATCAGTTTCTCTGTCCCTAAGTATAGTGTCCCAGGGGGTTTCATCCACTAGGTCTTTAAACAGCTGAAATTTTGCTCTTCAGAAGTTCAGGGTCCTGACTTTGCTCTTCACCAGACCCATATTCCTCGAGATCACAAACTCAACCAGGGCATGATCACTGCAGCCTAGACTGCCTCCAGTCTTAACCTCTTGAATAAGTTCATCTACATTGGTGAGCACCAGGTCCAGTAATGCTTCTCCTCTGGTTGGTTTGTCTAAAATGTGGAGCAGGAAGTTATCCTCGACTCACTCCAGGAGCCTCCTGGATTGCTTACAGCCTCCTGTGTAGCTTTTCTAGCAGACATCTGTGTGGTGCAAGTCCCCCACCAGGATGACAGCCTGCGAGCATGGTGCTTCTTGTAGCTGAAGGAGGGAGGCCTTGTCAACAGGCTCCCCTTGATCAGGCAGCCTGTAGTACAGCCCAAACACAAGGTGTCCTTTACTTAAGGACATTGAAGGATTTCTGAACAGATATCACACTTGATTTGTACACAATTATAATTATAATTATTGCTATTAGTATTATTATCATCATTTACGGGATGCTTGTGTAATGACTGAATATGGAATCCACCTTGGAATCAATCATATTTCCTTCCTGATGGGATAGCACAACCTTTATGATATAGGTTTTGAGGACAAGTTAGATAAGCAACATGAAGAAACATTAAAGCATTCTAGTTGACATAGAAATGGGCAGAAATTGAACCTACCACATCCTAGTCCAATATGTTAGAAATTTACTACCGAACATTTAATACTCAGTTCTCCAGATTTAGAGCAACTGTGGGCTAAACATCTGGAAAAATTATGTTTCAAACTTAGATTACTGATGTAACTGATGTAACAAAGCATCTGCATATCAGCAATAACTTTTTACTTTGTTTTTCAAGGACAAACAAAGCAGGGTGATTTTAATTCTATAATACATACGGTATCATTAAACAGCACTGATCATTCAATTAAGACGGATGCAGACTTTTCCAGTGCATTAGAGAGTTAATTTGATCACACAAATAGATAAGCTACATACTTGCAGGAGCTAATAATGCTTTTGCTAAAATATTTATGGAGTTAAATTATTCCATAAATTGTACCGTAGGTCTTTGAGATTATTTCATTTTAATATTAATATGGATAAACTATGCCAGAGATGCTAAAGACGTTGAACTTCAAACATGTTTCTTGATCATTCTGATTTATATAAGTGCTTTTTGGTTTATGGCATGTTCCATAAAAGATAAAAGGAAAAGCTTCTTGATACATCTTAGGGTGATAGGTGAACAAAGAAATAGGTCACAAACTATCACTTGCATATAATAAATATTTTAATTCAGGTTGCTGTAAAATGCTGTGTGCAGTAACTTTGTTCTTCAGTATTAAAATGGCTTTAGAACAGGAAACATAAAAATGATTTTTTTTGTACAGTTTTCTTTGAAAAAAGTGTTTATCACTTTAAATCAAAATGAATTCATTTCTTACAAATCATTTAGTGGATGTAAAACCATTCCTCTAACATGTGATCATCCCACACATATTTTAGTTTGTCATTCTCTTTCTTTTTGCAGGTGTTGTTAAAAAAATGCAAACCCCTCCACTTGCCAAGATGCATGTGTACTTAGCTATTTACAGCTTTAAATGAGAAAATAAGCCTTCTTAGAATTCTGAAAATGTTGAATTTGTTTTTCCCAGCTGGAGAGTGGGGTTTGCTTCATTTTACAAATATGTCTATGTCAGAATGTTCTTCAGCGTTTTGCCAGGAATCTGTGCTGCACACTATGGAGTTCAATGGAAGGAAAGGGGATTGACTGACTCTCCCTTTGGCAACTGCTACATCCACCTGATGATTGAAATCGACCTGGTGATTTTAGGACATGGTTATTCCTGTGGAGAGAAAAGAAGAACAGATGATTAAACAGTGAATCCTAAGATTTCTCTATTCCTCTTTTTTGTATATTCCTAACAGTTGCACACGAAAGGTGACCTTCCTTCTGAAATTTTACTGCATCATATGCCTAGGGCTGCTATTTGGATTCATTTGAGTTCAGATGAACATCATGCACAGAGAAAATGACAATTTGTTCCATAATTTCAGTATTGGGGATTTCAATTTTCTGGTTAAGTTTTTTTTCTTTTTTTCCCCAGTAAAAATGGAATACAGAAAACCAGGACATATTAAAGAAATGGAATTTCTTTCAAAGTGACCACCTTTATTCCTATTGCTTCCATGTATATATGCAAACATGATAATAGGGAATCATCAGTAATGAAAAAAAAACAACACACATATTTACAATTACTTTTTCCATCATCACTTACTGTCCTTCTTTATCCCACTCTATCCCACACATATTTGCATTAATTGGTTATGATTTTTGCAAAGATTACTTTGCAGTAGTCCTCTGGTCTATGAGACAGTATTTACTCTTGAGATCTGACATAATCTAAAGAGGTATATATAGTCTTACCTTTGCTGATATGAGATAAATACATTAATATAGGAAGCTGTGATTTAATCTCTTTGATTTTGGTATAATCTTCTATAGGTGCTTGTTGCAGATTTTCTGTACTGTAAGAGTATTTTAAAATTCTTAAGCTGTATTACTGTGAAATACTTCAGGCATCTTTTAAGAGCTTTTAAATAATGACATACTAATTTAGTGAGCTCACCTTTCTTGTGCCAGTAGAATTTTAATAACACTGTAACGTCATTAATTATAAACAAAATAATTCAATAACATTTTATAAATTATCTTTTTCACTTAGAAAAAGTCTAGATAATCTTCAACAATAACGTTGGCAGTTTAACAAATAAAAACATATCTAGACAATTACATACACAGCTAGTAGGTCCTGACTTTTTTTTTTTTTTTTTTTTAATATTATTATTATTTTTACTTCTGCTCATATAGCTTTTCCTTTCATTTCTCCAGTGGTTCCATCTCCACTGGGTCTCTTTATAAGACCAGAGACATCAGAGGTTGTACACTGTGGTGATGCAACAATGCAGTTTGGCCAACTGCTTGGGCACCCAAGACAAAGTGCTATTGTCCACCAGTCATAGTCTCTTGGTTCCAGAGTTGCAGATGGGGTGGACAAGCCATTTTCTGCCAGGCACTTAACTTTTCATACTTCTGAGATCATAGACATGACGTGCTTTATCTGCAGTGCCATATTACTTCTAACCAACAGAAGTCTTTGTGTGTTCCTGGAACTTTAAAAACAAACCTCACATCTATCTTACAGTCTTTCTCTACATTATGACCAACTTGTAAAATGATATATCCTATACGTATTTAGTCATCAGAATTGCCATTAATGTCTTTAAGTCCCCCTTAAGCTTGTTAAATCCTAAGCACTAAATCTGTCAAATTTATTATCACCTGATCTCTCCCTGGGTGGAATTATGGGACCACTTCCAAATGGGGAGGTTTCCTCTTAGGCAGAAGCAGCAGCAGCAGCAGTAGTAACAGCAGCAGCAATGGCAGCAGCTCCTCCCTCCTTTGGTGTAGTTCTGCCCCTTTTTAGGCTGTACTCAAGATCATCACCAAAAAGATTGATTGCGCTAACCCAGCAGAAAACTATCTAAAACTGCCTCATGGAGAGACCTGATGTATGTTACAGATAATGCAAGGTAAACAGAGACAGCATGCAGTAGGGAGCAGTGACAAGGTGTTAGATTGGCTCAAGCTGTCTTGTGTAATTTTGTTTTTGAAAGTGAAGTGACACAGCTCTTATAGCTTGGGTATGGAAAGTAGTGTTAGTTCCTTTTTTTTTTTTTTTTTTTAAACTGTGCTAGTGCTAGTGCTTCTTGTCCACTCAGGAAGCATACGTTCACAGATCCTGCAATGTGGTTGAAAATAACTACTGCAACATTAATTAGGTTTTCTTTGTTTGTTTTAAGTGGTTTACAACTCCCATTATCACTTAACCTAATTTGTCCAAAGCTCTGAGATGGATGTGTCTAGTTCTGTCCACACTTCACTACAAAATTAATTACTGAAGATCAAAGGACTGCTAAATATTTTTTTGAAAATGTAGTAGAAAATTAGGCAGACTATTTAACCTTTTTTTTTAAAAAAAAAGAACACCCTTTTATTAGGAGTAATAATGGATACTACTGAGCTTTTGCCTGCTCAACAAATCCTTGCTTCCAGGAAATCAATGACTTTTTAAGCTCCAGCAAACTGTTCCCAGTTCCCTTTGATTCCTGTGAAGCTCTTCACATCCTCTTCAAGGCCTTGGTGGTATAAGCATCCTGATGTGACCCTCTTGCTTACTTTACCATTTACTCTCTGAAATCTTCTCTCTGTGGACATCTCTCTCCAGGATGTCTTGTCACCAATTTAGAAACACATAAAAATGAGGAGTAACTATGAACAAAATTAAACTTCCAAACACCGTCTGTCACATGCACATTGAAATTGTTTGAGCTGTATGCATAATTGTCATTTGTTACTGATGCTCATCACTGTGTGAACTTAGAAGCTCTACGTATAAAAAACTCATTTCTGTGCCTATTTTTATGTCCCTGCTGAACTGAGGAAATTAAAAATTTATTTTGGGGCCAAAAGAACCCTTTAACTTCAAAATAAAGGTGTAAAATCTTTCTTAAGAAGAAATTTCATTCTTCTTCCTTCTTTCCCCATTTTACCCTAAAATAACTTTATTTTCTGTAACTTAGAAACTTGTTATGCACTTTTGAAGGAGAAAATAAAAAATTCATGAGAAAAAAACATACCAAGTTTTAGTAATGAATATGGCAAAGACATTCACAGAAAGAAACATAAATCTAGACTTAGACTAAATATTGACTTATATTTGCAAAATAAGCCCATGTACATTTACACATGGGTATTACAGCAAGGTTAAATTACCATTTAACCTCAGAATCAAAAGTCACTGTATGACAACTAAAAAAATAAGTAAAGAAAACATGCATAACAGAAATAAAACTAACAAAAGAAAGATTTTTTTTTTTTTTTATCAGTAAAAAGAAAAAAAGAAGAAGAAAAAGCAACACATAATAAAAACAGGAAAAAGAAACAGTCTACCTTCCCCCTTATTTTAGCTGTTGTGACAACAGTTACTCAGTCTTTTAGAGGAAAAGATCTATACAAGAATTATTGCTAAGAAGTTAGGGCTTAGTTATCTTAATTTTATCTGAGATCATTGACTTTAATCAAGTTAGTTTCAGGAAAGAGTGAATAATTTCTTTGCTTCCTGCTGGTCTGCTGAACCTTTATCATCTTTTTTATGTTAAAAATCAGCTGGAATCCCTTTCTGTGGCCATACTACTTGATGCTGGAAAGGATTTCAAGAAAATAGGATAATGTTATTTGCATAGAATCTTTGAAATATTTTTTTGTAGGGAACAGGCTATCGATTGTGTCAGCATCCCTCACTCAGCACACAAAGATTCAGCATGGAACAACAACTCATTCTACAATGAAACACAAGACATGATTGCCCTGAATCGATCTTATTAGCCCTAAAAGCATTGCAGCGCTTTCCTCAACCGATTTGACATAGAATTCACCCTAACTGATTTCTAACAATATATGTTGCTGCCATTTTATTTTATCCCGTTGCAGACAAGAACCTCATTTAATATATTCAGCTTTGCAACTAAATACCTACATTAAAGGTTAATTGGGAGAAAAATGTCTATGCTGCGCTTCACAACCCCACCTTACTATAGCTTATAGAGAATGTTTTTTAGATTGTACATTATCATCACTGAACAATCTTCTGTGTCGAGTTACCTTAAAGTAACACACAAAATCTGTCTACATCTTCTCCTATTGGATTAAATTGCAAACCTATTCAAAGCTAAGTGTTTGTTAAGGGATGATCTTGTAGACGTTATTTATTTATTTGTTTATTTTAATTTAATGTGCTTTAATGAATTGTTGCATTTCAAGTGATGGAAACAAACATTGCCGTATAATGACCACTGTTGTTGTTTGTCATATAAGTATTACTACCTATTAAACTTACAGATAAAATTCTGCTCTCAGCTAAATTGTAGTAAGCTCATAACAACTCATTCATTTCTCAGGATGTATAAGCAATGCCTTTCAGCAAATGCATGTCTTCTTTCTTCGAATGAGGTCCTAAATCTGATAGTCAAAGTCAACTGTTACGCTAGCTGGATGACCTCTAGCTTACACCACAATGAATTCATCCATTTCATCCCACTTTTGAAGACTGTCCTTGGGAACTCTTTTCATAATATACAAGCTACTATAACTACTTCTATTGACATTTCTATTAAATTCTACATGCTAGATATCCTTACTCCACTGTGATTCTGGAGGAAATGTATTGAAGTCAATGGAGATACATGAGTTCAAGTGGTTGTACAAAGAGAAATGCATCCTGTGAGTAAGATCTGATGAGGATGAATCCACTGTCCTCATTTAAATTGCAGCTCAAACTTGAGCCGTTCGCTGAAATTTCCGGAGGTGGAAGAATGGTGCACTAACTCACTATCATCCTGTCAGGTACATCTGTGTGGCTTTTATTAGGTCTGCAATTTAGGCTCAGTATAAAAAGTGCCAATATCCTGATATATTACAGTTTTATGACAGTGGTGTTCTCTCTACGCTGAAGAATCTGGAAAAATGGTTTCCTGGGAGTCCAGCTGCTGAATGAGGCAGATATGTTTCTATTGGGATTTCAGGGACAAATCTTTTAGGACATTAGACCTTTCCCCATGCTAAGGAATAAATCTCAAGTCTTTGCAAGATTCTTCTTTTCCATTTCCACAATGCCATTTCGGTGCAGTTTCAGACTAACGATGTAATAGGAGATGAGCATAATGCTCCATGACAAGATTTCATGTGGCTTGAAAAAGCATGTAGAGAAGGGAAGGTTTTACTTGGGATATGTAATTCCAAATATGCATGTATTTGTGCATAATCAGGACAAGTCATTGGCTCCATCTAGGCAGTCCTGCAGAGGAGGGTACTGGTGTGGGAGATCTAGAGGAGGGAAGGGGAAATGTGGAAGCCAGCGGAATGCATACTGGCTTGGCAGAGTTGGGGAGCTATGCTACAGTGACTATTTATTGCTTTGGAGACTCCAACCAGGATGAGAGCACAGCCCAGACCAATTGGGACATGGTGAGGCACAGCAAATCTGCAACACAGCTGCAATGTGGCTCATTTGGAGTCAGTCCTGACAGCCTTAGCTTACAAGCAGTTCCCAGGGGAGGGGACTGTTCCTTGCTAAGGACCTCAGCAAGGCCTGTTTATCCACGTACAGCCAATGTTTCTGCCAGTAGTTCCTTCAGAACTGGTGGCAAGTTTCAAGTCCAAGCTTCTCAGAGCAACCACAATAGCTCTGACAATGGCTTCCCTCCTCGGAAATTAGATTGATTTCACAGCACAGACCTCTGAACATCTGTTTGGGGATATTACTTTCTTTGGTATTAGCTGAAGGGTAAAAAATACTCTCCCTTTTCCTCCCCAAAGTGTTTCAGAGAGTTCAGTGAGCTCCAACTGGCATTGTGACCTTAGAATCTGAATGTATCCCAAATGTAAAACTGACAATATAGTCAGTTTATAGTATTTAAGTTAGGCCTGGTGATGGTGGCTTTGGCCAGAATTACTCTCCTCCACTAGTTCAACACTGTTCTCTGAAAACCAGCCAGCGTTCTGTGCCATATTCTGATGATCTTACCTGAGTTGTTCAATGACTTCACTATGCAATTACTTTACACCTTATTATTCCTTTTCATATTTAATGAAAAAACAAATGTTCTCCAGTTGTTGATTTGACACTGCAGAAGTGTTTTGGATCCAGTGGAACCTCCAGGATATGTATTATGAAGCCTAACAATGTGTTTTGCCTCAATTGTTCTCTGTGTGATTTTATTTTGTTTTGTTTTGTTGATTTTGTCACCATGTTCAGTTTCCTATCTCTCTCCCACTGTGTCCTACTTGGCAAAAAAATGCTTGGCTTGTCACTGAGAACCTCCTCTTGTGTGTTGAGTACACAGACTTTAGCCTAATATGAAATTAACCATTTGCATATAAGGATCATAGGAACAGAAGTCAAATTGTGCTGTCCTTTTAAATATAAATTTTAATTATTATTATTTTAAATTATTTTTTATTTTTCAAGACTCTAAAAACTTAGGTTATGGGAACTCACACTAAACCTGAATGGTGTGCTTTGTAAAGCACCCTTTTTGCATGTCAGAGTCTACTGTCACTTGTAGCAGCCTGGTAAATTGTTTCTGATCCACAGCTCCTCTGTTCTTGATCCTGTGAAAGAGCATAACAGGTGTGGAAAGTCTATCTATCCACTTGCATAGGTATTCATAACATAACCCAGAACATGCGTATTTGTAAACATGGTGTTCTTGCTTTTATTATCAACTGAAAACTTTAACTTCTCTTTAAAAAATAAAAATAAAAATAAACAACTTGGAGAAAAAGTTGGAGGTGAATAATAAACTTTCTGGAACTGTTCATATTTGACAAATGATGCAAAGAGCCAGGTGATTTATTAAGACTACTTTATGAGTTATCAAATGCTAAAGACCAGGTTTTAATCTGCAATGAAGTACAAGGAAAACTTGAATGTTAATATCATGGTAAAATAAGCACTACCTGCAAGTGAACACTTCTTCCTGTTCTGCAAAGTAAGAAATGCTCTCCTTTGTCCTGTGGGACAATAAAACAAAACAGCCAAAAAATTGTAGCAAGAAAAGATCTGTGTTACCTATTGGTGCAGTCAGGCTGTCTGCAGTGTTTTGGGCTTTGTGTGCTTGCCTGTCAAGATGATCAAATGAGTTGTCATAGTGGAGCAAGTCTAAGTGAGAACATTTATAGTAAAGGAAATGTCCTTGGTTAGAAATGTCTATGTTCTGTTTGCTACTGCTGAAGATTTATGCTTTAATCCAGCAGCAAAGCTTACAGCCTATCCTCACAGCTTATTTTCTGCTTGATCCTTTGGTTAAGTCATAATCCTAAGTGTGGCATTGCAGTCATGAAAATTATGTCACAAATCCAGCATAATGTTTCTGCTGTAGGATGAAGCACTAAAGGGAAAGGGGCTGAGAGACAGCCAAGTATGGTTGATTATAGAAATCTCTGATAAATAAAAAGATATTGCTTCATTTTCTTTGAATTATGAAATCTTCAGTATACAGTGTACAGGCTCTAGGCATGCCACAGCAAAAAGAGGCTTTAATCTGCTACTATTTTCCTCTCTGCCTTTTTTTTTTTCAGTAGCAATCACATTTCTTTTTGTTTGGTAAAAGAACATATTTGAGAGTAACATCTTATTAATTACAATAGTCTCAAATAAATACAAATGAAAATATTTTGGCTGAAGTAGTGGATTGGAACTTGGGATCACTGGATAATAATTTTTCAACTTTGTCTATTAATACATGAAATTGCTTTGGAGTGGGTGCTGTCTCCATATGTGCATTTACAGCACACAGTACAATGGGTCTCCTTCATCAGAAATTGACAGTAAGCGCTACTATAATATTATTCTACCATATAGTATGACACTGCTAAAAAACAGGGCTGAACACTCATATGCACGCAGATCTGCATAGTTCATGAGAATAGTATTACTGTTCTAAACTTAAAATGTTTCTCTTATTTCCTGCCTTTTTTAAAGACACCTGTAAAATGTTTGCCAGGAAGTTGTCTTTTTACTATTTAAATGCTGTATGCTTTATAGACATCAACTTTAAAGCAGGAGAGGAATTAATTTAAAAGGCCAAATTCTGCATTTTTAGCACAAAAATTACACATGCTAAATACTTTAAATGGAAGTGCTTTAAATTATATTCACTTTAAATCAAAGCACAATCTGGCCCACAATGCTGCTGCACTCAGTTGCCTGTAACCAATTAATAATTAAAAAAAAGTCATCTGACAGCAGTAGAATGGCCACTAGCAAGCCTTGTAGATATTCAGCTTTCAATTAAAAACCAACCAACCAACCAACCAAAAACACAAC
This sequence comes from Nettapus auritus, assembly GCA_011076525.1. Taxonomy (NCBI): domain Eukaryota; kingdom Metazoa; phylum Chordata; class Aves; order Anseriformes; family Anatidae; genus Nettapus; species Nettapus auritus. Next base: position 97,922,135 of record CM021765.1, read on the forward strand.
AAAGAAACACAACTTTAATTTATAGTTTAAACTTCCAAGGAATTATTCTTATTATCTGATGATTTAGATGCAGTGTGGAACTAAAAGGATGAAATTTTTCCATAAAAAATGTCCTCTCTTCTCCTTTGGCAATTTGGATTATCACTAGCTGTAATAAATAAAGTGATTTCCAAATGGAGTGTGTCTATGTACTGTGTTTTGATGTAGTGTAGGCATTATCTTTTATGATATTCAGTTTTGACTTCAACTGTATATTATCATAATTTGAGACAGGCACATGTAGCTCTGTTGTAACTAAATGAAAATCCAAAGTCTCCTACTAAGCAAATTTTGCTTCTAACATATTTAAATATTTCTCCTTCAAAATGCCGCCCTCAAGACCTTGTATATTTAGGGATTTATACAGTGGCAGAAGCAATTTATTTTTTATTTTTAATAAATGGCCCTTAAGGCACTTTGGACAGTTATAGTAGAATTAGCAGTTTGGTCACATTTAAAGTGCTCCATTTGAGAAGCAATAACACAACCTTGTTATTTCATTATGAAATAGTATCTAAGCTTCATGCATGTCTTGTTAGGCTGCAGTGCAAAAAATATAATAATCTCATTGGGCTGATCTTTGTTAATGTAGTGTGACCCCTGCTATTTTCAAATTGGCTCTGAAGCACTCCCTTAATGCAGCCATAGTAAAACAGTCCAAAGAACTTCCTTTTGTAATAGAAAAAAAATTGTACAGATTTTTTACTGTGAAAAATTTTATGCTGTAACTGTATACGTAATTCTGTGTATATATTTTGTTGGATGACTTCAGAGATCCATCAGAGTTTATTTTTATATGTCTCAAACTGTGTGGTCGTTTTTGTCAAGGTCTAAGTATAGGGTGGCTTGCATTACTCTTCACATTCAAATAACAAATCTAATTTGACCATACTACGTACTTCGTCAAAATAGTCAACTTTTCCCCCTTCTGGGCCTAAATTGATTGAAAATACAGATAAGCCTGCCATCCTGTTAGCCGATGTACAAAGGGTATAGACAAACTTAGGTGTTTTGAATTTTGTTTTTTCCATTCTACTCTGGAACACGTACAAAAAGCCTCTGGATGTAAAGCAGTGTGTGTCAGACAAAGTGTGTGGACTATGCTCTTAGTCATATGGTCTGAATTTTTGGGTAGACGTGTGGAGCCAGGAGCTGGACTCAATGATCCTTGTGGGTCCTTTCCAACTCAGGATATTCTATGATTCTATGAAATTTTGTCTCTCAAACATTTCCTTCAGCGTACTGTGTATCCAGTAGCTTTCAGTGTTTTGAAAGCATTCAGAGGATCCTGTCCGGGTGGCTGCTTGCTCCACATTGCTTGCACTGAATTCTGGATTCAGTTCCAGGAAATTTGGGGAAGAAGCAGACCAAAGGCAGTTTTCCTTTTCATGAACAGCATGTACAGGTTTGCCTCCTAGAATGATCTTATATTTGTCATTTGTAGAGTCCCAGGGATCCCTATAGGATCCTGCTTTTTTGATCCCAAGGCATAGCAATTTAATTTTGAGTGGAAAAAGCAAGAGAAGAAGGACGATCATAAACTTTAATTCTGTATAGAAATCCCACACTGAAGATAATTAGAGCTACTAGCTTTGTATATCAGAAATGCAGGCTGATATGAAAACAGAACTAGCAAAAATATTTAAAAACACTTCTAATGTCACTTCATTATCATTCATAGAAAGCCCAGATTAAAGGAAAACTGTCTAATGTTTTCTTATCAAGTGATGCAGGAAGAAAACAACCACCTAAATTATAAAATATTGTAAAGAAATACTGATGAAAGTTCCCATAACACTAGCCTGTGGCAGTTGAGGCTGACACAATATAATGAAGTTCAACATCCTGGGGGATATATATATTTTTTTTGTGTGTGTGTGTGTATATAAAACTAACCTAGCAATGTGACACTGGATGTTCAAGAAGAAAAATGAGTAAATATTTCTAACCTTAAAAACCTTCAACAGAGCCCTAATAAATAGGTTTCACAATGAAAAGTGTAAAGCCACAAACCCTTAGATTTGGGAAAGTTAAGCCTATCATATCTGTCAGGGAAGGCATAAAGATTTGTTCAAAAATGCAGAAAGAATAAATATATATACAAAGTGGTAAATGACAAGGTGCCAAAGATAAGTTCCTTCAGAAGCATTGTATAAGTAATACCTACTAAAGTGTTGGATAAAAACTGTAGTTCCATTATAAGAACACTTGAATAGGAAATACTGAGACACATAAAATAAATTTTGGCATGCTATGGCACACTGGATGAAGAAAAAAATAAAGTAATTACTGAAACACACTAGACTAAAGTAAATGAAACTGTTAAGAAGGGTAAACTTAGCTGACGTATTGGAATCCGTATTCTCAACTGCATAAGATCAGGAAAAGATACCTCTTAGGTGGTAAGATGAGATAGGAGCATGAGAAATGGCAGAAATGGGAAATTACATATGTAACAAAAGGGGGCAGCAGCTTGACAGAAACTATGGCATAAGTTATTGAGGTAACCTTCTTGCAAATACCAAATAAATCAGCAAAATCAGCCAAGCGGAAAAGAGTGCTGGGGTTGTGAGTTTGTTTAGAGGGGTGAGAGCACCACAGAGAAAGGCCTTGGGACAGGAAAACAGGAATAGAAGTGGTACCAAATCAAGTGGTAAAGAGTGAGTTCAGGGGTGCATGCTAAGCAGCCTGCTCACTGAAGCGCTACAAGGCAGGGATCCTGCTCTTCTGACTGACTCCTGCAGCCAGAAGGATTTGGGGTGCTCTTCCAGTACTGGGCATAGAACACCCGGAGGAAATGGGCTGAACATCCATCTCCCTAACACATTCCTGTCATCCTGAAAGATGTTTACTTCAGTTTCTCATTCAAATTTTTAGGTAAGAAATATTTTCATTTTGAACAGGCTCAGGATCTTTTGATATAAGGCTCTTTCATTTGGTTCTGCCTGACAGCAAGAGGCTTCAGAAAAGTCTGCATTAGTTATACTGCATCTAAAGGACTAGTTCTATTACCTTCCTTGCCTCAGCATGTGATTGAATGTCTTGGTGATTACTGAACTTCCAAGGGTCATTACTAAATGGCTGGATCTACAAGAGAATAATCAGATGTCACAAGCAACTTGGATAGAACATCGTCAGTTCTTTTGACATTTTCTCCTTTGTCTAATTTTTTTTTTACAGGATCAATCCCACTTGCTAATGAAGTTAATTAATCAGCCTGAGTTGTATCTTTCCCCTTGGGTGAAAGTAACAGCAGCCATTTTGAGATACGTATTTATGATACCCAATGGAAGACAACATATTTGGCAGGTGCATATGTTGCATCAGAAGGTATATGCAGGCTAACCACACTATTTTACATCTGCAAACCAGTCACAAATTCATGGTTCAAGAATAGCTGTTGGTGATGGGAACATGGTGATAGGAGCATCTCCTAGGGCTGATCACTCTTCTTTGTATGCCAATGGTATCTTCTGCTTCAGATCTGGAACTCCTAATCAAATGTATCCCTTATATTACAAATAGGTAAGCAGATGCAAATATCCTTTAGATTTCTCTGCTATTAGGATTTATTTACAAAGCTTTGAATTGGTTAATTCAAACATATTTCAACATAGCCCAGCAAATGAGGTTTTTCCAGTTAATGGTACCGGGTTGTAAGCTTTGTACTGACCTGACAGCACAGTATCTCAGGCCTCACCCAGGCTTGCTATGACCTCTGCTGTTTTTAGCATGTTTTAACAGCTGTTAGGAATTGAGTGATTATGTCGACTGTGTGAGGCTGTGTCTGTGAGTGCCACTGTGGGGAAGTGCCTGATAACCTCAGGCAGCTCCTGCGTGACAGACATCTGCCCATGAACACAAAGAGTGGGTACAGGACAGCTTTCAGGCATGACCTGGAGCAGTAAGGAAGGAGCAGGATGGGGTGGGAAGGCACGCTACTACCAAATAGACTTGATCATACTGACATCAGATAAGTAAGAATGAGCCACTGTACACACCTCCTCCTCCTGGCAGAGTGCTATGGTAGCTGCTGCCTTAGTGTGCTCTCCAAGCTCCCACAGTCTTATCAAGAAAGCTTCCTTAGGAGCTAGAAGCACATGGGAAGGGTGAGCCTAACACCAGAGAAAAGGGGTGGATACTATTAAGTTTTCATACAGCAATTCTGCCTGTCATATCAATGACACTCTGCTGTATTAATTAGAACTATTAAGACTCTTAAACTGTTAAAACATTAATTGGACTATCAGTAAACTCTGTGTGGCATGTAAAAAGGCATGTTCTTTTCCCTTTTGCCAAGAAGCCAATTTTGAGAGAAACAGGAGAGGGCTCTTACTCGTTCCTGGTCAATGCAATTCTGAGCTGATAATCTCTCTTGATGAAGATATGGACATTACAGAATAGTAGAGAGTAGTATAGATCCATATTTTATGCATTCACCTCTACCGTATGGATATAGTAGTTAAAGCTGTCCTGTTTATAGCTGGTCAGGCATATTTTCATCAGTATCAATATGGGTAAGTAAAACATTAGTTTGGGGATTGTCAAGTGTTCTCGTCAAGTAGTCTCTATGAATTTGGTTCATCTTTAACCAAAAGTTGCGGAAGGGATGGGACTTGTATGCCTCATCTTCTAGGCAAAAGAATACTATGTGATCTTGAGATCTGAAGTATATAGAGTTGAATGTGTGTATTACATACACTAGCATACATACATGAACAGGCAGCTGCTCTGAAGCGATGAAGGTAGCTTTTCTTGAAGTAAAACAAATATCTCTTGTATTTGTGTTTTAGATACAGATACACTCTTTAAAATCTATTGGTATAATCATGTGTTTGTCTTAGAATATAATTCATTTGATTTTTCTAACTGTTTCAGAGTTAATACTTTACATGAGACTATTCAAGAAAGATTGTCAGAGTGAGAAGTAAATTAATGATAATGATTAAAAATTAGGAATGAGAAGCAGAAGCCAGACAATGTGAGTGTAAATCAAATCTTTAGTTTGTCCAAAGGCTAACAGTTGTTGTGATATTTTCTGTGTCAAATTTTCTGCAGATAATTATATGACATGTAAAAAGGGAAGAAAGGACTTCAGAGAAGTAAAATTTATAGTTGACACTAAATTATTGAGGCTAGTCAAGTATAATGAAGCCTGAAAACATTCTGAAGTAAATAACAAGGTTAGATGAATAGGCAGTAGGATGGGTAATGTAATTTGTTCCTAACAGATGTAAGGAAATGCTAACTGGAAGGCGTGATCAGAGTTGTTCATACCTGTGGCATTAAAAAATAATTGTAACCATGGAGGAAATAAATCCTACTGGCTTTTAAGTTTAAACAAGAGAATGAAAACAAAAATATACTTGTCACATATCTGTAGGCTGAAACTTGTGATACCAGTCATGGTGAGACAGAGAGAGGAAACAGCGGGAGGTGCAGAGGTACTGCATGGCTGTGCAGCCCCAGCAAGGGGAGTTGCAGTGGTGAGAGGTTCCTTGCCTCGCAAATGGCATGGGCCAAGGAGACACGCTTACTGCTTTCACAGCAGTGTAGGCGTGCTCAGTTGCTTGTGAATGATCTAGAAAATGCTCTCCTCAGGGGAATGGGCAGACTATTCACCAGACAATAGTCGTCACTATTCTGTGACAGAGAGCCACAGCCCTAGAAGAGCAGCTCCCCAGCGTGAGCTCAGTCAGCTCCTGCTAGCTGGTTCAAGGGTGCTGCCTGGTGAAGGAGACATCTTATCTCACAATAAAGAAAACGAGAGGTCGACAACTTTCTCAACTGTTGTTTATCAGCAGGTAAGAGTAATCATTAATGATATTGTGCCTTGCCTACACAGAAAGTGGCTTGTTCTTTTCCCCTTTGCTTATGCTTAGAGTGCTTGCTTTCCACTCAGGCTTAATTATATAGGTAATCAGCATGTGTAGTTATAATAAAATCCATTAAACTTAGCCTGTGGTCTGTTCCCACTTTATTGTCCAACATCCAAAGAACCTATTTGTCCTCTGGCAGCTGGGCCAAGCCAGGGACAAAGACTGGAGTCAGACCCTGACGCTGCCACTGGGCCTGGGCCTGGGCCTGGGCCTGGGCCTGGCCTGGAAGGCAGCCCCATAGGGCTGGGCTGGGCCCAGCTCACCAGGGCCAGCCAGGGGCAATGGCTGGGCTGAAAGACAGCTTCAGGGCAGGGGGATGAGTCCCAGCATCTTGCAGCGCTTCCCACAGGACTCTCCCCCACCCCTTGCCCTGTTCTGCCTGCTGGGTGCCCAGCCAAGGCCAAGCTGGAGCTGCCCCAGTGGCCAAACCCTGTCTGGGGGCAGTGGGGAGGGCCTGGCCCAGAGGTCTGGCCTGGTACAGGGAATTGCAGGTTCCTTTAGAGGCATCAGGGATTTTGATTAGCAAAGAGAGGGAAAATCTTTCTCATTGGTTTCAATCCTGTTTTTATTAGTCATCTTAGCTTGATTAAAGTACTTCTCTCTGCTATAGAAACCCTGTCGTTCATCCCACAGTTGGTTATAAGCAGCTTTGGAGCTAAAATAAAATGATTTGAGTAGGGCTCAAATATTTTCTAATGCTGGGTAGACACTCTTCTGAAATTTCAAGAAGAGTTTTTGTCCAGAGAAGCTCAGTAGCACACATCACCTTTATACTCAAATCCCAGTTCAATAATTTCCTAATTTAAATGCCAGTAATTTGGGGGACTTTTTTTTTTTTTTTTTTTTAAACAGGAAAGGAAAAGTTGACGTAAATTTACATGAATCTCTTAATATGTTCCTATTGTAATAACTTCCATTCGCAAGGTGGTGATCAGGCTCTTCTCTCAAGCACCAAGTTATAAGACGAGGGGAAATGGCCTCAAGTTGTGCCAGGGGAGGTTTAGGTTGGGCATTAGGAGAAATTTCTTTACTCAAAGAGTTGTGTGGCATTGGAATAGGATTCCCAGGGAAGTAAGAGATTCAGTCACCATCCCTGGAGGTCTTCATTATATACATAGATTTAGAACTTAGTAGCAGGGTTTAGTGGTGGACTTTAGTACTAGGTTAAAGGGTGAACTAGATTATCTTAGAGGTCTTTTTCAACCTAAATGATTCTATGATCTTATGATTAACTTACAAGATCTCCAGACAGAGCTTCAACTATTTTAAATTGGTATATCCAAATTGAAACTATTGCATCAGGACTGATTTTGCTGTTTTACTGATTTTAATATTGCTTTCTTAATCGCTAAGTTGGTATCTGTTTTTTAAACTAATTAACACTGATAAACTTCATGTTTCCAGTTGTTTGCCAGTGCAACTGTCATGCTTTGGATTTACCCTATAGTTTTGCCAGAAGACATCTGCTGTTATATTTTTGTATGGGAAGTATGCAAATTCAGAACATTAAAAAAATTTTTAAAAAGCATCAATTGAAATAAAATGTTGAGTACCTCACTTCATGTTGGAGTTTGTGGTCCAAAAGAGACAAAGACAACAAGAAAATCAGATAATGAACTGTTTGACATGATGGGCATTTACACAGGATGCACAAAACAAATGTCAGTTTGAATAAAATCAAACAAAGAAACAACAGAAGAATACTTCATTTTCAGAAGAATAAGATAAGGAGATGTATTTGTGTGTATTGAACCAGAAGTTCATAATCACAGAACCACAGAGTCACAGAATGCTTTAGGTTGGAAGGGACCTTAAAGATCATCTAATTCCAAGCCCCCTGCTATGGACAGGAACACTTCCCAGTAGACCAGGTTGCTCAATGCCCCATCCAGCCTGGCCTTGAAAACTTCAACGGAGGAGGCTTCCACAACTTCAATGAGCAACTTGTACCAGTATCTCACCATCCTCTGAGTAAATAATTTCTTCCGAACATCTAATCTAAATCTACTCTTATTTATGTATTAATTCATTTATTTATAAATTATTTTAAAGCCATTACTTCTTGAATCTGTTTCTGGACAAATCATTCTTACCAGTGACTTGAAACTGGTGTCCAATCTCCTGGACAGGCACAGGCTGCTCTCTTGCTGAGTCCTTGTTGCTAGAGCCATTTTTATTTCATATAAATATAGCCATATCCATTGATCATGGACTAGAATAAGCCCCATTTTTAAAAATTGTTGTGGTTTCACTTGTATTGCTGCATATGTTAAGTATTCAACCTGGAAACATTGAAAAATACGAAAAACATTTTCCATGTTTTAAACATGGAAAAAATAAGGTGTATAAAATAGCACTGGATAATAAATGTTCATAATCTTGGCGTAGATAGTTAATTCCATATTCAACGTGGTTAATATTTATTTATCTGAACAATATTTACCTATTGGGAGTTAGATTTGGACAAGTTAATCTTTAAGGAAGAACACTGTAGCTTCAAAAGTATTTTATACTGAATACTGATGGACTGTTTATAGGACTATTTTCTTAGCTCATTGAATTCATGCTTGGAAGTAGTTTATGTCAGTGAGATTTTTTTAGAAAGAAGTACAAATGGAAAAAGGTATTTTCAGCCTGGCCTTTAAAGTTTATTTTTTAATGGAATATTTCAGTGGACCTTACTTTTGAAACTCTCCCCAAACAATGCTTAAAAAAAATATTTATGGGGAGTAGATGCTTGTTTTGTTTCCTTCAGCTTTCTGTCACAATGTATTGGGCTTACATGTCAAGGTTTGGAAGTGGGAGGGCTGCAGGGGTGGCCTCTGTGAGCTGAGCCCAGCAGCTGCTCCATATTAAATAATGCCCTGTTTCAGCTGGCTCCAAAGGGACTCACCGCTGGCCAGAGCTGAGCTTGGGAGTGATGCAGGTTGGGCCTTTGGGAGAGCACAGTTAAGGAAGGGAAACACTGCTGAGACACAGCAGCTGGGAGAGAGGAGTAAGAAAATGTGAGAGAAACAGCCCTGCAGCCTCCAAGGTGAGTACAGCAGGAGGGAAGGAGGTGCTCCAGGCAGGGAGCAGCAGTTCCCCTGCGGCCTGTGGACTTGCTGTTTTGGTATGCTAGTGATAGGCAGTGAATTATATTAATCTTCCTGTGCTGAGTTTGTTTTGCCCATGACAGTAATTGGTGGGTGATCTCCCTGTCCTTATGTCAACCCTTGGTCCCTTTGCATCGTATTTTCTCCCCCTTTCCCTTTGAGAAGGGGGAGTAAGAGAGCGGTTGTGGTGGAGCTCAGCTGCCCAACAGGGTAAAACTGCCACACAAGAATTTTTGAGTATAGATTTTTGATCAGTCTAATTTACAAAATGCCCAAATACAAAATAACTTAAAAATTGAAGGTAGTGGCTTTTGTTCTGCCCTATATCCACAGATATTTCACAGAATGAGTAGGAAGAGAACAGACTGACTACGTTCCCAAAGAGGATTTTTTTTTCAGACAGTTTTGAATAGTTCATCTTATATCTAGTGACAGAAATAAAACTATAGCTGCATTGCAGATGACAGTATTCCTCAAAGTACCATGTAATTTCAGAATATAAGTTAAAATGCATAAAATAGTGTTACAAAAAATTTAATTGCAAAATTGTGGATATTTTGGTAGTCCGGAGGCAATTTTTTATAACATACAACAAGTTTTATCTCACTTTAAGAAAATGATGAGTAAATATATATATGCATAATATACATATAATTGTATTACATAGCAATTACACATATTTTTATTTGCATATACCACTCTTTAATTGGAAACCTACAGTATAATTATAGCATGGTACTTTATTGATCTGGTTGTATTTAGAGCTTAACTGAAGTGGAAAACAGGACTAGTCAAATGGTCGCTTTTATTGTTTTGCAACTTTTTCACCAAATATATCTTCTTTATTATGTCAGATCAAGCTAGAAATGTTAAATCGAGATCTTAAGATTTTTTCCAACAGTTTTCAACGCTTTCCAGGTATTTAGAATAGATACCAAATCTTCATTTTATACAGCTCAATGAATTTCAGACACTTAGGGGGAATGTCTTTGTCTTTGTCTTTACAGATCTAATCACCTTACATTACTTTTATAGTTGATGAGAAGAAATATGTACTTTTAGTGTCTGATCTGTTTTAAACATTTAATTTCAGACGTGATGAACTGTGCCTTAGCCGCTAGCTAACGTGATCAGGTTCCACTGACTATAAAGGGAACCTAGGAACACTAGATCAAATGCAAATGTCCATTTTAAATCAAGCAATTTCAGCCTTAGTGACAAAATTAATCTATTTTACTTGACTGTCTCACTTTGGAGACGCAGATATTCAGGGTTAGTTGCATTTTCTATTGATAGCAACAGAAATAGAGTAATGTATATAGGGACCAAAATGTCTCTTATGCTTTATATTGCAGAAAAATACTCCAAAAGAATGTATCAAATAACTCAAATGCATTCTGTCTCAGGTGAACTGTTAACTATTATCTAATTTCAGTTTTGCTAAGGTTAGACTGTAAGTTAAGAACATATGAAAACTGCAACTTTTAATAACAGTAACCTGTAGCAAACTTCAACTGCCTACTAGAGGTGGACATCATCTGCTCTAATCATAAATCTACAGAAGCTGCAACTCTAAAAAGCATATGCGTTTTTAATCTGACTTCTTAAAGAAATGAATTTTATGTTAGCTAGGTACATCCCGAGTGTGAGCCAGAGATGAGGAAGCCCATGTCATAGACACCTACATGTAGATAAAATCCATGCCAACTTTTATTAGTTCTACTGATTGTTTAAATAATAAATTTTTTAAAAAAGCAAAAAAGCTGTAATAAAACTACAAGTTTTATTTAAGCCATCACAATCCATTGTATAATAGAGAGAAAAGACAGGGAAATAAAACCACAACAACAAATCCTCATGTAATTTGTCTTGCACCAAATCTGGAGATAACTGGATATTAATTTACATTTTTCCTTACCTGGTTACCTTTTGCATTGGATGAAGTGTCTGCTTAGTCACAAAGGATTTAATAAACATTTCATCCTAAATGTGCTGAAATTCATTTGGTTCCAATGAGATTAATGGTGTGCTTAAAATTAAGTGCTTAGGTAAGGTGTTGCTATTACAGTTGTGTCACTCAGCAAAGAGCAGACCAACTGAAAATAAACATTCATGCAGATGCATGAAGGGAAAAAAAATAAAGCCATATTTTTTGTACACTGTATACAGAAAATAAAGAGTGAATACATTTGTTCTGCAGCTTTCGATCCCAAACTTTGCATGGTTTTTATTTGAACACTGTTAGATCAAAATTCTCATTCAGAGGCAATGTGGACAGACATCTCAATGTATACTCTCTAGTTAAATATATGTAACAAACTTCAAGGCCAATCTCTGTTAAGACCAGATTGTATCACCTGTTCATATCCATGTGAGCACTTAGTATTTTTGATTCACTGTGGACCATTTCTATGAGAAAGTTTTTCCATCAGTGTCCAAGAGTTTGTAGTTTGGTCTGGCATGCTGAATAATAGATCTGTCTATGTAAAATAACCTGTTGTATTTCCAGTCTCCTGTCTATTATCATTTGGGTTTAATATCATTTCTCAATTTCCTTAACTGGATTTTTTTTCCCTAACAATTTCTTCTCGCCCAGAGAAAACATTCAGTAGTGAGTGTAAATGCAAGTTAAATATGTTTCCAGCTCTCTCTCTCTCTCTTTTTTTTTTTTTAATCAAGTAAATACAATTAACTTAGCCCACTTACCATTTTAACAGTTTGTCATCCAGCCTGAAGATAATATTTAGCTAAAGATAAACATTTAAAGTTTTTTTCTTTGTAATAAATTTTGCTTGCCGTATATCTAGCTGACAACTGAAGCCTGATAAATGAGAGTAAATGAAATCCTAATGACTTTGAGAAATTTGTAATGATTCATTTGTTCACTTTTGTTATCAAAGTTTTCAAGTTACAAGTGAGAATATATTCTAAGTAGGGTTAAAATGTGTTGCTATAAGTGTTACGGTGGCTGGGAAAGCAATTTGCAAAGAACAATAAGTGCCAAAGATAGAAGACAAGCGCACTGGCTATCAGTGAAACAGAACACTAACCTAGCAAAGAGTTTGTTTAGCTCTATTCCAGATGGCTAGAATTTTCCAAAACAGCCCATCTTTTGCAATCATTACTGCAAACATATGCATTTTTTCTCTAATAAAGTAATGACTCAGATTAGATCTGCAAATCATATAGGAATAAACTTTGAACCTATGCATTTCTAACCACTAGGATAATGTTTCTTCAGGTATGTAGTTAGGCAGAAATCAAATGTGTTAGGAAGGAATTGCAGTATATCATGATTTATCACCAAATTGATCAATGAATTGTTGAATGGAATTTGATGCTGTAGTGTTCTGTTTAATCATTCTGCAAAGTGGATAATTAGTTAATATGCTGATTTCCTAATGTGCTATCTTTGGTATTGGATACTCTGCATTCAAGTGAAACCCAAATTTTTGTGCAATAAGGATTCTGTTTCAGTGCTTCTAAAATAAAATGAAAAAGTTATTGAAGCGATCACAAGGCATTTTCTGAAGCATGCTGTAACTCATTTATGGTAGTAAGTGAATTTGAACATCTTTTTGTGTGGGAAACACAAGTATATTAAAATTTTGGGGTATTGGATTTCAGAGATTTTTTTTAATTATTATTTCAATAGATATAAGAAAAATCTTTGTTAGGGAAATCTACACAGTGAAAGTCAGTGTACAATGAAACTGTATACCTTCTCTTTAATTCCAGTGAATTTTTACCATTTTAATGTACCATTTTAGTAAATAAATTGTGTGACGTTTGATATTTAGTTTGAATTATATCAAAATATTTGTTAAATTCTTTATTTTGATAGTTTCCTCTCAGCAGCTGTGGTCATTATTCTGTGATGTGTGACACTGTGTTGTATGTTGTCTGTAATTTAACGATTTGCATTTTTTTTTGTCCTTGTAGCTGTAACCTTTTCAGTATTCAACGGTAAAAATGGCCCACAGGAACTTTCTGATTAACATGCAAGAATAAGTGGCAAGGTAAGCATGTGCTGAAAGCTTTGCATTCTGTGATTTGCAGTTTAAAAATATGGTACCAACTTGAACATACCTGACTCCCTCACACGGGGAACTCCTATAACTGTATGGAAGAAATGGAAGCTTAATGTTAAACAAAAAGTATGCTAGATCTTTTGGTGGGAAAAAATAAAAAGCTGATGAAAGAGGAAACATCTAATGAGTAAATTAGTCTAAGTAAATACATTTTAATAGTACCATTTGCTTCATATCAGCTGGGTGTATAAGGTGGGTCAGGATGGTGAAAAGAAAGTGCATCTTTATACTCTTAGATAGATGGATTTAACCAAAAGAATTCTGGTTTTAGATGTGTTTTACTTTTAGACATTTTGTACTTTGTGCCAATTTCCTTCATTCTGATCAACAAAATTCAGACATCTGTCCTTCAGCATCTCTAGCCAGGGAGTTGCTTTGAACTGCCTCATCTGTTTATATTGAGTTCGGCCACATGTTGATTTTCCTCCTCTGTTTTCATGCTGTCACTCTCCCTACTTTTTCCACTTCTGGTACCAAAGCCAGTTAAAGGCAACCTCTGTCAGTGAGATACAGTTACACAAAATGAAAAAAATACATTTTTTTTTTTTTTCAGTGCTTGACAATGAATCTAGAGGTCTGTCGTCTTTCTATCCTTATTACATCACCCTTTTCCATAAGGATTCCCACTGATTAATAACGTTAAAGTTAAGGACAGTGCAAGGGAGTTAGAGAACTGTGTGTTTCCTAAGCTTTGATTAACAGATAGTGAAATTTTTATCGAGCCAATGTCATTTGGTCACCCAAAATTTCACCCAGGATTTAGGATAGAATAAATTTTCTTTCTTGTGAATAGCTTAATGAAGGGACAGACATTGAAAACATTCTGGAAAAAACAACACCACATGGATATTGTGAGGAGGAGAAGAAAAATAACAGAGGATTTAGGCCCCCATGAACTAGGAGCATATGCAGTCATTGACTCTAATAGTGAGGAAGTTAGAGCATGTAAGCATTTTTTTTTCTCTAGGGAACATAATTACTTTTGTGATACGGCATTGTTCCCACTGAGCTGACACCAAATGCCTGTGTAGTTTAACAAACAGCACTGATAAGTGGCACTTTTGATAGGAATGAGCCAGTTGCATATGCTAAATAAAGTAGCCAGCAGAGACTCTAACTTTTTAAAGAGATTTCAAAAGACACCAGAGAGGGGTTATGAATTGCTTCTGGTGTCAGTATGATTTAATCATCCTGAGGTCCGAATTTCATTATGGAAAGTACCAAGTGCCATTGGCTTTGAGTATCAAAAACACTGTAACCTTCAGAAACAAAAGTTCAGTCATGGTATGTTGTTCTTTTGTTATACACACTCTTCAAGAAAAGGAAACTGCAATCCTATTACTAGTATTTTTTTCCAGAAAATGCTTTCTGTGTAAACATGTGCATTTACTCCCAGTACATAATACAAAATATATTTTAATACAATTTATCTATTATTTATGTGAGCTCACAGTTCAGTGACATATATGTCATGGCTGATCTGTATCAAGATATTTGTAGAGGTGAGTTACTGAGTTACAAATTGAATTGTCTGTATGAAATGCCCCTATCTTTCAATGAAGGAGAAAACAAAGTTTCAAGAAACAGGCATCGTGCCATGCAGCGACATGCAGCCAAAGCTGGAAACAGCATTAAATCTGTCTGAAATCAATCAGGGTTGAAACATTACATTCAAAAAGATCCCGCGCCATGTAGTTTAACTCCTTTACCTCCACAATCAGAATAAATCTGGTGACCATCTACAGGTAATGGGAAAAAGATGGGACCTCAGGGAGGTTATGATAAAGCTGCACCTACATAATGAGGCAAATAAGGACTTTTTATGACATTTCTGTAGCTACATTAAGATATCCTGACAGTTATGTTTTCTGCTAGGCAATGCCCAGGTCCAAGATGGATCCCCAGTTACGGCTCCCCCAAAAGTGGCCAGGAGTGAAAGGTTTTGGTAGCCCTGGTGATACTTTGCCCCACAATGACTGGGGCTCTGGGCTTTCCCTCTTGCAACGCTCTAATCCTAACCCTAGACAGTGCCCAGGTCCAAGATGAAACCCAAAATGAGGCTGCCACCAAAATGAGCTTGGTGTAGAAGCTTTTGTCATTAATCCCCTCTCCTTGCCAGCTTTTTACTGTTGTTTCTCTGTGGTGTGGTGGGGCCCTCACTTCAGGTTGAGCCCTGTCCCTCACCCATTACAGACTTCGTCTGACATTGATGGCCCAGGCCACAGTGTGGTGGTGCTGCCTGCTCAACTCAGCACTCAGCACCCTGTGCCCACGTTCCCCCACAAAGTGCTGTGCAGTCATGGTCAGAGCGTATGTTCACACAAGCCGTTTATTGGCATCAGTGCATAGGCTGAAGCTCCTGGAGGGAACAGACTCTCTCCAAGAGTTTGGGTGGTCACTGCCCGGAAGAGGTTGAGCAGTCCAGCTGCTTGGAAGGCCGGACACAACACCATCTCCTCAGGTTCCCTCTCGTTGCCTTCCCTCTCAAGGAAGCGGTCGAGGCGTTTCTTCCCCAGGCAGCAGCAGAGGCGCCGCAGGAGGTCATCCAGGCGCAGGGGGCAATCTTTCCTTGGCCAGGCTTGCCAGGGCTGTGGCTGTCAGGTGGTGAATCACAGCCGTCTTCGGGGCAGGGGGGAAGAGCCTTTGCTCACCAGCATACAGGCGCAGGTCTGCAGATGTTTGAGGTGGAAGCTGTGGGGTCGGGCATGCCTGGCCGTGTGCCCGACAGACTGCATCTCTGCCACAGCGCAGCTCTTTGGTGGCGCCGTGCTGCTGGTGAAGCTGGCCGCGGCTACTCCAGGCTCAGGAAGGTGTCCGAGTCATCTAGCCGCACCCCAAGCATGATCTCAATGGAGAGGGTGCTCTTGGAGGCGTTGGCCAGCCTTATCTTGCAGGAGCGGCGGGAGGGCAGCACCGTCAGGCGCCAATGGCGTGACTGCGGCAGGAGCTCCCAGGTGGCTTTCACCGAGGCCTGGAATCAGCGGGTGGTTTTCTCCACGTCCAGGTAGGAGCTGGTGCAGAGGGTGCGCAGCAGGCTGGGCTCCTGTCTTCTCCTCAGCTCGTCCTCGGGGTGGTGGAGGAAGCACAGCATGTCCCCCACCAGCCGCTCCCTCACGCAGGCACACTCCAGCTCCACGCGCAGGCCGGGGTTCTTCGTTGGCATATCCCCCTCAGCGCCCAGCTCCGGGTGGAAGGCATGCCTGGGGGAAGGCCTCAGGGGCACGAGCAGGCGGTACAAGACATTGTCCTCCCGGGCACTCCAGCCTTTGTAGAGGCAGCCCACGGCAATGGCCGGCTGCAGCCGTGGCTTGAAGAGAGATTGCCTGGAGAGTCTTTGGCAGGCACCAAGAAGCTCGTCCACCACCTTGCACTTGTCAGCCATGTACGGTGCTGGCCACTGGGTGCAGTCAGCCTAAACCCTGCCCGGATCCCAGGTGTCATTGGTGTCGCTGCCCCCTTCTACACCATCCTTCTTCTTCGCCTTCTCCTTCTTCCTTGGGTAGCTGCCCCGCTTGCTACTGCTGCCTGACCCATGGCTCCTTTTCCTGAGCCACTGGCAGAGCCCGAAGAGCAGGACGAGGAGGTCAACAAAGATCCAGAGCTGCCACTGCTGCAAGGCAGTGAAGAGCAGGGCTCCCAGGGCCACCCTGCTCTGCTCCTGGCTCCTCTCCTCCATGTTGCGCAGCAGCTGAGCCATGCCTTCAATCAGCTGCTCCACATGCTCCTGCATTCGCTCGCTCGCATCTGCATCCACATGATCATCCGCGAACCACGGCTTCTGGACAATGCCCAGCACAGCCAGGGCGAGGAAGATCAGCCGAGCCATGGCCTGCAGGAGGTGTGAGCTGCACTCACCGACGGCCAAGGCCACAGTGTGGTGGTGCTGCTGCTGCGGGCCCTGATGACAGCTCCCCCGCTGTGACTCGTCCTTTGTGAAGTCACAGGCACCACAGCCGCATCACAGCAATCCCCCTCGCCTCACCTCCTCTGCTCTGCTTTTCAAAGGTGAAGAGAACCTCTCGGGTGAATGCTGGAGAGTCAAAAACCATCTGAGAGTTGGAGAGTCAAAAGACATGGAATCACAGACTACCCCGAGTTGAAAGGGACACATGAGGATCATCACATTGAGCTCCTGGATAAACAGGACCGTCCAGAAATCAAACCATAAATCTGAGAGCACTGTCTAATCACTGCATTTGGAGGAGTATTGCCAGGAGGGCAAGGGAGGCAATCCTTTTCTCTTCAGTTCTCGTAAGCCCGTATTTGGAGTGCTGTGTCTAGTTCTTGGCTCTGCAGTGCAAGAGAGCAATGGACTTAGTGGAGAGAGTAGAAATAAGGGCCGTAGAAATGATTAAGGGACTGAAAGATCCCTCATATGAGGAAAGGTGGCATGTGCTGGAACTTTTCATGGTGTAGAGGGTAATTCTCAAGTGTGATCTTAACAATGTATATAAAGACCTGAAGCGAGGGTGCAGAGAAGGTGCAGGCAGACTTTTCCCAATGGAGCTCAGTGACAGGAGACAAGAGGCCATGCACAGAACTTGGAACACAGGAGGTTCTGTCTATACATCAGGAAACACATTTTACTGGGCAGGTGATTGAGCACTGCAACAATTTGCCCAGAGAGGCCATGCATTCTCCATTTCTGTAGATATTGAAAAGCCATTTGGACATGGTCCTGGGCAAATAGCTGTAGGTGCCCCTGCTTGAACGTGAGGATTGCACCAGATGACCTCCAGAGATCCCTTCTAACTTCAGCCACTCTATGATTTGATTAAACACAGCATATATTCTGTAGCTATCTGATTGACATAACATCAAATTTGTCTTTAGCCCAGCTTAATGGATATGCTCAAATTCATGATTCTTTGTGAAGCTTCCTGTGATTTAAAGTGCCATAATTTCTCCATTAAAGATGATGTCATGTGATATTTACTATTGTCCTGGAGCTATTTAGAATCTTTTCTACTTTTTTAGTTTTTACACTGCAAGTAAGAAAATGTCTAAAACTCATACAATCAAAAACTCTGGTTTAGTATTTTGTGTTGACTTCCACATTGGTGTAAGCTGTATGTATTTTTTTTTTTTTTTTTTTCTGAAAAGAAATCAGAGTGGAAGAAAAGCTCTTTAAACAGACCACTCATACTGTAGTTTGCATGGAATAATCCACTGGATTGGAAGTTATGAAAGTCAGAAACTGCTAAGTAACATGAGGAAAGGTAGCTGAATGTAGTCTTTCTGTCATTAACATTACTTGCCAAAACCACTTTCTTTAGGAGTGGTAATTGTTGGAAATAAGCAGTTTTAACTTCATTTTTGAGACAATTAAGTGGAATTATTTGTGAGATACTGCAGTGAGGAACAGGAAGAGTTTTGTTTGTTTTTGTTTGTTTGTTTTAATAGTAGCACTTTTACAGTGATAGAGGCAGAGGACAGAGATCTGAGAATGTCCTTCAGAGCATTTAAAGTTTTTCCTTGTTTTGTGACAGACGTGTGATTAGGGAGTGTAATCTGAGAATCAGAGAGCCCTTTCATGAGGCACTTCATTAACTTCATGAAACCATGTCTCTGTTTAAATCTGGAATCTGATACTACTCCAGATTTGTGTCCTGGTGAGTTACATTAGACCTGGAGTACTCCAACGGAAGAATTCGACTAGCTCAATATATTTAATGAAGATTTGATGTCAGAATCTGTGTTGGCTTTTCACATCTGCATCACAGTGTAAACCACAGATATCCTAGACAAAATTCTGGTTTTGAAACTTAAGAAGTGCGAGAATTTAAAATTTCAAAAAAAACCTTTCTGACAGAGACCTGGATTATCAGAAGGTATTTGTAGGCCTCTAGATATGAGCAGGAGCAGACAGATAAAATTGGAATAAACTCTTCTAAATGTGTTGGTGAAACTGAATTTACCAAAAACAGCAGCCCTTCCCCCTCTCCCCTCCCCCTCATCCTCGCTACAAAGCCATTTTTACCCTGTCACATCTCTTAATTTTCCCAGATTTTGGATCCTAAATGGCTTTTCAAAAATTTTTGGATCATCTAATTGGCCTAATTGTGTAAACATTACTAATGCCTGAATTGTGAGTTTTCTGATTGTCTCCCTTAAATTTTTGCTGTGAAAACTCCAGACATTTAAGTCTTTATAATGCTCCTTTATTTCTCAAGAAGTTTTACAGTGAATAGCTATCTGCTAGGCTGGTGCTTTGTTGCTCTGAATTCAGAGCTATAAAACCTTTATTTTCATTTGAAATCCCAGAAAGCAGTTTGTCATTGTGTTCAATATCCCATCCCCTATTTACATACCCAGCCAGGCACATAATGTATTTTACACCACTTCTATAATGACTGGCCCCTGTTTGCATGAGTAGGTTCATAGAAATGATCTGTTTGATGAGCCTGAAAATATAATGGGCAAAATCAGGGTATATTTTCAGAACCCACTGAATTCAGAACATTCTCTTCAGCCCTGCTTGCCCATAAAGATCATGTAAGATCAGATGCGTGTCATATTTTACAGAAATGCTGATTCAGACCTACCTACTCTTCAAGTAACCCTCTTGAAACCATTGGGGTACGGTGCCAAAACCAGAAGTGTTTGTAGCAGCTGTTGAATTGACAGAGTTGGAGTGCCTGTCGAGAAAAGCGTGAAACAGAAGGACGAAAAACAGAACAGCTGAGCTGAACAACTACAGCAGTCTAAGAGTCCTGGGATGTATGAAAAGGCAAAATTACTGGATACTTTACCAAGGACAGAATATGAGAAACCAGTGAATAGAAGTATCCTGTTAAAATTGTTTGGACCAATTGCAGAGTAAAGTGGTGTTTAACATGCATCAGCTGCTATTGCTTCCCCTATTGCATGGCATCACACATTCTGGGACCATCAGAATTCCTCTCCATTCTTCTGAACTTGCTGCAGGATTTCCCTTTTCATAACCTTACTGAGACCCCTCCTTTGATTTCTTTGGGTATGTCTTTTGGTCTAGCTCTTTCTTCTTTCTCTTCCATCCTTTTCAGGAGTCAACTTTACAGTCAGTATTCACCTTACCAGCTACACTGGGTGACTTAGGGTGTGTAATTAGTGTTCAGCAGTGAGTTAGGTCTTCAAGAAAGTCTAAGCATATATTTTTTATAATACAAATTATTCAATCAGTTACAGTTTAGAGGTCTTACATGTAGAGAAAGTTGTGTGGTGGATTCAGCATTAGAAAACCAGATGGTAAAGAAGAAACTGGAAATAGAACAGATGGACAATAAATGATACGCAAATTAAATAAAGTTTGAAGGATCTTGTGATTTAACTGTAGTTTTAAAGAGGAAGTACCTATTAAGTTAATTTCATACTTTCTATACTGTGATACCTTTTTGAAAATAGAAACCGTATTTCCTCTACTCTTTCGAATAAGATTCAAATGAATACATAAGGAAAAATAAGTTCTGTTTTGTTTTGTCAGTACAGCACCAGTTACCAGTTCCTGAAATTATATACTATATGAGCTATAATTAGTTCCCCCAAAACACACACACATACACACACTCATGCAAACCAAACAGGTGATCACACTCTAAAGGTATTAATTTTTTGTTGGTTAGATTACCTGTACATTTTCTTCAGCTTAAAATCCATGTTTATGAGATCTGTCAATGGAAGGTAACTAGCAAAAGGTTTAAAATCATGGCTACAAATACATGCTTGCATTGACTCCGTTTGGTGCTTTGCACTTCCCTTACAAACAAAAACAAAGTATAGCTACATCATTATCAGGGAAGAAAGGAGGTAGAAAAAAATTCTGCTTTGATCTGCAGTGGCTGAAAAATCCCTGTTCAAGTTGGTCGTAATATGACTCTCCTAAGCAATGTTAGAAGACGATTCATTCTATTCACAATATTACTATCTGTATTACTCAAACTTAATAGAGCAGGTTTTCTAAATAACAATGCCCCATTTTTATGCCACAAATAATGCTGTTTGTTTCTGACAGTTTCTGAAAAGCCGTTTGTTTCTTAGATGAAAAAATGACACCTAAACTGTTATTAATCAGAACCTTTATCAGTAAAAGGTTGACTGATTTGGGAAAAATATGCCACTGCCAGCCTCTGAGAAAAATGAATGCAGGCTTCTACATTCTGCCTTACATATTACTCTGTTAGTAGAAATAAATTCTGAAGTACACTTACAACTTTCTGTGGATGGTGTTGAATCTCCGTATTCTCCAGTTTTTCATTTTCATGTTTTTCCATGTGTTTAACTAGTGGAGTAAAATGCATAGACCTTCAACATCCAACTAAAAAAAAAGTGAATGTAACTTCATTATTGGTAAGGAGCAAGAATGTATTAGCAGAGCACCCTAAATTTTCCTGAATTTGTGCATAAGCAAGGAACAAATGCTTTATATACAAAAGAGGTGACTTTAGGTTCTGCCTTTAAATGCACACCACAGGAAACTGTGGTACCTTATTGCACAGTGCTCATAACGTCCGTGTTGCTTATAAAGCCCGCATAGTGAACTTTTACACAGCTATAGGGTGACCAAAGGGTCATTTCAAAAATACTTCATCTTTTACAGTATTTTCTTTTTCCTCGTTGTGCAAATGGTAATCAAGCACAGATTTACCTTCAAGTTAGTGAAAGCATGAGCATAGTTCAGAATTATTGTTTTTTTCAAATTATGTTAATCAGCTAAAATATTAATCATGCTCAATGAAAACAATACTATCTGCTAAATATTCTGTACAAAGTAGGCACAAATTTATAGGTATTATCAGTGTGGGGTTTTTTTTTGGGGGGGGCTTAAAATTTGGACTTGTCAAAATTTTTAACTGAGAAAACATCACAAAATACAGATCTCTCATTATGATGCAGTTTCACGGAAGACAGGCTAAAAGTTTAGATTCTTCTCATGCAAAAATTATCTGTTTTCTGTTTGTCCTGTGCATCTAATGGGTGTAAGAGGAGGAAATAACTGTTTTATGTATTATTTAAGGTAGCATTTGATGCCATACCTAAAATACAGAGATGTTGCCTGAAAGATCCATGACTTACAGGATAAGAGTTTGACAATCAAGTATCAAACTCTTCATTATCACAGATTAAAATTTATTTTAGGTTTCAAGGCAATTTGACTGAAGACAAGGGTTGTCTTGAAAATTTAGTTTTATTTCTACATTCATCTATTCCTTCATAATAAAGGTTATGACAGATTCCAATTAAATTGGTATTAATTTTGAAGTTCTTTTCAGCTATGTATGTTGAAGGAAATGTGACCTGTAAGTCTGTATTGATGTGATTTGATCTATTTTCAGAACTTTTAATACTTTACTCATGGGAACGTTATTGGTATGTAGGTATTGTGGTGGTAATCTAATACAACTTGAATTTTCAGTTTAAGGTTTTGTTTAAGATTTACTGATGTTATGTAACAATGTCAAGCATTATTCCATTTTGACATTTATCACTGAGTATAAGGCATCGGGAATAAATTCCTCTCTTAGAAATGTGCTTAACATATATTCCCGTAATTTCTATGGAGAAAAATAATTACTATCCAACTTTTCCCACATACACTTGCAGTGCATTGATCTAAATAATGCGCTGTGGCAGATGATAAATTTGTCATGGAGTTTTGTTTACATTGCATTTGAAGCTGTTTAACTGAAAAATCTGTTGATGAAAGAGTGAGGTTGATTTCTTTACATGATTTAGTTGGCTTTTCTTTTTCTAACAGTGAGGTCCATATTATGGCAAAGATATTAGCTTCTATTTCTGGAGAGAGAAATGTATTAGCCAGCAAATGAAAATGGACAGCCTTGAATTCTTAAAAAACAAACAAACAAAAACCAACCACACACACACTAACGAACAGGGAAGGCAACTCTTGAATGTAAGCTTCTTCAAGCATGTTCTCCAAGAACCTGAATCATAGAAAGAGAAATATATTTTGGAATGCCTTTAAAGTAATAAAATAAGATAAAATAAAAATCTTAATAGCAGTAAAGGAGGACTGATAAAGCAGGATCATCTGCAGCAGGAACAGTTTCACAGATTTTCAGCAGGGAGGAAAAGCAGCTGCAGAACTTGATGAAAAATGGCTTTGGGATAGGGTTTGCTGCTTGCTCTTGCTTTGTTAGCAAACAGCTGGTGTGGGGGCTGTAGGGTGAGTAACTCAGAGCACTGGGGTACACGCTGCCCTTTCCCCATCTTTTTTCACCAATAGTGGTGAAACACTAGTCCATCAAAAGTGCCTTTGAAAATGAAGAGCTTTACAGTTTCACTTTACAGAACTTGTCTGGGAGGATATGAAATACTGCTACAACCAATTTATGGCAACATCATAATATTTTAAGTATGACTATTCTACATCAAATAGCATCTATACTGACTTTGTCTTGCCAGGAAGTATTGCCAATAGTGACAACAGTTGCAGAATTGGGTTTTTGGAAACTCTTTGCTCAAAAAGACCTCATGGCCAGCCCGTTAATATATTTTTGAATGTATTACCAAACTTCTATATGTGCATAATTTGTCATTACTAAAACCCATCCAAATAATGTTTATATCAGTTGCTAAATTAATACATATCTATTGTAATCTTACAGTCAAAATAATTACAAAATCAGATAGATTAGGTTTAGATAGGTACATAATTAGGAAAGGAAATCAGATTTTCAAAGTAATATTAATTGCTGTAAAGCTAAGAGAACTTTACATTTCAGAAATACTGTCACAGCCATTAATATGCATAAGCATGGCTAGGACTAATTTTGCTGGAAAGGTGATACCAGAATCACAACACAAAGATAAACTAGTAGTCTGTTGGTACATATTTGTAGCTGAATGGTCTGGACAAGTTCTGATATATAATTTTAGACTATATTATGTACTTCATTCTGGGCATACAGTTTTTTACCTGAATTCCAGCCTTGAAAAATGTTCTTTTCAATTTGTCCCATTTTATGAGACATGGAAATACATTTTTGCACAATGTGATTAAGTTTGCCCCAGAATGCTATGTATGTCAAAGTGCACTTATGAAGTAAAGGAATAAAATATTTTTTAAAAGTTCAAGCACATGGTGAAGAAGCAGTTTGGCTCAAAAAATACTCATGTCTCAGGTAGCTGGGATGAGTGACTGCCACTGTAGGAAATATCACTCTATTCTGTTTTTATTCTCCATTCAGTTCGTCTTTACTAGTCAAATAATCATTATTAGCCATTTCTAGAGGCAGTATCATAGGCTAAATAGACATTTAATCCAACCAAGTTCAGCTACAGAAGCTGTCCTTTCTTGGTATCTCCATCTAGATGTCTAAACTTGGAATATGGAAAAGATTCGCTTCTCATTACCACATTGGGACAACATACTTAACACTATATGGATATTTTATTGAGAAGGTGTATCTCCTTTATTTCCACTCTACAGATGCTAAATGACATTTTCTATTTTCAGTTATAAAAGATAGCTCTGAGTGGTAAAAGGAATTCCTGCTGCTTTCTACCTCCTGAGATGTCTGGCTGAAAGCTTGTATTTCAAACACATCCCCAGCACAATTTGGGTCGTTATTAGTAAAGCTAAGATCATACATAACTTGGCATAATGAAGATACCACACTATGTACTTTTCCAGCTTATTCCAACAGTGTGAATCTGTGTGTTTCACTACAAAGTGTTATGCCAGTTTGACTCCTACGGAAATTTTCATAATTTTGTATCATTCTTTAAGCAGGATCAAAAAATTCAAGACCTTACCAAATGGGAAGAAATCCTACTATAAGACCCTGGAACACAGACATTTTGATGATAGTAACACTTAGATGGAATAAGATTCTGTGCACAAAGCCTGCTAATAAGGATTACCTTTAGGTAGTATGGACTAGCCTACTACCTTATAGGGGCTTTCCAGTACCTACAGAGGGCCTACAAATCTGGTGAGGGACTCCTTGTCAGGGATCATAGTGATAGAATAAGGGATAATGTCTTTAGACTAAAAGGTTAGATATAAGGAAGAAATTATTTACTCTGAGAGTCGTAAGGCACTGGAACAGGTTGCCAAGAGCAGCTGTGGATACCCCATCCCTGGAGGTGTTCAAGGCCAGGCTGGGTGGGGCTGTGGGCAACCTGGTCTGGTGGGAGGTGTCCCTGCCCATGGCAGGGGGTTGGAACTGGTGGTCTTTAAGGGTCCTTCCAACCCAACCAATTCTATGGTTCCAAAATGAATGAAACCCAATAAAACACATTTCAAAAAATACTAATTTAGAGAACTTCCAAATAATGCATCTGCTATACTTACTTATTCAGTTGAAGGAGAAAGTAACAGGTAGTAACAGACAGGCTTTCATAATAGCTATGTAACATTTCCTGCAATATATATCTGTGGTAGATGCTCCCACAATACGTCTATGGCCAAGTATATAATGCTTTTCATTAACGAGCCTGGTAAGATACACGAAGACCTGTGCAATAGAGAACAGGTATTTCTCAGGTACTTTAAGAAAATGGATGGAATCCTTTTTTGAAATACCATACTGTATGATTTCTAGGAAAATATGAAAATATGAAAATAAATCATGAAATGCCAGGAATTATGATATGCTAACCAATTGGAAAATTTTGATTATTTGATACCATTATCAAATGGTATTAGAGTCTTAGGGAATAAAGGCATTAGAGAATAAGAAAAACAGTTATTAAAGGGATTCAGGCCATAGGGATTCATACAAGAAATATTTCCATTGCTGTAGTGGAAGATATGGAACAGCTTGTATTCTCACTTCTTAGAGCAAACAAATCTTGTGACAGGTTGGCCTCACCATCACTGAAGCTGACTAGGAGCACTCCTGTGTAGGATAACTGCGGTGGTTGCACACTGATGTACAGCTAAACTCTAGCACGGGGAACCGGGGCTGTGGTCAGTCCCCTATGCTTCATGTCCGCCGCTCCCTCATGGTCACTCCCTGCCCCAGCTCCACGCGGGGTCCCTCCCACGGGATGCCGTCCTTCCCAAACTGAGCCTGCGGGGGCTGCCCACAGGCAGCAGCTCTTCAAGAACTGCTCCCACCTGGCTCCGTACAGCATGGAGATCTGCTCTGCTGTGGGACCCAAGGGCTGCAGGGGGACAGCGTGCTCCAGCAGGGGCCTCTGCACAGGCTGCAGGGAAACTGCTGCTGCATGCCTGGAGCACTTCCACCCTCCTTCCTCACTGATGTTGGCATCTGCAGGGCTGCTTTTTTTTTTTTTTTTTTTTTTTTCCCCACATCTTCTCATCCATCTCCCTGCTGCTGCTGTGCAGCAGATTTTTCCCCTCTTAAATATGCTCTCACAGGGATGCAACTTGGTTCATGTGTAGCTCAACCTCAGTTAGCTGCTTCCTAGGCTGATACCTTGGTAGGACCATAGTGGATGTGTCATCAGGAGAAAAAGCAGGGAGAGAATGAAAGACATATAAGGTAGGTGACAGGTTTGCTTCTTTTCCAGAATGGTGCTCTGTAAAAACAGCAAGCGCTGTCTCTGGCAGCTGCAGTCCTTTGTTTCAAGATTCTTTGGAAATGACTATTTTTTCTTCCTGAGGAGCAGAATGCCACTGAAAGAAGTAGTTGTTCTCTGACCCATGCAGAGGTGATGCCTGGCAGCTTATGCCTGTGCACAGTTCATAGATGTTTGTCTCATTTTGATGGTCGTGAGTATGATTTGGGGTTATTGGTCTCACTTTTTGTTCTTGGCCAGCAGAAACCTGATCTGCAATGTAGCTTTTTGTTATGCAGACCCATTCTCTGGCTGTCCAGTCAGGTGAGCTGGTAATGGGAGCCTGCCAGGTACATAAGCTGTTGTTCCCCTTGTAGCTTGTGCCCTGCTTGTTCTGGCTTGCTCTCTGTCATTCTTTGTCTCCCCTCAGACATGGTCAGTAACCCCGGCCTCCTTCCCACCTTGCTCCCTGTCCTCAGTCAGACATAAGGAAAGCTGAGCATTTGCCACAACTGCTTTCTTGCGGTGGTCCCAAAGGTCCTGCTCTGGTCATGTATGCCAAGCTGCTCAAGACCTCTAGCTGGCAATCATCATTAACAAGTTGGTCCTCAGGGAGATTTGATGTTCGAGTTGACATGACTGGCAATGTGTTCCTACCCTGGCCTCAGACAGGCCAGCCACATCCCGTGGAGCAGCAGGTCTGACCCTGCCAAAGGGAAGGCTCCTGGGGCCTCAACATACCCCACACAAATGGTCTCAGGTGCTCAGGCCTCTTCTGGCTTCAGGGATCCCTTCTGTGGTGATACATTTTTTTTTGCTCCATTCTTCAGTGAACCAGATGGCCTGAAATAATGAGTGCTGGTTGCGGAAGAATTGTGGTTTTGTAACACAGTATGAAGAATGAAAGCTGTGTCACTCAGGGAGTGGTACGGGTGTCTGTGACAGTGAATTGTACTGCTGCTTTTGGAGGACTCTTCTAAAATGTAGGATTCATTTCCTGTGATGGTCCTGTACACACTGACTGCATGTGAATTCAGTCTTGATAAGGTTTCTTTTCATAAGTAGTTATGGCTGTCTCCAAAAGACAGCCCAAGAGCAAACTTGCATGCATGCATGCAGTGTGAAATATCAGAGAAGTGATATTTTACCAAAGACTAAAATGAGGCATTAGCCAAATTGATGGTGTAGATATGGTTATAATTTAGAAGATTTCAAAAATAAATTAATATTTTGTATCTTCTAGCAACAGCACTCGTTGTTGCAATCTTGTGCCTTCTCACACAGTGCATCTCATGTAACAATAATAGAGATAATTATGATAATTATAATAAAAATTAATAATACTTGCCCTTTTTTCAGTGGATTTTAAAGTGCTTTTCAACATTGACTAATTAAGTCTAACAATATGCTGCGAGGTGGGTAGCAGGTGTTTGTTCATCTCTCTGGATCATGTCACCCACTGTAGTAATACAGCTGCTTGTACTTAAGTCTCATTGACTTCTAAATTATCATTATGGTTTTCAGTAGATAATTTTCTTGCATTCTCTCCATAGTGTGTAGAGAAGTGGAAGCCCTTTCTTACATGTCTCCTGTTTTGAGAACAGTAAAATTTTACATGGGGAGGTTTTGTGGCCATACCCAGTCATGACTATATCCAGCATGATGGGAAATGGGAGCCTGTGCAGCCATGCAAACCCAGGCGTGCCTGCTGCATAAAGAGGTGCAGAGTATTTTGGCAGCAAGGCTTGAATAGCCCCTAGACTGTCCAAGAAAGTCACCTCTTAGATTACTCATCTGGCTAGTCAAATAATCAAGTGTTTCCAGACTGGTTCCCTAGAAGAAAGTTTTAATGTAGGTCTTGGTGATACTCATACACATGAATAAAAACATAGGGAGTTACATTTTTTTTCCTTTTATCTCTTTCCCTTCTCTTGTTTTTTACTCCTATCTCCCTAAGCATGTACATGCACACACAGTGAATTTATTTTCAGATGTTAACAGAGAGATTATTTATGAGGTAAACTAATCTGAGATGCAACCTGTTTCTCCAAATAATCATGGTATAATCCTGACTCTTTGCAGCAAAATAAAAGATTTTGAGAAGGATATGAAATGGCAGATGCTTGATTAAATTTTTAAAGGGTAAAGTGGAGGATGTAGGGTAAATTTTCTGAACAGTGTACAGAAGACTCAACACAAATCCCATTATTAGTTTACAACATATGTGGGTGTTAAGTAATAACAGGATTCCTACACAGACATCTCTAATATACTGCTGTACAAATTTACACCCATGCTTTCAATGAGTTTAGACACTGAAAACTGGTAGCAGTCTTATAGTTCTTATACACTATCAAAATTAATGTTATTCTTCACTTTCTTAAGTAGCACAGCATGATTTTCAAGAATAACACTACATAAAAGGACCAGTTCTAACTCTGGCCTTCAGGAAATTAATGATGATAGATAATACATCATGAACTTTGAATACAGAATATCTGGCCCTTTTTACATCTGATCAGCCAAGTACCTTTGCCCAGGAGAGCACTTATGCATCTACCAAGTCGGAAAGTACAAAAATCGGATAGTATGTAAATAATTGCTGTCCTGAACAGGATTAATTTGAGCATTTATGTTGGATTTCTCCTGAACTGAATGTTTATACAGTCATGTGAGATGTTTTTATTTTCCTCATAAATGCTGCAAATTGTAGGAAGAGATGACATCAAATGTCCGCATGTGACCTCTCAAAAGAGTGAATGTCATACTAGAACATCTGGGTATTCTTGAAGCACTGTTTCCAGAGATTATAGAAGTCTAGACAGACAGCAAGCATCTAAAATGGAGAAAAAGTATTCCATGAAACTAACATAGAGATGTCAGGGAATATCAATTAATTAAGAAGTGAAAGGAAGTTTCTCTGTCTTGTATTAACAAAAATGTCTGTAAGGTATTTGATTAGGGATTAATAAATGTGATGTAGATGAACTCCACACCTTTATAACAATTTTTTAAAATCATTACAGCTTATATCTCTCTCCCAATACTCTGAAGTGGCTGTGTAACAATGTATCTAAATCTTCATAATTATTTAAAAATCCAATTTTCAAGTACCTTTACTTGTTTCTCAACCCATTATTAATGGCTTAGCTTATATATAATGAAATAAAGTTTAAAATAAAATGTATTTCCACAACTGCATGTCTTCTTACTATGCATACTATACTGTTAAAGCACAGTGCATAGTAGAATGACATACTAAAGTTGGAATTCAACTTATTTTAGAAGTCTTCTAATGTTTGTTAGAAGAAAAAATGACAAGTGTCTTTCTGCTGATTGCAAAACAAATTACTGTACCTACAGATTCATAAGGATAAGACTGTCTAGTACTTTGTAAGGCATCCACAAAAAGTAGGTTCTGAAAGCTGACTCTTTTCCTCCAGTGTGATGTTGGTGGAGGATTCTGACAGTTCACTGCAGGGAACTGCAAGCCCTCAGAACTGGTATTTTAATAATAATAATAATAGTAATAATAATAATAATAATAATAATAATAATAATAACATATAAGTGGGGCTGTAACATGTGTCCTGGGCATTAGGAGACTTTTTGACTTTACCTTTAATGAGCGTTACTGAATTTCATCATTTGCCGAGGCGATCGGGCCATTTGCCGAGGCGATCGGCTCCGGGGCAGACGCGTTCTGCAGCAGAGCGGGGGACCGGGCCAGGCAGGGCTAATTTTCCGGCATCGAGCCTACTTGAGGGAGCCGCCACGACCCGGCAGCCCTCGTGAGGGACGCTGACGAGGCGTAGGCGGAGCCAGCAGCGCCCCCCCCCCAGCCGTTCAAAAGCTGCCCCTAGGGAGCGCGGCGACCAGGGCGGGCAAACAGGGCGTGGCGCGTCAGAAGGGAGTGGCGCGGCAGTTAGCGCGGCAGTTGGCGCAGGCAGGGCGAGCAGGAAGGGCACGGCGCCCTCCCCCGCCCATACGTAACACCTCCTGTAACGACAGTCGTTAGTTAGGCGATAATGGTCTCCACCAGGCACGGTGCGCTCTCCAGGAAGTCGGTACACACCCAGACCGACTGCCCGTTAAAAAATGCAGCAGTTCAGGTCACCGGATGCAGGGAGTGTCTGAGCCTGTGGCTGCCATCGGAGGGAGGCAGAGAAACTGGGTGCGTGAGGTGCGAGCAGGTGGATGACCTGGTCCGCATGGTGGCGGAGCTCAAGGAGGAGGTGGAGAGGTTGAGGGATATCAGGGAGTCTGAGCGGGAGATAGACTGGTGGAGCAACTCCCTGCAGGGCCTCAAGGAGAAGTACCGGGGTGAGACATCTCAAACGGGGGTGGACCCCTTGCCCTGTCACCGTCAGGCAGAGGGAGGGGATCTGGGAGTTGAGGAGGAATGGAAACAGGTCCCTGCTCGACATCGCAGGCGGCATCCTCCCCTTCCACCCCCACCTTCCCAGGTGCCCTTACATAACAGGTTTGAGGCCCTGGAGCTTGAGAGACCGGTGGATGAGGAAGAGGTAGCAAGAGTACCCAGGAGGATGCCTAGGGCGAGGAGGTCGACTCCACGCCTCAGGACTGCCTCCACCAAGAAAGACAGAAGGGTTATTGTTGTGGGAGACTCTCTCCTCAGGGGAACAGAGGGCCCTATTTGTCGGCCTGACCCTACCCGTAGGGAAGTCTGCTGCCTCCCTGGGGCCTGGGTCAGGGACGTTGACAGGAAGCTTCCCAACCTGCTTCGCCCCTCTGACTATTATCCTCTTTTGATAGTCCAGGCAGGTAGTGATGACATTGAAGAGAGAAGCCTGAGGGCTATCAAACGAGACTTTAGGGGACTGGGACGGTTAGTGGATGGAGCAGGAGTGCAGGTGGTGTTTTCGTCCATCCCTACGGTGGCAGGGAAGGGTACAAAGTGGACACAGAAAGCCCACCTGTTAAACACGTGGCTCAGGGGCTGGTGCCAACACAGAAATCTTGGGTTTTTCGACCATGGGGCACTTTACTCGGCACCCGGCCTGATGGCTGCAGACGGGTCCCTATCTTTTAGGGGAAAACGGATCCTGGGCCAGGAGCTGGCAGGGCTCATTGAGAGGGCTTTAAACTAGGTAAGAAGGGGGACGGGGCTGAAGCAAGGATTGTTGGAGCTGTGCCAGGGGGAACAATAGCAAGGCCGGGGGATAAGGCAATGGCCCAGCTGAAGTGCATCTACACTAATGCACGCAGCATGGGTAACAAACAGGAGGAGCTGGAAGCCATCGTGCAACAGGCAGGCTATGACTTGGTTGCCATCACGGAGACGTGGTGGGACCACTCTTATGACTGGAGTGCTGCAATGACTGGCTATAAACTCTTCAGAAGGGACAGGCAGCACAGAAGGGGTGGTGGTGTGGCTCTCTATATTAGAGAGTCTTTCAATGTTGTAGAACTAGAGGCTGGGAATGACAAGGTCGAGTCCCTCTGGGTTAGGATCGGCAGGGCCAACAAGGCTAGCGTCCTGGTCGGGGTCTGTTATAGACCACCGAACCAGGATGAGGAGACGGATGAGGAGTTCTACAGGCAGCTGACAGAAGTTGCGAAATCGTCAGCCCTTGTTCTCGTGGGGGACTTCAACTTCCCTGACATATCCTGGGAGCACAACACAGCCCAGAGAAAGCAGTCTAGGAGGTTTCTAGAGAGCGTGGAAGATAGCTTCCTGACGCAGCTGGTTAGTGAGCCCACCAGGGGTGGCGCCCCACTAGACCTTCTGTTCACAAACAGAGAAGGACTGGTGGAGGATGTGATTGTCGGGAGCTGTCTTGGGCAGAGTGACCACGAAATGGTGGAGTTCTCTATTCTTGGCGAGGCCAGGAAGGGGACCAGTAAAACCGCTGTATTGGACTTCCGGAGGGCTGACTTTGAGCTGCTGAGGACACTGGTTGACAGTGTCCCTTGGGAGGCGGTACTGAAGAGCAGAGGAGTCCAGGAAGGCTGGGCGCTCTTCAAGAGGGAAATCTTAATGGCGCAGGAACGGTCTGTCCCCACGTGCCCAAAGACGAGCTGGCGGGGCAGGACACCAGCCTGGCTGAACAGAGAATTGTGGCTTGAGCTTAGGAGGAAAAGGAGGGTTTATAATCTTTGGAAAAGTGGGCAGGCCACTAAGGAGGACTATAAGGATGTTGCGAAGCTGTGCAGGGACAAAATTAGAAAAGCCAAAGCTCAACTGGAGCTCAATCTGGCTACTGCCGTTAAAGATAACAGAAAATGTTTTTATAAATACATCAACACAAAAAGGAGGACTTAGGAGAATCTCCATCCTTTACTGGATGTGGGGGGAAACTTAGTTACCAGAGATGAGGAAAAGGCGGAGGTGCTTAATGCCTTCTTTGCCTCAGTCTTTAGTGGCAATACCGGTTGTTCTCTGGATACCCAATTCCCTGAACTGGTAGAAGGGGATGGGGAGCAGGATGTGGCCCTCACTATACATGAAGAAATGGTTGGTGACCTGGTACGGCACTTGGAAGTGCACAAGTCGATGGGGCCGGACGGGATCCACCCGAGGGTACTGAGAGAACTGGCAGAGGAGCTGGCCAAACCGCTTACCATCATTTATCAACAGTCCTGGCTATCGGGGGAGATCCCAGTTGACTGGCGGCTAGCAAACGTGACGCCCATCTACAAGAAGGGCCGGAGGACTGACCCGGGAAACTACAGGCCTGTCAGTTTGACCTCAGTGCCAGGGAAGCTCATGGAGCAGATTATCTTGAGAGTCATCACGCAGCACTTGCGGGGCAAGCAGGCGATCAGGCCCAGTCAGCATGGGTTTATGAAGGGCAGGTCCTGCTTGACGAACCTGATCTCCTTCTATGACAAAGTGACGCGCTGGGTGGACGAGGGAAAGGCTGTGGATGTGGTCTACCTTGACTTCAGCAAGGCTTTTGACACCGTTTCCCACAGCATTCTCCTCAGGAAACTGGCTGCTCTTGGCTTGGACTGGTTCACGCTTCGTTGGGTTAGAAACTGGCTGGATGGCCGGGCCCAAAGAGTCGTGGTAAATGGAGTCAAATCCAGTTGGAGGCCGGTCGCTAGTGGCGTTCCCCAGGGCTCGGTGCTGGGGCCGGTCCTCTTTAATATCTTCATCAATGATCTGGATGAGGGGATCGAGTGCACCCTCAGTAAGTTTGCAGATGACACCAAGTTAGGTGCGTGTGTCGATCTGCTCGAGGGTAGGAAGACTCTGCAGGAGGATCTGGATAGGCTGCACCGATGGACTGAGGTCAACGGTATGAAGTTCAACAAGGCCAAGTGCCGGGTCCTCCACCTGTGGCGCAATAACCCCAAGCAGAGCTACAGGCTGGGAGATGAGTGGTTGGAGAGCTGCCTGTCAGAGAAGGACCTGGGAGTGATGGTTGATAGTCGGCTGAATATGAGCCAGCAGTGTGCTCAGGTGGCCATGAAGGCCAACAGCATCCTGGCCTGTATAAGAAGCAGTGTGACCAGCAGGGCTAGGGAGGTGATCGTCCCCCTGTACTTGGCTCTGGTGAGGCCGCACCTCGAATACTGTGTTCAGTTTTGGGCCCCTCGCTACAAGAAGGACATCGAGGTGCTTGAGCGAGTTCAAAGAAGAGCGACGAAGCTGGTGAGGGGCCTGGAGAACAAGTCCTACGAGGAGCGGCTGAGGGAGCTGGGATTGTTCAGCCTGGAGAAAAGGAGGCTCAGGGGTGACCTTATCGCTCTCTACAGGTACCTGAAAGGAGGCTGTAGCGAGGTGGGGGTTGGTCTGTTCTCCCACGTGCCTGGTGACAGGACGAGGGGGAATGGGCTTAAGTTGCACCAGGGGAATTTTAGGTTGGATCTTAGGAAGAACTTCTTTACCGAAAGGGTTGTTAGACATTGGAACGCGCTGCCCAGGGAAGTGGTGCAGTCACCATCCCTGGAGGTCTTTAAAAGACGTTTAGATGTAGAGCTTAGGGATATGGTTTAGTGGGGAGTGTTAGTGTTAGGTCAGAGGTTGGACTCGATGATCTTGAGGTCTCTTCCAACCTAGAAATTCTGTGATTCTGTGATTCTGTGACCTTTAATGAGCGTTACTGAATTTCACTTTGATTTTTGGCAGAATTGAAAGGTTAAGAGAGAGGGCCATGATGATGGATTTGACAAGGCCTTGAAATGGAAGAGTCCCATTATAATTCAAGGGTATAATCCAACTAAAGAAACCCTGTTTATCTGTTTATATACATGCAAATAAATATATTGGTAGCATAAGGCCTTTCTGATTTGCTGCTGCAAATCAAACAGTAACCGATTTGGGAGTTTTTAGACTTGAGCAGTTCCTCATCTTTAGTTTGTTGGTTGCAGGTCGTAGGGAGGCTTCTTGCCAGACATGCCACGTCTTTGAGTCAATATGACATATCTAAGGTTTTCTCTTGTATATAACATCCTTCTCTTTTCAATAAATGGCCTAGGCACTGATATGTGAAAGCATCCCAGTCCTGAACAACTCTTGAAGCATTTGCTTAATGTTCTGCATAGGGGTGGATTCAAGCATACACTTATGGGCTTTCAGAATTCAAGCGGAGTGCCTGGCCTAAAACCCGAAAGAATAAAACTCCACGTGTCATTAACCTTCCTATCTTGCTCCCATAAAAAAGAAGATCTAACTGATCAATTTCAATTGCAGTGACTGGCAAAAGATGTAGGATTAGAAATGAAGCCAATGGCAAGTTTAATGCTAGAAAGTTGATGTAAATCATACAGGGCTTTAGCAGAGTTATGATACATGCTGTCAGAGGAGATTGCAACAGTCTTGCTTTCAATAGAGGACTGAATTACACTTTTTTTTTTTTTTTTTCCTGGTAGCTGTTATATTCCCGTTATTAAAAGAACTAATATGAACAGTCTCCGATGCTATAGAAGTGTTAGAATGCAGAAAGAGACGTTATGATTTAAAAGGCAGATCTTTTCCAAAGAAAAATCAGTTATTTTAGTCTTTGAAAATATATAGCCTGCCTGGAACAACTATATAGAGCTGGGCTAGAAAGGTTTGAGCAAGATACTATAGAGCATGATCTCAGATGCAATACAGAGCCAGGGAGCTGGTACTTTGAGTTTTAATCATTTTTTCTTACATTAGTTTGTACTAACATCTTGCCCAAATCAAATAAAGATAAATCTAATCTAGGAAATGTAACTCAACATCTTCACCTTTTATTTTAAGCTAAACAGTGCAGGACACAGTATAGAAAAACATCCAAAATATGACACCATTTTCACAGAATTCATGAAGTGGGATATTGTCTTTTACAAACTATATTGAAAGGAATTAAGTAAAAGCCTTTAAAGACTAGTTCAAAAAATCTATCCATGAGGGTTTTTTTCCTCTTGGTTTTCTTTCTGAAATAATTTCAGAAGAAATTAAATCCCTTTTTTATATTTTATTTTGTGATTTATTTGTGCGTAATTCTGAATAATTGCAGAATCATAGAACGGTGTGGGTTGGAAGGGACCACCCAGTTCCAGCCCCCCTGCCATGGGCAGGGACACCTCCCACCAGACTGACAAGATCCAACCTGGCCTTGAACACTTCCAGGGATGGGGCATCCACAACCTCTCTGGGCAACCTGTACTGGTGCCTCATTACCCTCATGGTAAAGAATTACACAAAAACACAGCTTTTGTGGAAGAGTCCATCTTGGTTAAGCTTAGCCTAAGAGTAAATAGCCTTCACTTTCCAAAGAAAAATTACTGTATTTTTATTTATTTATTTATTTATCTATTTTTTGTATTACTAAATTCAAGTAATTTTGATCCAGGTGTATCTTTGTCTGCCAAATTAAAGGTCTCTCTTACTGTAGTTCTCTCTTCCCCATGCAGGTATTTCCAGTCTTTGATTGAGTCACATATGAACTCATCTTTATAAACTAAATAAATGGAGCTCCTAAAGTCTGTCATAGCAAGGCATATTTGTTAGACCATGAAGAATTCTTGTAATGATCTCAGTGCCTTCAGTTCTTTCCACTGCAACAGCAAACCACCAGTCTTTCCAGTCTCCAATTCTCTTGCCATTTCTAATAGCTATATGTCTTGAATATGTGACAGAACTAACACAAAATAACCACATGATTTTCCGATAGTTAACATGTACTCTTTCATATAATATACTACCTTACATGGCTTTTAAAACCTGTATTTCCTTTATTTCTTATTCTGTTTCTCTTCTCTGTTCTGACAGCTATATATTTATGAAATGATACTTTTGTCTCTCTTTGCTTTAATGGAAAAGCCCTTTTCACCTCAGTCACTTCTTTTTTTTTTTTTAATTAATTGTTTTATTTTATTTTATTTTATTTTCCTCAAATCTTTTTGCTTGTTCTCATGTACCTTGATGTTGTTATTAATTGTTACTGATGATAACTGTGGTTATCAGATGTAGGCGCATCAACTATTTTGCAGTGTTCACAACTGAAGAAGTCAAAGTAATGTAAAGTACAAGCCCAGCGGTAATTTAAACAAGAAACAACTGTAAGGGCAATAGGTGCTAAACTGCTACCTTGAGGTAGCAGGTAAGCAGTTCATGTAGCCATGTAAACTGACTTGTATCTAATTCTTTCCTGTCCATCTGTGAAAGGCCAGGAAGCTCAGAGTGTTTCAATCTATTGCTTTTGGCAGCTACTATAC
Source organism: Nettapus auritus (assembly GCA_011076525.1). Lineage (NCBI taxonomy): Eukaryota > Metazoa > Chordata > Aves > Anseriformes > Anatidae > Nettapus > Nettapus auritus. The sequence goes on from CM021765.1 coordinate 97,959,365, forward strand.
CCCTTTAGTAGATAAAACTTGCTTATAGCTGCTTTCTAGCTTCAACCTGGGCCAACCTTTCCAGACCTTCTTTTAAGTTGTCCCAGTTCCTTCAGTGATTTGGCATTTTAGTTTTCACTTCAGAAAGACCCATTCAGTAAGGAAATCTGATTTTTTTCACTAAAAAAGTGAAAAAATGCACAAGCACTTCAAGTACCCCTTCCATGTACTTTGTCATCAAGGCTGTTTCTTTGCAGCTGATCTTTTGCTTATCTCACTTGGATAGAAAAATCAATTAGCGAAAGAATTTTAATAATCGTGTAACTGTATAGCATTTTTTTCTGTATCAATGACAGCATTCATACAACATCGTTTGGTGCTTTCGTTCCTTTTGGTTTGTATTCATAAAAATGAAGGCTGCATAGATTTATTAGATGATTTGACATTCTGCATGATAGAGACGTCTGCTTTTATGTAGTTAACCCAGTATTATGTTCAACAACTTGTTCACATTGAAACCAGGTTTTCCAGAAAATCTTTTAGACTGGATTGGAAATCATGACAGGAAAAGTCCATCATTTTGCATAGCGATTTGTTCAAATACATAACAATTTCACCATCAATCGTGTGCCTAAATCCTAATTTAAATCTGTCTGATTCTAGTATCCAACCACAGCTTCTTGGCATGACTTTTCTCTTGAGTAAAGAGCTCTCTGCTATCAGTTTCCCTCAGGAAGTATGTCATGATGGTTTTATTTTGGATAAATCTGTGAGACTGAACTTACATATACAAGGCATTTTTTTCTCACCCATCATTTAATTGTGTGACATATGTTCCATGTTTTCAATGTCCCTTTTGAAATGTGGGCAGTGCAACTGAACATAATCTTTTATTGCCACTTTCACCACTGCTATTTATGAAGATAAAATTACTGAATCGATCCAACTCACCATTCAACTGTTTATGCATTAAAAAGTGGTATTAACCTTTTTTTTAACCAAACATTTTTTATTTTATTTTTTTAAGTTGAAGAATTTTGTTGAACTGGTTGTCATTTTTAAAAATCTAACTCATTTTTGAAGTCCCTGTTTTTCAGAAATACAGTATCTCACACTGTAAATATTGTCTACATTTTTAAAAGATACATGCAAATAATACAGTTTCTTAACTGGGTTCATCATACAAACTAATTCACGCAGTTCAAAAGAATTGCTGCTAGGCACAATGCATCTGCCATAAAATGGTATAATCTATAAGATTTTAGGAATCTGTAGATGTTCCTTCACACATTTCTCATATGGATGTTCTGGAAAATCATTTTCCCTGACAGTTATAAGAAGATTAACTCCATCTCTTCTCCATTTCTTTTCTGGTGTTAAATTAATTCTGTTCTCAGATGTGTCTGTGTCTTCAGACAATGCTGCGGAAGTGGAAATGCGTTTTGCATTTCTGTGGTTAATATTAGGCTTTGATCCAGTCACTACTAGTACCACATTGCACATGGGAAAAAGTATGTACCCAAGAAGACTCAGGGCATCTGGTCTGGAATCAACCACAGATGGAAACGTATGAACCCAGCGTGTTTTTTGTATAATGCTGGAGGATAAGTGTGCCATCTCCAGCTTTCACAGACATGTATTTCAGCCTTGTTATGACAGATAACAGCTCAACTACTAGAGAAGCAAATCTCTTTTGAGAAACATCCTTTATTCTATGCTACAGGGAACATGAAAATGCACAAACTTTGTACCACTGTTTGAAAATATAAAGAAAAAAGCATCATGTCTCTTGGGGGCTTCCTGAAAACAAGGGCTACTTAAATGTGTCCTTAAAGTAAATTTGTCAGATGCTAGAGCTCTGTGTTGCCAGTCCAAGTGTCAGCTCTTTGGTTTAAATGAGTATGGACTGACTGAGCAGAACTGATGCTTATGCCTGTGCAAATAGGAACATCACAGCAAGAGCAGTTCCTCTTAGAAAGTTGTGGCAGAAAAAGGCTATTACAAAATTTGCTAACGGTTCTCACATATCAGTATCAAACATCTCCTATAGCTTGAACTATGTGCTTGTGTGCAGCAGTCTGCCTAACAAGAGATAACAATTCATGTGTATTATTCCTGTCATTTCCATGCTTTTTGTTTCTAAGTGCATGGGTTCCTCACCATTACCATATGCATCATCTTTATGATGCCAACTGCATCTTAGAGTGCTGTATGCTTGTATTGAACTGACAAAAGGACTAACATTTCAGAAAAGGAGAACCAGAAGTGAACACTGAATGGAATTATGATGTTTTATTAGAGACCTATCAAATTTTTAATCTACTTTCGATGGCAAATTGCAATTATATAACCAAGATAACAATATATATGTTATCTATTCCACATATTCCCCTTATTTAATTTGCAAATTACAATGAATCAAAATCTTGCATTTTTTTTTTTTTCAAATATATTTGCAGTTCACAATGTTGTTCTGGATAATATCAGTGAATAATATTTGTAGTTTTGTTTTTCTTTTACAATATTCATTTTTTAACTGTCTCATTCAGCTACATTGCCGGCATGATATTTTGTTTGGAATGGAATATAACACTTAGATGTGGGCTTCATAGATAAATTAGAAGATCTTTCTTTAATATAGTTTGCATCATCTCCTTATAGTTTTCTATTGTACTCCATATTTATACTATCTTACTTCACAAGTTGCCCAAATTAAATATATATATATATATAATAAAAGAACATAAAGTGTAGTCAAAGATATATGGAAAGATGTTAGAGAGTCATAAGCTCAACAGTATGTTGTAATTGAATTCTGATATCATCAGAAAGATGAACCTAAGGTTCTTTGGGTGTAAATATGAGACTTGACCCATTTATATAAGCTGTACAATTGGGACCTGCAGCAGTCAGTTGTCAGCTCAGGTAAGGTAGAAAAATTCAGTTGCAGAGGAAACCAAATAATCATTTCATCAAAAAAAAATCAATAGAAGAAGGAACTTAATGTAATTTCTCTAAGACTTTAATAGTTTCTTACCCAGACATTTAGCTATGCCTTGTTATAACTTAATTCGTCAACTCTTTTTTTTTTTTTGCTCATTTTCATCTCATTTCTTGGAAATGGAATATATCTGCTGGAGGAAATAGGAGGCAAAAAAGACTGCAATTGAATTCCACAAATAAGGGCATAATGTTAATGAAATATTTTGTGCAACAGTTGGTTATTTCAGTAAGAAAGCAATGTACATATTTTTTTCTTCCAAAGTAACATATCAAACAATGGTCATGTCTAGTCTAATGCCTTCAATCTAAACAACACTTAGAGAGTTGTCATCCATAGTAATTGTAGTGACGCACTGCTGAAGAAATTGTCAATATTAGGAGTCAGATGCTAGCAGAAGTTGGGACTCCTGACATGACAATATGTTGCAGTAAATACTTAAGAATTGCTTGCATTTTTAAAATTTATTTAAAAAAAAATATTATTTATTTTAAGAGCTTTTCATGTAACAAAAAATATTTAACTTCAGCACATTTTACAGAGTATGATTGACATTTTGCAGAGATGAGCTGCAGATATGAATACAAGATATCCTGTTCTGTTCACATATATTTATGACTGAATTTAAATCTCTGCTTCGTTGCATCCTGTATAGGTGCTTATTTCAGTTCACAGTGAGTGTAGCAGCACAAGTAGTGTTGAATCTGGTAGCATTTAACACCTGTTTTGCATAAAATAAAAGGTTTACCAGATGGAAGTGATAGAAAATCAATCTGAAAGGCAAAATGATTCATTACTGGCATTAATTTATGGTGCTGTTTGATGCCACAGCTAAGCTAGTGGGCTAGCAGCTGCCAGAAGGAATGATCCTGCTTCCCCCTCCTCACCTCTGGCCACGTAATTCTACCAATCCTTGTGCTCCAGCAGCATCAGACTTCAGAGCCAGCTGTCAGGATCATAAACCAAGAGCAAATAATTTATGTTTTTTTGTTTGTTTGTTTGTTTGTTTGTTTTAATGTATTTCTGTAGATTTTTGGGTGATGTTTTCTTTCAGTGGCAGCTGGCTGCTAAATTGGCTAGCAAACTGTGTCCTTGGTCTGGATCAGTAATTGTCTATTTGACTGTATCAGAGTGAATAAGGTGTGCTTGGAACAGGTGGAACATGTAAACAAAACAATAAAAGTAAGCAAAATGGTTGCTTTTATTTATGTTTGTAAATGCAGACCTTAAAGCTCTTATTCAATAGTAAAAAACCCATCTTCTTTGTGTGAAGATGTTTATGTTACCGCTACCACATGCAACAGAGCTCACACAGCCCAGTCTTGTCCATGCAGAAAGGCCGGTCTTTCAACCAGGTTTTCAAAAACTTTTTATCAGAGTAAAAGAATTCATCGCTCATAACTAAATAAAATTAAATTATTCTTTGGCTACATAATGAATATTTCCAATTAATTGCCATGCTTGGCATGGGGAACATCAAACTATTTATCCCTAAATAAGGCAGAGAATTAATTATGGGCAAAAGAAAATTGGCTGAAACCATTTTACAGGAATGAGTCAATATTCTTATTTAAAAGGAAAAAAAAATAGCCCTAACATACTACAATATTATGATCATATCAACAGAAAAGTTAATTGACATATTCAAAGATATTAATAGTAATTCACTTGGTTGAAAAACTCTTCTGTAAAATCTTTCACAAAAAGCTATTATGGAAACTTAATTTCTTATCCTTCAAAGGTTGTTTTAAATGTATTGTATTGTGAATATATCACTTTGACATCAATAGGCATTACATTTTGTAGGTGTAAGGCCTATATTTTTTAAATAAGAGGCAACATTTCTTTAAGTGTCAAGATAAAATACGCAGAGTAATAAACAATGTTTTTTAATTATTTTTTTTAGAGTAGCCAAAGTATGATGGAAGATGCCCCAATATTTTAATATATTTTACTAGATCTGGAAAGTAATTAATAGAAAATGTGATAACATTTTAGATAAGTGAATTCAGAAAAAATTTTGAGTAGCATTTGAGTAACTAAAAGGTTAACTGAAGAAACATTAATTTTTGATAAATGTATGAAAATACCCAACAACAGTAATAATTGGTCTATTCGTACAAGTTTTTGTATTACAAAAATGGCTTAGGGCCACTGAGGAAAAAAGAGAAAAAAAAAACAACAACCCACTGATAAGGGAATCATTGTATCACATTCAGTAAAAAGCTCTTCTTGAATGTATAGTGATGATACAACATAAACAAAATAAAATTAAATCTCATAGAACATCAGAAGCCTTAAAAATAGCAGAGTAAATAACCATTAATACTATAGTTTTAGCATGTGTACATGTCATATAGATAAAATATTGTATTTATTTCCAGTTTCTTTATTGTAAAAATAAAAATGATTTAGGGATGGATTATTAGAAATCTCATAACACTTCTTTGTAAGCAGAAAAGGTTACTTCAAAAGGACAACAGGACTTAGAACAACAGCATTTAAACATTTCTGGTACTTTAAAAGTATAGATAATTTTTGTCCGTTATTTATATTTTCTGATACCTTTTATTTCTCCAAAATGTTTCCTAAAGATTCCCATTTCTACCTTTCTCAAACATATGTTCTTCTACTTGTTGCTGTTTTTTCTTTATCTAACACAAAACTAAGATAATCTTATGTGTTTACCTAAGGTTACCTCTTAGCCATTTTCAGTATGATTTTGTTTTACTTTTGAGCTTCCAAGTCTTTAATCAGTGCTTTGTGAAAATGTTCTGTCATTTCCTGCTTCCTTGCAATTTTTGTGTGTTTTTGAATATTTGTTGTCAGTTGCGGCTTTAAGATCACACGAATACTCCAGGCAATGATAAACTTCATTTCAGTGTTGGGAGAATCAAATACGGTTTTGAAACTCATTTTAGTTTTCACACATAGTGAATCTCATGTTTCTGCTGAATTAAAATACAGTAGGATCAAATTTTAAGGTATTTATTGTCACCACCAGTTGTCACACGTTTTTAAATTGTCACACTGAAGTTATAATAAGTGGCTGTGTTCTGTGTTCTTTTATTTTGCTCATAATTCAGGCAAAATATTGCGAAGTGGTGTTTCAAGAATAGAGACAGTTTAAAAAAAATGTGAAAAAACTAGTTTTGATACATACTTTTCAAGAACTTGCTTACTATGCCAGATATATGTAACTTTTAAGGGAAATAAAAACTTAGGAAAATTCTTGTTTTGAAAATTGTCTGTATTTAATTTTGTTTTCTTTGGCTTGTCAGTGTTCTGTAAAGACTGAAATTATGCATAATTAGTTGCAGTAAACCCAAGAGTCAATTAATACCAGGGGATTTGAATTTTGAGGTTCATTTTTTGTTCACTTCAGTTTGTTTGTTTTTCCACAGGTGAGATTGCATCATGTTAATTTCAGTGACCTTTTAAAGACAGGAAATTAAACTTGCTTTCCAATAGATTTATAGTGTCAGTTTCAATATTTACTTATTTCTTTATTTTTATTTTTTTTATACAGTGGCAAAACAGACATGCAGACATGGGGAAGTGGGTTTTACATTTCTGAAGACAGCACAGAAATGAAAAGTAAGGACCTTGCTTGGGCTGAACCATTGGCATGAGCCCCCTTCTTGTAGCAAACACCCTGCGAAGTGTCAGGAGCTATTCTATACCATCCCTTGAAGGAAGGACTCCTTATGATCTTGCATCAGCTAACAGTGAAATGCCCAGTTGTTTTTTGAACTCTATAGGCATTTTATAATTGTTATTTTTTTGTGAATTTCAAACAAAAAAATCCAGGTTTGGCAACAGTTGGGTTGACCTGTTACAGTGCCCTGGAGAACAAACCAGAACATTCAGTGACAAGCGAGTATAGGTGGCAGTTTAGCAGAGCATCGTGTCTGTATTAGGCATTGGCTTGGTTGTTTTGAAGCAATGCACCCGATACTAGGCTCAGACAGAATTTTTTAATTTTACATTGCAGTGTATTTTATGATTTTTAACTATATTTTGGTCAGATTGTTTTGCTGGTTTGTTTCTGTAGGTGGAAGCATGAAGATCCCATTTGGTTGGTTCTGTTAAGTATGTACATTCATGACTGAGCTATTCTCCCATTGTTTTTGAAGTCAACATGTTGTTTATTCCCTTTTGTTCTAAGATAAGACATGAACGCAACTTTTGAGAATGCAATTCTCAAGTGGAGAATCTTAATAGGAGTCAGATACTTATTTTCTGACATCCCATATTTTGCAGGGAGTGTTTTTTAGGTGATCAGGTGACAGAAGACATATTGGTACAATTTGAGGGAAAAACAAACAAACAAACAAAAACCTTATTTTCTGTCTCAGGTATTTTTGTGATATGTATTTTGTGGTATGGAGAGTACAGTCTGACCTCTGTAGATTTCTAAAATGAAGAAGACTGAAATTGGAACAGACAGGAAACAAAGGTTAGCACAAATATTTTGGAGAAGGTCCATGTGGTGGGTTGACCCAGACCCAGTACAACCCACATTTCCAAAGTTAATTTTACCATATTTAAATTAGCAAACCTTGCTGTTTTACACGAATGAAGAAGCTGAGGACCTCATTCTTTTCAGGAGACCAGCCCTGGACTTTTGTTCAACATTAGGTATATTGGGACATAATAAAACAAGTTTAGTATTTCAACTATGCACTTTACTGACATATTGAAAGTCAACTCTACTCAGAAATACTAATTAAATTAGTATTAGTATTAGGCCAGACAATCTCCTTTGTGAGCTGTGGCAATAGAGCACAACACAATCAATTTTCTCAGGATGAACATTTGACTCTTCTGTTATCTAGAATTAGCTCATAAAACTCTTCCTTATATGCTGTCTGCAACAGCTGCTAACACATTGGTCCTTTCCATTAACAATACTACTTCCTGGAGGCGATGTGAATTTCACTAAATCTGTGTGAAGGATTTGAAATCTGAGCAAAATACTGGAGTATTCATGTTCTGTGCTGCTGAGAAGAAAATAGGAACACTGAACAGTAAGTTGCAGAGAGCAGTACTGTCAAAGCAGGGTATTTTTAAAGGATTTTCTCTGACTTTACTAACATGCACAGTCCTAATGAATCAGGAAATAGGCAGGGCAAATCTTAGCAATCGTGTCCTTTAGTCACACAAGGGATGACTCTCAGTACTTTATTGATGTTGGATAAATGTTCCCTGTCTTAGGGAACAATCTAACTGAAGACAAGCAAAATAGCTGTAATGACTTCTAATAAAAGAAAAAATGAAGTCAATAGGGAATACAAGTGAAAAAAATGCTGTTTTCTTCACCTAACTGCATGTTTCTTTATCAACATGGATATATCATCTTTAAACTCAATAGTACATTGAATCAAGTATCTCCTTTTAAGTAAATTAGATTTAAAGAATATTTTTTTCTGAAATCAATGTCTCTTGTCTTCTTAGGTTGTAGACAATGTTGCAGAAATTATTCATGAGCAAAAGGGCTCTGTTTAATTGTTGGAGAATTCTGTTCAGTTTATAATGAGCAACCTAGACAATGTATAGATAGACGAGTGAGCAATCTTTTCAAGTCTGCTGTAACAAAATAAAGTATTTAGGCCTGTTAATTAAAAGTATTAAAGGCGTATTCTTGCAACAAGCAATTATTGAATTGAAAATAGCCTTAAAAATTAATTAAGTCCAACTCTTCCTCTTTGTTTACCAAGATTAATTTGTCTCCTCACCAGAATATTGGAATTTCAAGATTGCTAATTTGACACTATATTTGAAGACACAATTATAGCCTTAAATTTCAAATCACAGCAGATTTTCATTTTTCCATTATGTTTATTGGAAGAAAAAATGAAATCCCATTACTTTAGCTATCATTTTTATTTTCACCGGTGTATTCTGTAGGCCAGATGATTTTGTTAGTGTTGGAAAGTGAAATCTAAAGCTTGGTTTTTCAATATAAACAAAGCTGAATATATAATATACTAATAGGGAACATATGAGGCATTTTAATTTTGAAAATATTGACCTCTTAAGGAATTATGCCATTTATGTGCTTTTCTGCAGTAATTATAATTCATTGTTATAGTATAACTTTGATATGATTCTTAATAAAATTCTGAAGTTTTGTGACAGATTTGGAGGTTATTGCCACTAAACCCTTCAGATTCTGTTAGTGTGTACAGATTATTAGGTGGAAGGGATATTGTTTTTATGTAAAATGGCACTGGCTTATTCTGGAAAAGCACCACTGTACCCTTATTCACCAAACTCAACAACGGAGACAACAAAAAAATAAATGAAAATATAAATACTTTTAAAATACATACTTCCTGAGGGCCACTAAGGAACTGGCTTAGGTTAGTTTTGAAAGGAGCAAACTACAGGATTTTTTATTATTATTGTTCTATAATCTTAGGCTCAAGTATGAAGCACCTGTTATGCTTTTATTAGCTTAGTGCTTCTGTGATATGTCAGATCAAACATACTTAGCTTGTGAACAGGCATACCATTACTATTCCTCTACCCTTTGGGGCTGGATCAGTAGAAGCATCTTTAATATTTACAATTTCACTTATTAGGTTGTTAAATACATTTACTGAGGTAACTCTTTAATTTTTTTTTCAGAATTCAATAAAAGTTTTATAAATTTAAAAAGTAACTTACTTTTGAACTTAAAGCAAGATATAAACTGTACATAGCCATTCAGGAAGCCCTTTCTTTATTTAAAAAAGAATTTTTAGATCATTTTCTGCTGTTCTTTTTTACTTTGGTGCTGAACTACTTGCACACTTCTAAATACCTAACTCCATAATCAATATAAATACTTTGTACTCCGATGGCTTCTTTAAACTCATAACCAGTTGTAATGTGGCCACTGTCCTACGTATTGGAATATAAAATATTTATTGTTTCCATAGCTCTGATATTAGGATGTTTTTAGAGTAGCTATCTAAATTTACAAACAAAATATTTCTAAGCATAATATTTGGACACTTATGCCATCTTTCAACATTTAAGTATTTGTAATTTTTTCACCATTAAGAGAAAACATGATGTTCCAATAACCAAAATACCCTCAAAAGAGGAAAGTATCCCTTAATGTTAAATGGATACTTTACAGTGCCTTTAAAATAAGTTATTTTCTGTAATATAACGATCCATATGGGGGTTTTAAACTAGTTTTTTTACTTGAAATATATGGAAAGAAAATCCTGCTTTTACAATAAAGTTAATGGCATTTGATAACATATTCCTCTAATATATTTTTTCTCTGAAATATCCATAGTAAAGCCTGCTTGAATTTTCATAAATACTCTTACTTGAAATAGAACTATATACCTATACTATACTACCTATAATAGGTAGAATATAATTATTTTTTATTTTTAGTTTTGCAAAAGATAATCTCAGCTGTCTCCCTTCCTTTTGATCAAAAGGCTTTTAGGATTACATGCTACTATACCATTTCACATTTTAATTTAAAGATAGCTTGACAAATATTCATAATAAGTAACACGATCAGTCCTCATATGTGTATTTCTAAACATGCCATGAAAATCTTATATAATATTATAGCACAACAGAGGCTAAAAATGTCTTTTATTTCCTTTGTAAGCACATTTGCATAAAGTAAATACACTTTAATGCCCAAAGGTAATTTATTTCCATTTAAGATGATGAAAACCTCCCAGGCTGAAAGAAAGTTGGTCCCAAAAGTTACTGTAATTAGCTCGATTATTCCAGTTAATGAAGTACCCCCCCCCATATAAGACTGCATGTTTTCCTCAGCAACCATATTAGATATAAAATTAATTGCTATCACTTTGTAACACTCAGTAAATGTACAAACAAATTTGTAATAACATGATGTTAAAATACTGATTAACTTATGCATGATAGTTATTAACTAATTTCTAGATCAGCTTTGTACTGCATAGTAAGAGAAAATAATATTTTAGATAATGATAATTGATATACCGATAAGGAAATTAAGATCTGTTTTTATTTAAAATGCTTTACCTGCTTGGTCATGTGTATGTAATGTGAATTAGTAGTGCATCTGCTGTACTAGATCATGATACTGAAGAGGTTATAATCTCTATATTATTTGCCCTATCCATGAAATACATGTAATTTTCTCACTCCAGGAATTGGACTTCTGTTTAATTAGGTATAAGCTTAAAATGTGCTATATAGTTTTAGCCCTATTAAGACCGAAATGTAATGTTCTAGTTATTATATCAGCACTGCTTATATTCAAATGGTGGCTCCTTATGTAGCATATCAGTCATAAGATCTTCAAAGCCAAGGTTAAAAAGCATATGGCATTACCAGACCACTCTTTCTCCATTTGAAGACACGCAGTTTCACTTGACACTGAAGCAAACCATATGTAGGAGAGAGCACCTTAGGGCCTGAGCACTGCTTGAGCAGAGGTGCACATTTCCATATTATCAAGTGTCATGAAGACATAACATATGGCCTTTTTTTTTTTTTTTTTTTTTAAATTAAAATTATTATTTTTTTTTAATAAATTTTTTTTTTTTTTAAAGACTTTTTATGCCCTAGGACACTTACAGTAAAATAAAAATATAGTAGGCCTGCAAGTAGCAGAGCAATTTTGAAAATAATGCCCCAGATTTACATTTTGGATCATAAAAAAAAGTAAACATTAATACCTCTGAATTGAAACAATACATATGAGTAGCAAGGTTGCTTTCAGGATCTGGAAAGGAACAGTGGCTGAGTTTTCACCTAGAGTCAGTTACATTTTCTGATTCTGTGCAGATCTATTTTGTATGAGTTCGGACATTGACATGAAATTATATTCCAAATAAACTGCATCTTAGTTAAGAATTTTCTAAGAGGTACACTTAGCTGAAGGTGCAAAGCTAATTTTGGTTAGCACTGTAAGAAAACATTTAATGCATAAAAATGTGGAAAATACTTTTCTTTGTAAGTATATATGTTTTGCAAACATCTGTTCCTGCAATCACTAAAGCAGTTTTAATTATCATATTAAAATATCTTGTTAACTGGCATTTTTATAATGGTTCGTTTAAGTGGTATACATGTTTCTATTGGATAAGGTTTGCCCACTGAGCAGACTGAGAGAACTTAGGTCATCAGTAGAGTAATTTCTTTAATATTGCAAATATGGTCAGAAGTCAAAAAGAAAAAATGCTTCTATCTTTGTGTGTATACATACCTACCTTAAAGCATACATCTATTAAGTATAATCCATAATTAATATATAAACTGAAATGTATAACAATGTATAACATATAATTAATATATAACATACATATATATATACATATATATATACATATATATAATATATAACATATATAATATATACACCTACATAATGTTCAGATATTCCAGAGGAATTCATCAAAGCAGGATCTAGGCAGTAAATCTGCTATAAAATTGTTTTGAACACACAGATGGTGAGGCATGATTTTATTGTTGCATTTATTGATTTTATTGTGGTACAGTACAAATCTGCCAGCAATAAAATAGAATATGATGATACCAAAATGTATGAAAAGATATTTTACTTCATGCATAATGAAGAAAGTTGTTGAACCAATATGTTAGAAATGCGTGATTTACAGAGAAATAATGATTTGTTATTTCGTACTTATTTGGCCTGTGTGGCTTAAGTTTAAGAAAAAATCAAGCATTTCAAGTATCATCATTCAGAGCAGCTTTAGTAGCAGGCATTCCTATTCTTGTGTGAAATATTGTTTGCTAATAGTGAATAGAGAACCTTGAGATTTTATTTTCTACATTTTAAATATTCCAACTCAAATGATAAACCAGAAAACTACAGTCACTGGAACACTTTGAGCTTTGATTATATCGCATGTGTTTGTAATACCTGTTCCTCAAATAACTCATTCAACCAGTACAGAATGTGCCCCAGAACAATTTTACCTTTTCTCTCGCATTGCATCTTTCACATTAGCTTATGCCATAACATTCCATACGAACGCTTCTGACATTTTGTGCTGAGACATATGAAAATCGATTAAGCTTCTCTAGGAATGCTGCCTTGTTTAGTGGTGTTTCTGCTTTGTTTTGAAAACAGGGAAATGTGAAATCTCCAGTCTGAGGGAAAGATTCATGATGATGATCAGGGAGCTGCTAAATCACCCACCTGCTTCCCCAGCTGACCAACCAAGAGGGAGAATATCATACAGGTAGGGAATGATTTCTATTCATCTGCTTCAATGAAAGATGCATTATATGGTTATTTATGACAATGACCAAATCAGGAGAAGATGCCTGGATTTTACTGTTTAGAGGGCCTTGCAATGAACTGGCCCTTGTCAAGGGAGTAGTTTTTTGCTTTTTGATATCTTTCCAATATCACAAATTGCTTGACAGTAGAATGAGATTTCTAAAGTTTCATAGCATGTCCTAATGATGAATTGCCAGTATAGCTAGTCCTCACAATAAGAAAAATGCTTTGCCTATAAAGTGGTCTCTCCTAGCATCTCTAGTTTTGTATTCTAATAGTCAAACTTCAATTCATACTTCCTTATGTGGATAGTTAAGCTTGGAGAAATTGCTGAGTATCCAGTAAGAAAGACAATGTTTGCTGGGAGATTTATATTTTAAAAGAGAAAGTGAATGAAATGTAATGAGTCCAGAGGCAGATTTTTTTTGTGTTCCAATTTTCCAAAATACACAAGCAGCCTATGGTTTCTATTTACATAACAGGTATATGTTCGGTGAAGAAGAGACTGTAAATAATTTTGAGCATGTTGTATCACTTAAACATGGATTACTGAGATCCCTAGAACTTCAAAAAGGACTTTGAGATATATTTCTCTTCCAGGAAACTTTATTGCATGATGGCATTCATGATACAAGTGTGGCACTGCACAGGTACATTGCCATGAAACTGATAGGAAAAGGGAATAAGTGGAGACAAGAAAACTTTAAGCCTCCTTTGAACCCTTTTGCTTTCCTCTCCTGCCTCTCAGAGGGTGCATCCAAACTTTCCTTTTTACTCCCAATGTCCAGGACACCCTGGGGAAGCTTGCGGTCTCCTGACTTGCTTCTGCCCTCCTTGGCCTCTTCCATGTTGCCTTGGAGGAGCCAGCACAGAGCAGTGCTTTGAACAAATATCCCCTATGCAGCACCGCAGCTCTTAGTGTCTTCCAGGCGACCTGTCTGTCATGCAGTCATTAGTCGTATTAAATCTGTGTTCTTAGTTTCTGCATTTAACTTACCAAGTCACTTCTTGTGTGTCTGGATTGATAGACTCAGAAGTGGAAGTTAAACGTTTCATGCTTCAACCTGCAAGGCAATGTAAGCTCCTACTCTTATTGTACAAGATACCAAGATATTATCTCAGAAGTATCACAGCCTAGGGAATCAAATGCTCAGATGCCCAGCTGAGACAGACTGCTGTCATGCACACAAGCATCACGAGAACCAGCAAGGCTGCATTTCCTGCACCAGATCCCCTGAGGAACTGACTCCTGTCGGTGTACTCAGAGCATGTAAAACACACTGTGGTGAGGGCGCAGCTCTCACAAAACAGCATGGCAGCTGTCATGTTTGTTCAGAAACATGGCTAGCAGCATACGTGATGTTTGTTTTCGACCCTTCCCTTCATCCTTAATACTAGTGGGATGCCTGGATGCTTTTCTATTATTTTTCTGCATGTTTGCATGCTTAAATCTCTTACTGTGTAGAAGGCAGTTGCTGACAAGCCTAGCATGCCAGAGTATGCTTCCACAGCCTTTTCTTGAAACTGTTTTACTTTCCAGAGAATAATTTAAAGATTCAGAGATAAAATATCAAAGAAAAGGAGAGAAAGAATGGGTAAGGAGCACTGGGCTGGGGAGGGAGATAAGGGCTGTTCCTGGAACAGGGACTGATTTTTTGGGCAGGCTCTGAGAACAACTGCTGGCTTTGAGCACTGGGGGTGAGGAAAGCAGAAAAGCAGCCATTCTGCTGGAGCTCTCCAGGGCACTATGGAGCCAAAAGCATATTTTATTTTTTTTTTTTTAGTATTCAGTCAGTTATAAATTTGAAACTGTAAGGATCATTGGACATAATGTGTCTTTAGGCACAGGCAGGAGTTAGTCAGTAATCTTGATAACTGATATGGAGATAGCGGCTGAAAATTGCAATTATATGTATTAATCCTCCTAAGTGTTGTTACAAATCTAAACCCTACAGTCTAAGCTCTAAATGTTTTCCTTGTGAATAGATATGCAAAACTTTGTTCATTAAAGTACATTTACCAAAGATTTTATGAAGGTTTTTTTATATATGTAGTATAGAAGGTGCCACGAAAAGACACTCTAGAATGACACGATTTTGATGATTTTGTTTCACAGTACACACATTAAGCTACCAGAGATTTCTCTAATATATGAAATACGAAAACTGCTACTATGCATCAAAAGTACTGAAGAATGAGTATTGTGAATGTTATGTAAACAAGAAAAATACAAATAACGTTTTTCAAAATTCAGATCTACCTTACAACAACACTTTTGTTTTCTCAGAAGTACACTACTTTAAGACTTACTGCTTTTTTTTTTTTTTTTTTAATATTCTTTTCATTGGAAAATACCATTTAATGAAAGCAAAACTTCTTTGTGGAAGAATATTGGTACTGATGAAATGGGAGTTGTGCAGGTTTCTCATATTCAAGACGGAATTTCTGCTTAAAACAGCAGAAAAGCAGAGACAGATGTATTTGGGGTATTGAGCAAGTGCTTAGAATAGTGACTTAGTCCTTGAAAGTTCATGTGGGCATTATATTGCCCAAGCTAAGAGATATTCTAGTACAGAACTACCTGAATAATTTGTAAGACTTTGTACATAAATATTTATTAATCTGGACTAATTCTGAAACCTAACTAGCATGTACTTTTACAAGATTTGGAAAAACAAAACAAAACAAAACAAAACAAAAAAACTCTTCATTCTGGTTCAAAACTGGAACTAAACTTCAATTTCATAAAGCTCAGGTGGGGTCCCTGGCCTGCACATGGTTGCTGAAAACATTCCCACCTCCCCACCCCTCCCCCCAATTCAATATTTTGGGTTGGAATCTTTGGCCAAATATTTTTTTGTAGCTTTCATAAAATGCTAGCATTTTTATGAAGGGTAAGCACTAACTTT
Source organism: Nettapus auritus (assembly GCA_011076525.1). NCBI lineage: Eukaryota > Metazoa > Chordata > Aves > Anseriformes > Anatidae > Nettapus > Nettapus auritus. The sequence goes on from CM021765.1 coordinate 97,975,512, forward strand.
GCTCCCTGTGAGTTAGGAAAAGGACTGAAGAGAGATCTTGCACCTGACTGGTATACTTTTTTACTTCTTGGCTATTATACAGTGGGCAATAGACTTTATCTCCTCAAATTTTACAAAAAAAAAAAAAAAAAAAAAAAAAAAAAAAAAAAAA
>CM021765.1:97975762-98006234 GCA_011076525.1 Nettapus auritus
TAAAAAAAAAAAAAAAAAAAAAAAAAAAAAAAAAAAAAAAAAAAGTATTAGAAGTTTCAAATCTTTGAGTTACACAAAAAAAATCAGAAGTCTTGAATAACTTATTAAACCAGGAGAGATGTTGTCCTGCCTCTCTGCCTCTTTTTTTTTTTTTAATATATATATATATACACACATTTATTTAAGATATCTTCTGCTTTGTGATGCATTATGATTTTAGATATACTTGCTATACTTCAATTAGGAATCGATAACTAGTGAGTTAACTTTTTTAGCTCAGCATATGTGGGTATATACAAACTCATGCATAAACATAAACCAATCTACCCTTGTGGAAAAAAAGGCTAATACCTTTTTAGAACATAAGTGAAAAATAGCAACCAATGAAAACTAAAGACTGCATGATCCTAATTGCTGAGAGAATGACTTATTTGTCCAAGCCGCCCAAGAAGACAGAAAGCTGAGGAGTGGGTAGACATGTGAGTAACAAAAGATAACTTTACAGTACATCAGCTCTGAGAGTTTAATGCACTTGTATTAAAGCATGAGTGTGTGGAGGCGTATGCAGTGACAGGCGAAGAGAGCCGTGTCTGTTATGCAAGTGGAATGAAGCCAAGCACAGAAGATGGGGATTTTTTTTTCTCCATTGACTTCAAACTCTGAGTTTACACGCACTGTTATAAAAGCAAATTTGCAATTCAGCTAACAGCCACTGCTTACACAGTGACAGAAATATACACTAAACTAATGTAAATTATCTTAGTATTTAGTAATCATATTCTCTCTGACCTTGGAAAACATGCTTTTGCCTCCCTCATATTTCTTCTGAGTTCTGCAGCAAGGATTGCTTTCCTGCCTTGTCATTTTGATTGGATTAATTGGTGAGAACCTTTACATCTCTCAGCTAGCTCCCCCTTTTTAACGTCAGATACTGTGTTTTGATTTTACTTTCAAGACTCAAAGACTCTTTAAGACTTCTTTTTCTCTTCCAATAAACTTGTTTCCCAGTGCTGAGAAATCAATTTTCACCCCAATTGATACTAATTGCCATTGTTTCTCTGCTAAGTCTCCAAACAAATGCTTTCCTACCATTTCTCATGATGCCCCTGAAGTGTGGCAGACTGTCTTATAAATGCCATCTAACTCCTCAAAAGTCTCTTTTGCCATGCTATCTACAAAAAGCCTGACATATATTTGCTAAGATCATTGTGAGTAGTCATTTAAATGTGGAATTCACTTGACTTCATTTTACTGATTAAAGGATTTGCTGGTGATCTGTGTAGCCAATGGCTTTGATTAGGGATCACCTGCATTCTCTGTTCTTTTTATCTGTAACTTTGACATATTGTAGCTTTTCTTTGACTGTTTGGGTTGTATGAAAAGACTGTCTTCGTATTTTTGTTGCTTACGAGAAAAAGGGTTAAGCCAAACAATCAAATAATCAGCTTGCTATACCCATCTTTGCAACATGCAGAAGTCTGTTTTTGTCAGAAGAAATGAAAACTATTCACTACTCCAAGGTCAAATGTTACAAGAGAAATGTCAAAGATGTTTGAAAAAGCTTGAAAGAGCTGCAATTCATTAAGTTTGTCAAAGAAAAGATTACAAAAGAGAGAATATGTCTGCCTGACTGCTAAATGGAAGGAGAAGTAGGCCAGCTGGAATTGGGTGCAATAGGACCATAGTAAAAATGACAAAAATCTTAGGCAATATATTGTTGTTATATAGATCAAAAAGCAGGATAAAAACAGCAGCTGCTCTGAGAATGGAGAGTTGGAATATAAACTACAAATGAAGGATGGAGAGGAAAGCAGTAGTGCCTACAACTGTAATGCCTGTCGCAGCAGCTATTTCTCATTTCCTTTCCTCTGCAGCCCATTAGATTCAGCAGCAGGACTAACACCTTCCACGAACTTGCCATCATACAATGGAGAACTTGCTTCACTTGTAATCATCTGTGATTGTGATTCCAATGCTCAAACTAACAAATCATCTCAAAGAGTGCATAGTACTGATAGTTTCTTCCTGTGTAGTTAAGAACAGCTTAGGTTATCAGGAAGAATTTTAGTCATAAGACTGGTTGAGGTCGTAACACTAGTTCTACATCTACAGGCAGACCAAGAAAGCAAAATTAAATAGAAAAGAGAAAGAACTTCAAAGAGCAGGTGTACCAGAGAGCAGGTGCACCTGGTACAAATCAAAAATGGAAGTAGAAGAAAAGAAATAAATTTTTACGTTAACTTTATTGTTTTTAAGTTTCTTGCAGTACACAAAACTATAGACCAATTTCTGCTCTGGAAAAAAAAAAGAACAAGCAAAAAACATATTTAGGCAACTTTATTTTATTTTTTAACCTTGTGTTGCAACAAAATATAGAGGGACGTTGAATAGTATGGCTCCCATGGAGACTTTGTGAAGACTTAGACACCAGTATATGATTCACAGATTAAGTTTACAGTAGAGAAAGCCAGTCAATGAGCTAGTTGATGGAAAACACTGAAAAAAAGTGATCTCAAATTTCTTCCTCTTCAAGGCTCCTTTCTGTCAGGGTTTATGTCCCAAATCTCCTTCTGGAAGGCAAGTGCTAAATCCTTTCATTTACCCTTTCATTTACCAATAGAGCTGGATTTGTACCTTCAAGAGGAAGAAAACATGGTTCATTCTCTGCAACCCCAAATCTCAGTGTATAGACTGAAGAGAAAGCATTAACAAAGTGATAAAAGGTATTTGGGAACTCAAGAGAGGACACATCTTCTATGCTTTCTATTAGAGCTTTTCAATCTTTCACTTAAAATCAACCAACACCATCCCCCTCCCCCCTTTTCTCTCTCCCGTTAGATTCAGGAAGCTGAACAGAAAGCATGAAATGAAGGAAATCTTTTCACGTTGGTAATAAAGACAGTTATAGCTGAAAAAGATCTACCCCACTGGCGTTATCAAGACCTGGTTCATTATTTTACCCAGTACTTCTAAAACAACATCCCAAATAGAAGGAAGTCTAATTAGGGACCTAAAACAGGCTATGTATTGACCTAATTTTTTGGTTTGGTCAAGAATGATATACCTCTATAAGACTTTAGGTCCCTGAGGTACCAAAAACTCAAGTTGAGGTGCCTGTCGGAATATGCTAGCCTCAATAATTAGGTAACAACATTCTGCAAGATTCTGCAAGAAATTACTACTTTCCATGTATGGGTAGTGAATTTGGGGTTCTAAGAAATGGAGGTTCATTGTATACATAATGGGTATTCGCTAAATTTTAATCAACTGAAGTAGACCTTAAAAACATCTAATCTTTTTTAAAACTGCAACTTTTTTTTTTTTTTAACAATTATATGGCTTTTATTGATAATATATAATTACTCCTTAAGTATGATATTTAAGAAGAAAAGCCAACTTCATGTGGGTTCCCTCTGAGTTCATTTATCAAATTTGTTTTGATACATTACATTGAAATGTTTTACATTGAAAGAGGTTTACATTGAAACCTCATTGAAGAGGTCTACATTGAAAACCTTTTCTGTGCTAAGAAGTTTAATTCTATCAAATATTACAAATCCTCATCTCCTTATTAAATTTATGATGTATTTTACCAATTCCAGCTCTGGCTAATTTTTGATTTTTTTTTTCCTCATATGCGTAACCTGGAAAAAGAGACCTAAAATAATACAACTATAATCTCTCTCTCTCTGTCTTTTCTTTTTTTTTACCTAATATATTAAACAGTCTTTTAAGAAAAATTATATGTCCCTATAAAATTGTCCTTATGCATAACATTAGACCAAAACAGCTACAAAACCACTACTACTAGAAAACTTCCTGAGTGTCTTAAGAGTACATAAAGTATCTGCCCATCTGCTTTTTCCACAAACTAACAGATTTTATATTAGTTATATATGTGATGCATGTGATAATATATATTTTTGTGATATATAAATATAGAAGTATATAAACAGTATATAAATCTATACATTTATTTTAAAATATGAAAAAAATGTATGTTGTAATTATGTCATGTGTATCATAAACGTACCATAATGTACCATAATTCATAATATACTATAACTAATAATATATAAAATGATATAAATAATATACAATACATGTATTTCTTGAGAGTATCATGGAAGATGTTTGGCTTGTTTTTTAAGTCAGTGTTCAGTGTTAAAATTTCACAGTCATACAAGATTTTGAACTTCATTTAAAATCAAGGACAATTTGGAGTTAAGTTAGATTCTTTATGATAAATATGTGTAGCAATTGTTTCTAACTTCATATAAGTGAATCTATTCTCAGATATATAATTTTATTTATTTTTTAAATTCATGGTAGTCTTGGTAAATAAGGGGTGGGGGGGTAAAGGAGAAGCTGAAATATGACATTATTTGTTCTAGAGATCATGAGATTCCTTTTGTCCTCAGGTTAATTGTTGACACCTGTGTGCAATTCATTCAGGTTAATCCAGAGCATGCGATGCTTCGGTTTATACTAACCTCAAAGATTGTAACTTGCAGCTGTTCTTTAAGATATGCGGTAGCATAAAATGTAGAGGCCTATGAAATATGAAGAAGTTGAATGTTACTTGATTTTTAAGTTGGTAGATGTTTAGAACTGTTACCTAATCATTAATTTGAATGACTAACTCTTACTAGTATATGAATACGATTTTTTTCTTTCTAATCAGAGGTAGAGCTGCTTTGTCTGTAGTACTCAAATAGATTTGTTTCAATTATTATTTCTTTGATTATTTCTATGTTGATGGAGAGAATTGGAAATTAGATTCTGCTTTTTTTCCCCCCAATTTGAGTGATAAATAACACTTTCAACTTTTCTGAATTTCAAGTATTAATAAAACTTTCTCAAATAGATCACTTTATTTTTGTTGCTAAATCTCTCTCATTTCTCAAAGCTTTTAACATTTCATAATTTCTAAAACCTGACGGTGACAAAACAGCTAATATATTTTTGTTGTTGCTGCTGTTGTTTTTTCCTTTTCTTATTTTTGGGTAGTAAAAGTTAGTTTGTATTCATAATGAATAAATGTGTTAAAAGTCCTGTCACCTTTTTTGACAGATGTGAAAATGTGATTGATTTCTGGCATGTGTTTATTTTTCCCCACAGAGTGATTTTAATTTGCGTATTTTCTTCTTTTAAGGAGTGAGTTGATGCATGATGGAGAGAGGAGAATGAAAAGGGGCCTACCAAGAAATAGGTGAATAAATGCTATCTTTCAATTGTTTATTAAAAGAAAAAAAAAAAAGAAAAAAAAAAAAAACTAATTACTGGGACTGGCAATGTGAGTAAAATACTCACATTGTAAAATGAGTAAAAAAATCTTATTTACTCATTTAAAAAAATGAGTTTAAATTTAAAAAATATATAAATTAAAAAAAAAAATTACTCATTAAAAAAAATTTTTTTTTACTCATTTAAAAAATTTAGTAAAATGAGTAAAAAATCTTATCAACTTTTGTCGTGGTGCAAAAGTAAGGGGGGGGACGAAAGAGGACTTTTTGGGAACGTTAAGGTGGGAATAACAGATCTAGATGGTTCCATTGTAAGCTCTGTACTGAGAAAAGGTGGATATTGTAAAGGTCCTTACAACGGTGCAAATAAGAAAGCAGTACTATGAAAGTAGTATGAAGAGTGCTATCAGAGAAATAGATTGTTTTACAACAAAAACAATGGAATCCAAGAAAGTCCAGAAAAGCTTGTGGGAAGCCAGCAAGAGGTTTTATGTGGACAAGACACATGCATAAGTGTCTATGTGAATTTTTTATGAAATATTACAAGCCAGCATAAAATTTTCCCGCATAGCCTAAATTTACTTTTCCAATTCACATTGATGCTGGGCACAGCTTTTCAGTGGTAACCTCCTTCTTCCAGGACCCCCTTTACTATGCAAAATCCTTAATTCTGTTAGTGAGTTGGCTGTATAGCTTTGACTAAATTCTGCCTTTTGTTAGCTCTCATAGTTTAGCCTGTGGTGCTTATGCAGCAGACATTCTGCAAATATCATTTTGGCAAAAGAAAATAGTATGTGTTTAAATAAAAACAAAGCTTTACACTTTTGGCAATAACAGCTGTTTTGTTATTGAATATTTGGCTGTGTTTTGACATTCTGAAAGGGGCAACTTCTTTCAAGAGATATCTATCTTCCAGTAGAATTCCAAAGCATCGAATGGTTTCTCTTTTCTTGCCATGGTGGGCTTGACTAATTAACATGAGGGTGTTTCGATTAGGATGTTTTTTTTCCTGCCTTCTGAGCACTGTTAGCATGTCATGGACAATAGGGAAGAGGGTACCCTCCTGTTCTCTTTATGAAATTATTGGCTTGCCAGAGCTGAAAGGAAAAATCACAATACTATTCTCCCTTCCCATGACAGGGGTTTTGGAACTAAATAATCTTTAAGGTCCATTCCAACCCAAACCATTCTATGAATCTATTTGTTTCTACTTATTTATTGTCTTTGCTACAGTCTTGTAGTAGCTCTGTTTTCATTCTGTGTTCTAAGCCAGGTTATATTGATTACCCAGAAAAAAAAAAAAAAAAAAAAAAAGCCTGTGAATACAAAAAGCAACCCTTTGATGGCAAGTAGCGTAGTAATCAGTAACACAGACCAATGATGGCAGATACATTGGGCAGTTCAACTTAATGACTGTATTGTTCAAATGTTGGGAGCGTTACGTCAAACCAACTCTAGTCAGGATTCTAGACTGAATATCCATTACCATTTGGAGCATATTTGATGCATTTCTGAAGCACGTCAGTTTTCATCATCAATCCAGCTTGTTAACTACTGTACTTTGTTCATGATGTGACACAAGGCACAGTATATGGGTGCAAATGGGATATCTGCTTCAGAAAAGATAGACCTAGTGCAACCCCCAGTCTTCTTTTCTATTGTCCAATCTATAGGGTCCATCTCTCCAGTGTGGAAATACTTAAACTTCCCAGTTAAATTATGTAGAAAGTGAGCAGACTGTGAATTATTTGACATGAGCAAAAGGACTTGTTTTCTTTTCTGAGAAACTGCCAACCTGTTTTTAATTACATTTTCTAAAAATCCACAGTCTGAACCTGACACCAGCATGTGAAATTTCAGTCCATATGGTAGAGTTTGGTGAAATTAATGACAGATGACCTACTGTAATAATGGATGCTGAGCTATCTTAAAGATGCTTGTCAGTATCTCTGCTGGCTAAAATACCAGAGGAAGATATTAAAACTGCTATTCCTAAAGAGAAGCTTGACAAAATACTGTGTTAAACTCAAGACTCCAAGTTAAGTTCATGAAATGTCAGCTCTGCTAGCACTTGCTGTGTAATTTCATTTTGTGACCTTTGATGTATTTACCTGATGCATGTAGACAGACCGTGCATGGTGCCTCTACTGTAGTCACACATATACATGTCTATATCTATAAGACATTAAATGCCACAGCATGAATGTACTGGTATGGTTTTGGCCTCTACTAGCTCAGTGATACCTTCAATGAACTTGATTTCATGTTCATAGTGGTGGCATATATATCTTCATTTCACTTGTCTACTTTGAAAATGTCAGTTTTCAGTGACCAGGAGGTCTTTCACCAGTGTGCATGCACAGAGTCTGTGTAATGTGATCATTTACTGAGGTTGTTTTAGGTATGATTAAGCACATAATAGTAACTAGCAAAGCCTATCAGAAACCATAAGCTTTATTGTTCACACTTCAAAATAAAATAGCCTCTCTTCCTACTTTTTCAGCAGCACAAAGGACAGTGAACAAGATCATGTTGTCCATGTTGTCAAGATGCCAATTTCAGAAAGAACTACTGTCCTGATTTTAGGGAGAAAACTACTTTCTCAAGGCACCTGGAGTGAGGTACAGTAATGGGTTAAGGGGATAGTACTGCCACAATTGAGTCTTTATGGCTCTGCAAATAAAATGGATCTCATCCAGCAGGGCTGTCAGGGCAACATCCTTCAATACACAAATATTACATGCATAAAACATTTAGGAAAAAGGTTCTAAAAAAATGTAGTGACTTACAATGATGCGCCTGCTGGCAGTGTGAAATTCTTTATGCTGCTGTACAATAGAAAATGGACTGGCTGACTATCAAGGACCTGAGGCATTTAGCACTTCCACTGAAATACCCAGAGGTTGTACCTATATGGGAGCAAGAACTTAAAAGTATTTGCTAATTAAGCCTGTGTCCATTTTGAAACACTGATTAGTACAATTAATCTGCATCAAGGCTTGGAAGCTATGGGGAATTGTTTTCATGGCAAAAGCTCTAAAAATACAAAAATTAAAGTAATAAGGCTTTGCAGAATACATATTGGTGGGAGGTGAAAATATTTTAATAAAAAGCCAAGTGTATTGTCTTTGAAATATATACATCTATTCATTATTTATATGAATATATAAATGCACATACATTTTAGTTTCCATTTTATTAGTTTCCATTTCTGGTGTATATTCCCTGTGGGAACTTTGATGTTTCACCATAGTTTAAGTATAAAATGTGAACATAAGCAACAGCATATTATTGATGTGTGTAACTGAGGAATGCCAATGATGTCTTGCCATTAATCAAGACAAATCCCTATTCTTTTAAAGGAATGAAGCCTTTTCAGCTCTATGTCAGCCGTAGTAGTTTGTCTAAGTTCTGCCAAGCACTCAGTCTAACTCAGTACATGTGCAGCAGCAGATGAGGTACTTTACATGTAAGCTATAAGGAAAGAAAGCAGGAGAACTCTTGTGCCAGTAAAATAATGATTTCTTTCTCCTAAACATAACTGACCACAAAACAGTTCTAACAGATAAATTTGGTTCCTTGACACAAGGAATCGAAGCCAAATAGTGCTAATGTCTCTGGTGTTTAACTATTCAGAATAGTTTTTAATGAAAATTCTAATAATTATTAATATTATAAGACAGCTTTTTTCTTTAAGGTATCATTTTCAGTAAGTCTAGGTGTTATTCTAGAAAGACTAAAGTCAGGTTGTTCTGAATCCCCCTTCAAAAGGCAAAGGCAAGATTCTCTTTAAGCAACATGTCATAGTCTCTTCAGCTGGATTTCTTTCAGCAGCGTTTCCAATGGATTTTTTTTCTGTATTTTCTTTTTGCCCAAATGTACGTGTTCTTCAGAAGCATGTCAGGACTAAAAGAAATGCAAATGTATTCTGTTTTTATCTGTGTTGTGAGGAATATAGAAAAAAATGCATGAAAGCCGTCTCTGACACTTAAGTTTTCTGTTCAAGGTTACAATTTCTTCATTGTGACTCTGAAGATAAACAAGGGAGCTAACTGTACATATTTGACATGATTCATTTACAGTTTACCATTTATCAAAATACTTTTGCATACTTTCATACTAAATTCACTTTTTGTACCAGGTACTCTGTTAATATAGTATACTGTATCTCCGACAATATGTGATTATCATAGAATCACAGAATTGTAGGGGTTAGAACGGACCTTGAAAGATCATCAGGTCCAACCCCCCTGCCAAGGCAGGTTCCTTAGAGCAGGCTGCCCAGGTAGGCGTCCAGATGGACTTGAATATCTCCAGAGAAGGAGACTCCACAACCTCCCTGGACAGCCTGCTCCAGTGCTCCGTCACCCTCACTGTGAAGTTCTTCCGCATGTCAGTGTGGAACTTCTGTGCTCCATCTTGTGGCCATTGCCCCTTGACCTGTCCCCACAAACCACTGAAAAGAGGTTGGACCAATCCCACTGTCTCCCACACTTAAGATATTTGTAAACGTTTATAAGATCCTCTCTCAGTCTTCTCTTATCAAGGCTGAACAGATACAGGTCTCTTAGTCTTTCTTCATAGGGAAGATGCTCCAGGCCCCGTATCATCTTTGTGACCCTCCACTGGACTATTCCCAGGAGATCCCTGTCTTTTTTTTTACCGGGGAGCCCAGAACTGGACACAGTACTCCAGGTGAGGCCTGACCAGGGCACAGTAGAGGGGGAGGATCACCTCCCTTGACCTGCTGGCCACACTCCTTTTAATGCACGCCAGGATCCCATTGGCCCTCTTGGCCACCAGGGCACAGTGCTGGCTCATGGTCAACCTGTCGTTCACCAGGACCCCCAGGTCCTTCTCCTCAGAGCTCCTCTCCATCAGGTCATCCCCCAGCCTGTACTGATACATGTGGTTGTTCCTTCCCAGGTGCAGGACTCTGCACTTGCTCTTATTAAACCTCATTTGGTTTCTTCCTGCCCATCTCTCTAGTCTGTCCAGGTCTCACTGAATAGCAGCACAGCCTTCTGGCTTGTCGGCCATTCCTCCCAGCTTTGTGTCGTTGGCATACGTGCTGAGGGCAGACACTATTCCCCCATCAAGGTTGTTGATGAAGATGTTGAATAAGACCAGACCTAGCACTGACACCTGGGGAGCACTGCTAGTCACAGGTCTCCAGCCAGACTCTGTGCCGCCAATCACCACCCTCTGAGCTCATCCAGTCAGACAGTTCTCAGCCCAGCTTACTGTCCACTCGTCTATACCACGCTTTCTCAGCTTTGCTAGCAGGATGTTGTGGGAGACAGTATCAAAAGCCTTGCTAAAGTCAAGGTAGATGACATCCACTGCTCTCCCCCCATCTACCCAGCTGGTGATGCCATCATAGAAGGCAATGAGGTTGGTTGAGCACGACTTCCCCTTGGTGAATCCATGCTGACTACTCCTCATAACATTATTCTCTATCAATTGCTTGGAGGTGGCATCCAGAGCAAGCTGTTCCAACACCTTTCCAGGGACAGAGCTGAGACTGACTGGCTTGTAGCTTCCCAGATCCTCCTTCTTGCCCTTCTTGAAGACTAGAGTGACATTGGCTATCCTCCAGTCTTCAGGCACCTCTCCTGTTCTCCAGGACCTTTCAAAGATGATAGAGAGCGCTTCGGATATCACCTCTGCCAACTCCCTTAGCACACGTGGATGCATCCTATTGGGACCCATGGATTTGCGTGCGTTGAGCCCACTCAGACGCTCCCGAACCACTCTCTCATCAACCAGGGGGGAGCCCTCCATTTCCCAGACCCTTTCTCCTCCCTGCAGGGTCGAGGAGTCCTGGGGGGGGAGTCCCTGAGGCAAAGACTGAAGCAAAGAAAGCATTCAATATCTCCACCTTCTCAGTGTCTTCCATTACCAGGACACCCCCCTCGTTCAGCAAGGGACCCACATTATCCCTAGTCTTCCTTTTACTGTTTACATACTTAAAACAACCCTTGTTATTATCTTCTATCTCTTTTGCAAGCCTCATCTCTAGGTGGGCTTTAGACTTCCTCGTCACGTCCCTGACAACACTTCTGTGCTCCTCCCAAGAGGACAGACCCTTTTTCCACATTTCATAGACCTTCCTCTTCCTTTTGATCTTGTCAATGAGCTCCTTGCTCATCCACGCAGCTTTCTTGCCCCCCTTCCCCAATTTCCTACTCTTTGGGATGCACTGATTCTGAGCTTGGAAGAAGTGCTGTTTAAATGTTGTCCAGCTCTCACAAGCCCCCTTGCCTTCTAGTAATCTAGCCCATGAGATACCCCCAAGCAGGTCCCAGAAGAGGTCGAAGTTGGATCTCCAAAAGTCCAGGGCAGCAATCCTGCTTTTTGCCTTAATTCTTCCACCAGTTTCCATCTTGAACTCCACCATCTCATGGTCACTGCATCCTAAGCTGCCCCCAACCTTCACATCCCTAACAAGCCTATCCCTGTCGGTAAGAACAAGGTCCAGAAGCAAAATATTATTGACTATATTATTTACTATATTATACTATATTATTATTATTTACTATATTATACTATATTATGCTACATATATTATATGTAGTATATATACTATACGTAGTATGGTATACTATTATACTATATTATTTACTATATTATTTACTATAAGGAAAGCTATTATTTACTATAGAAAATACTTGTTTTATAATTAGACTTTTTAGAGGCTATTGCTCTTGTTTTCTTCTGTAAGAAGAAAACCAAATATCTATTCTAACACTACTGCACATCCTGGGTATGTCCACAGCATTACAGAACAGTGAGGACAACTGGTTACACACACTTTTTAATTTTGAACAACACTTGTATATGTTATTCATGTAAAATGCCTGGTTACTTTAGTCTAATCAGAGATTCAGCACCATGGCTCCCTATGCTTTAGTAGGTAGCTGTAGGCCTTCCTTGGTAGTCTGATTGTCCTGCTAAATGTACCATAGTATAATTTTGACTTGTATTGTAATTGGTAGTCTCTATTCTACACTCATGACTATGTAAAGAACTTGGAAAATGTTGGTTTTGAAAAACTGGGGATTGTCACAGACTCCTCATAATTTCTCATCAGACTTATAACCAGACCAGGACTGAGAGCCTTGATGTCTTCCCTGAGGTTCAGTAGTCCAACAAATTTTAGATCCCTCACATTTACCTAGAGCCAGCCATAAGCTAGTGCAATGGAAGAGGCAAGCAATTCTGAGTAAAATGTGAATTCTGGAAGCAAATAATTATTTAAAAATGTTTTAAAAATAAAAAAGTCTTGTCGGCTTATCACATTTTTTTTCTTTACTCTGATCTTCATTGGCTTAAAATTCAAGCTGAGGTAGTTCTAGTATTCAAGATAAAAAGGGTGGGGCCTACTGTCATGTAAGAGTTTGACCAGCCAGTACAAATTTCTTCAATACATCAATACTGTGCACAAACTCAGAGGGATTAGTGTCCTTTGGCCCATTTTCCCATATGTGGCTTCTCTATCATCTATTGAAACTGTTATATGGAAGACTAATAGATGGGTTTACTGTGTGTTTAAACATGACAGATCTAATGACCTCAAGCAAGCAGAGAATTTTTACAACCTAAGAATGTGCGCTGGTAGGTAGAAGGAAATATTGAGCTATTAGCTAACTCTTAAATCAGTCCAGCAGATGTGGAGAGGCATGTGATGGGTTCTGTATAGAATCAATGATCTTCTGCAATTGATTTATGGCCTTTAAACATTAGGGCTTCATTGGATTTCACTTTCTTGCTCTCTTTTCTTCTGTCTTCCCTTTATTTTGTCAAGGATTTAATGTATCAGCATCATTCACAAATACAGTGTGAAGAATAAAGGAAGATACAACCCCCCCCGCCCAAATTTATTCTTGTGAAAGTTAGGCTTTTGATTTTTCATATTTTTCCTGTAAGTTTATCTACCAAAGAATTTGGAAAATGAATAAACTTTTGTAAAGTCTGAAAGAATTTCAGTTTAGAAAATTACATACACTCACCACAGAAATCTATGCTGCTAAAATTACCTAATGCCCTTTATCCTTAGCTGTGATGTTTCATTTTAAACACATCTGTGGATTCAGCCCAAAATAATTGGCTTGCAAAGAATGAAATGGTGTCAAGGCTTAAGTATCCTTCAATTTTCTTTAAAAAAAAAAAAAAAAAAAAAAAAAAGGAAAAAGGAAAATACTTTGTATTATTCTCCAAACCCCTGTCAAACCTGTTTTTTTTTTGACTAACAGGGAGAAATTGTTCAGAAATCAGATTAAAAAATCAGTAAGATAACTGTTTCAAGACAGTTATTATGGTAGTAATATCAAATCAGTTTATAAAGATGGTGATTTCAGTTTCACAGTTGCTACGTTTATGAAATCCTGCAATACATGTAGCAGATTAAGTTTTAAAAAGAGGCAAGTATGTTAGGTTTCCTTCAGTACGTGTTCTTATCCTTCCAGAAGTTGTTTGGGAATACTCTGTAGTACATTTTGTTTTACTTGAGAATTTGAGGACATTCACACTCTATGCACTACTCAGAATAGAGAAAGTTGCCATCAGTGTTCTGTGACACTTGTTGGATACTGTGGTCATTTTTAAGAGTGGCTGCTATGTAATCTCTAGATCTGGTTGCACATTCAGACTTTTGGAATTCAATATGTAGGTGTGGATTTTGGATTGTTTTTCTAAACAGATTTAATCCAAATACTTGATAGGGTCATTTTTGTCAAATGACTAAGCTCACAATATGCTTGTTGTACCTTCTCTTTACTTTCCCTTATTTCTGTTTCTTGCACATACATTTTTTTTTCAGTTAACTAGTAAAGGTCAAATTGCATAATATTGCTCCAGAAGATATTAAAGATTCCAAAGATTTAAGTGCAATCATGTATTCGAAACATGATATTTTAATGTTTTTATATTAATATTGGATAGTCATACCTTGTAAATGGATGCAAAGTTGGCACTTCTGTTCATATTGTACAGGCCAAATGAAGCCAACTCCATTTTCTCAAACTGTGCTTCTAAGGTTTCTCTCATTTCTCTAGTCTTTATAGACATCATTATAAACCTAGAAACATCAAACACATCAGAGTTTTTTTGAAGTGCCTCTGTCATTTAAGAAGTCAAATTCAATTCAAACTTCCTTTAACATGTGCTAGTGTATGCAGTTTATATAACAACAGCAAATAAGTATGGAGAGATTCAGAAAAAAATAAATAAATACCTGCTTACCAGCTTTGCTAAATCAGGGCTGCAAAAATACTATGAAATGAAACTTTGTTGGTTTGTTTGAAGTTTTTGTTTATCATCTCTCTATCAAAATATGGCCCAATTGTACTTATTCTTCCTTCACCTCAATTATGATTGGGTTTAGTAATGAAATATTATCTTCCTTTAATTCAGTGCTTTATATTTGTGGGGTACCATTATGCAATTATGCAAGTTATAAAATTCTCAAGAAATGAGAGATCAAGCCATCTCTTTCTTTGCAGAGCTATTGCTTTTTTACTCACTACCTATTCCTAATACTCTGCTGTCTTCCAGTTTCCTCAGCCAGGACTTCCATTTTCTCTTTATCCTCTCCTCCTGCAATTTGTTTACTCACTGTGGATAAGATATCTTTAATTTCCTTTCAACAAAGTAAGTATGTTCTACTCTACTCTGTCTTTTCTATAGCTCAGTTCTGTATTACTCAGTTCTTATTTATTTCCTGTTCTTTTTCCCCTCTCAGTGTAGCATTCATCAATGTACCACTTACAATCCACAGATCACTCTGGATTTTTCCTTTGTTAGCTTGGATTCTGCTCTGGTACCATGTTGTCTTACGGACCAGTGGGATACCTCACATGTTCTCAAGAGGTCTCCACCATCACAAAACTACAAACGGAGTCCTCTGAAAATGTTGTTAGAAATTACTCAGACAACTGTACAGGCCCCTATTATTTCACATGAAACAGATATAAATAGTTGCCAAACACACCTGAATAGCTGAACACTGGATCGCAGTTTTTGTAAGGCAGTTGTTGAATTAATGGTTTATGTGGTAAACATTCTCACTTAGATAAATAATCAATGTTCTGCAGGTAGATGACAGCCTTAGGCAACAACGGAAGTGATCAATCTCTGCTAAATCAGTATAGTAATTACTCAGAAAGTAATAATAATATATAGGTAGAGTAATAATAATACAGAGGTGCTTGGGTACAACTGAAGAACAATTCCATTTATCCTGCTAATAGAAACAGACCAGTTTTTCATCCATATCTGTGGTAAGGGCATGAAATAGATGACAAAATCTTATAAAAGGTCATAGTCATGAACAGAGAATGAAGCAAAACAACTGTCTTCAGAGGGTTGAGGATTTTTGCAATAATGAAAAACTGGCAGCGGGACTTCTGCTATAAGACACAAAAAGTTTTGTGTGAGTAGGAAACAGAAGGCCTGAAGACAAAAATTTGCTGAATACTGATTTAGCAGAGATTGATCACTTCCGTTGTTGCCTAAGGCTGTCATCTACCTGCAGAACATTGATTATTTATCTAAGTGAGAATGTTTACCACATAAACCATTAATTCAACAACTGCCTTACAAAAACTGCGATCCAGTGTTCAGCTATTCAGGTGTGTTTGGCAACTATTTATATCTGTTTCATGTGAATAGGACTCTAGTATTCTAGTATGTTGAGAGATTTCATGCAGACATCCCAGCAAAAATAATCTAGCAGTGTGGCTACTGCAATGTGCCTTTCCATTCAAAGGAAAGAAGAGGGAGAAGCATAACATGAAACTGTTTTCAGCTTTGGGGTATGGAATTAATGGAGACTTTATACCCACTCTGTTCCTATATAGTCAGTTCTTTTCAGCAGCTAAAATGAGTACATAAGAACAGGCTAGCAGTTGCTGTGAATGGTTTATAATCTTTGTTCTTCCAAGCATGTTTTAAGAGTAGTGCATCTAAGCCAACAACTTTTGCATTCATATTAACTCAGAAAATAAATGTTCTTATATGTAAATCCTTTTTTTCATTGCATAAATTTCATTCTCTCTTTGGTTGGTTGGTTGATATATTGTTTTGCTTGTTTGTTTTGTTTTTTTCCCTTCTATGTATAGACATTCTCCAGCACTTAGCTCTTATGTTGTTGAAATTTATGTTTATAAATTGGGTCATTTCCTAAAGGCTTGAAGTTCAAGAGTATTGGCAGTTTTATACCGTTAATCTTCTGAAAACGATATGCTCAGGTATGAGGAATTAAGAATCTATCAAACAATTGCAAGTTCTCATACGTATTATTTTTACTAGTTAACTGATACAGTGCAACTTTCTGTTCCTAACAAGCTTCCTCCAATCTTAACACAAATGTTAAAATGAGTGACAGATGATCTTAACTGCATGATTTATTCCTTCAAAGTTTTCATTGTTTACACACTTTACCCAGCTTGGGCATTTACTTCCTGGTACAATCACCCATTTATGCGATTCTCTCTGAAGGCTTCCTCATGGCTCATTCCCTGCATGAGGCAGGGAATTAAGATGTTACATGAAAGGAAATAAAAAAATAATCTAATTTGCTAGCAACAAACCTGGACAAATCTGCTAAATCTGGACAAAAGTGCTGCATATGTGTGATTCCTTTAATTTATCACAATGAGTTCCTGGGAAGTTACAGACTTGCAGCTGCAACTTTGACCTATAATTCAGTGATTTTATGAGATAAAATGTACTAGTGAAAAGTGTTCCAGTGAAAAGCTGAGTATTTCAAAACAAAACTGCATGTAAAGCCTCTCTTTTTCAATATCTGTTTTTTATGACATCTGGACACACTAAAGTGTCTCCACTGAACTGAAGGAAGACATGGTCAAGTGAGAACAAATAATATGCTGTAGTTAAGGAAGCTTATAATAATAATAATAATATAAAATAAACAATCTACAGAGACTCTGCCAGTTTAACACTAATGGGAAAAAATGTAGTTTATTGATTGGAAAACTGTTGTAAGATTTATTATGGATTCACTTTATCACTGTTTTGAAATACAATTTTGTGCATCCATCTTCTGTATGTCCCATAGCTCTCTCTTGAAGAAAAAAAAAAAAAATAATCAAAAATCAGGAAAGAGTAATCAGCTGCAGAATGAATTTTCAGTTAATAAACTGAAAACGTGGGTACCAGAAAGCAAGGAGTCCAGTTGCTGGGAAACTCATTCAGGTTGCAAAATCTCACATCTATTCTCTGCCTTGTTCAGTTAAGGAACCTTTCTCTTAAGTCCACATTAACCATGAAGTCTTCCTGTATTAATCAAAGGATAGAGGTAGTTCTCCAGATCTGAAGGGTGTGAAGAGTTGTGCAAACACTCTCTCTTTCTGTTGAAAACCTAGTCTGGTCACATAGCCTAGATTACATGTCGTATCTTTTATCATCTATGTTTTTAGTGCATGCCCTAAACTTAAAGCTAACCTAGGATGTGATTCTCTGCAAATTTTCTTGGTGAAAATGTCTTGATTTTATCCCAGGAAGGAATTATATATACATATATATATATATATATTTATATTTACCTGTTAAAATATTTGAAGAATAAGTAAAATATTTTCAGCCCAATCTATAGTAAATTTTAGCATTATACATGCACACATAAATGTTGTGCGTATGTACGTGTGCACATGTAGTCTATATACCATTTATATGTGAAATTACATGGATTTTATTAATCCTTCTTGTATCTGCTCTAGTAGATTGCAAGCCATTTATTTTCTGGTTTATACATTTAATTTAGAGTAATTTCATTGTGGCCCTTCTGGAAACTATGCTGATAGTACTGAAAAAATAAATCATGTAAAATGAAACTCACTCTGTTCTTATTGATTTTGTTATAGATGCCACGTAGCCATGTGACAATCAAACTCCACTTTGTTATAGTGATGGTCTGTTCAAAGTAATTCACAGATCAGTACTTTAAAAGTACATTTCTTATACAGTAGTTCCTGAGGCCTCACAGCTACACACCTAGCAGTAAAACTGCTGCTGAATTTGCAAGCCTTAGTTCCTGTCTTTATTAGAGAGAGTGCAGTTTTGTTTCAGTTTATAATACACTCATAAGCTGGACCTTACCTCAGTAATACAAGTAACCATTTTTGCTTGCTCTCTCTGCATACTGTTGAAAGGTTTCAAATAAAACTATGTATGAGTAGATATTAAATAATCCCATCCCTTGTAAAGCAAATATTAATGTATAAAAGAGAAATGTGTGAACTAATATGCATGCATGTATACATAACAGTGCATGTGACAGTTTGCCTCAAGTTACATTTTTTTATTTATAAGTTTTGCATGCATGCATGAAGAAATAGTTAAACTGTAAGAACATTTGAGGCACCACAGACATTCATCTTTGTAATGGAAAGGATCTAAACATGATTAAATTTCCTCAACAGCTTTGAAAAACTTAATCGTGACTGAAAAAATTGTGGAATAGCTGATTCTTAAATTAGCAAAAATATTAAAGAAGCCAAAATGCAGAGAATCAATATATGTCAGTAGACGTAAATACTAACACTGTATGATTCAAACTGTCTAACTGAAAAAATCACATGTATTTTACATTTATGAAGTTCCATAGCTCTAACAGGTTGAAATCAGAAGGGCTAACCCAACTTAGTTTGAAAATATCAGTCCCTCATTACAGTATTGCTTAGACGATCTTTGGCACACTTCGATATTTACATTTTCATCTTGTGATTCCTTATGAACTTCAGCAAGAAAACTTGAGAAGAGTCAACTATACATACAGTTATGTTTGGCAATGTAAATAGTGGAAGTCTTTATAGGTTAAGCCGCATCTCAGTTCTTTCTGTGTTAACTTTCTGCTATTGAATGTTTGCAGCTCTTTGTGAATAATCTAAAAATTTCCTTTTAAATAAAACATGCTCCTCTGTGGTTACTTAATACACTAACAGACAATGAACTGTACTTAATTTCTCTCTCTCTCTCTCTCTTTTTTTTTTTTTTCATTTCTTTTTACCTTAGCATTGTCTCATCCCATCTGTCTCCTGTAGCAAAGTGAACTAGTGAAAATGTTGAAATAGAAAGGAAAGTAATGGAAAGACTACACATGCATACACAATTGGTAGTCAGGTTCAAAGTTTTATTTCATCTGCTTCTAAAGCTGTAACCAACAAAAGAACTAAAGTTTATATATGTTTTCAATAATGTGCCTTTACTGCATAGATGAAATAAAATTTACTACCAAAATACACTTAGATATTGCCTAGCACTTAGATATAAGGAATAAACATTGCAATAAAAAAATAATAAACCAAACAATGCTTTTGTATAGTGATACATAGAAATAGTAAATGTTAATTTGTTAATGAATGAAGATAGTGGCTATTAATTTTGTTTACAGTTATGAGGGAAATCTACTTGTTTTATGTGTTTAAGTTTTTCATCTTTGTAGTCATAGAAGCTGTGTGCACAACTATGGTATGCATAGGTCATTTATTTAAGAATTTTAAGCATAAATTTGTTTTAACAGTGATGCCTAAATGCAGAAATACAAGTCACAGGAGTGACTTTTTTCATTAAGTTTTACTGATTACAGGAATGCTGTCTCCAAGATTTAGCCCTTAGTAACAGCTAAGGAAACCATTTGCTCATAAAAGATTTAAATATCACTGGTTAGAGGCCTATTAATTATAGTTCAAGTTTATGTACCTTTCTATTCGCCATATCTGCAGGCAGATGTACTCTAACCACTTAAACACTTATTTTTTTCTAATGAATTTTTAGACCCGTAAAAACCAAACAAACAATAAACCCCCAAACCCTGAAAACTGCATTTTAAGCTGCTTTCACTACAACATAATCTCTTTTAAATAAAGGAAAGTCTGAACAATGGTCACAGCTCAGTAAAATGTAATGTGGTTCCCGCACAACACATCTATGGAATGGAAAATAGTACTTCACTAGAAGAGGCAGTATATTCTAAAGTGTAAAATTCTGAACTAGTACTCATGGTGATATTTAGTTGTTTCTCCTCTCAATTTATGGGTTATGTTGAGCAAATCCTTCCTACGCCACCCACAGTTTCCTTACTTCTAGAAGGGGAATTATGGATGTATATAATGTAGTGTTTTGAAATCGATGGGTGAAAAATGGTATGGATTAATTGAGTGCTTCTGGATAACTTTAGGATATACAAAAACTATACATATATATGTAAAATTTAAAGTAAAGGAACACAAACTTTCATTATCTTCTATTTTATGTTTCCTCACAATTATCTCATACTATTTAGAACTTGTAATTTGCTTCTCTGTGGAGTTATTCTCCTGAGACTGTCCATCAAAGCTATGGAAAAGAAACACAATAAATTTGCATAAATGTTTAATATTTTAATTGCCAATGCTAATTATTAAAATAGTAGTTTAGTAAATGCTCAGTGATTTAAGAAAATTTAATGATTAACAAAGTTCTCATTATTTAAACAATAATAATCTACAAATTAGAAATACAGGAACTCTTACTGTCATTGTTTTTATTGACTTTTTCTCCACATTCTCTTCTCAATTACTTTACACAATTTAACAATTAATCCAAAAAATAATGTAACTCTTTCATAAACATAAAAACCCTCTAAAATTAGTTGTTCTGCTTCCTAATTACATATGTCAAAGGTCTTGATCAATTGGATGTTGGTGTGAAAAGACATCATTTGTTTCTCAGGTGCTGGTTTTATATATAAGGGTCCTCTACAGGAAGTCCAGCTTGTCCCAAAGTGGTGAACTTATTTCATTGTTTTCTATGATAGCTCATATTTCCCTTAGGAAGAACAAATTTCCTGTTTTTCCTAGATAGCCATTCATTCAATCTCTTCCAGTTCTTCAGTTTCCTGAAATCCATCTCGTAAGAGGATGACTTCTGTTAGTTTTCATTTAACTTGCCTAAACCTTTCTCACAGAAATGGAGTAAATCAGACTATTGTGAGTTGAAATAGTGTGGTGCAGAAGATGTGGTAAAGTCAGAATATGTTTGAACCCTTGAATGGGAATGAGTATTGTTTCAACAGCAATTCAGTGAGGATATTTATATCAAATTAAAGCTGTTAAATTACTAGTTTCAGAGCAGATTGCATAACAAGGATATATATATATTTTCTTACATTAGGAAAAATGAAGTGGCTATATATTTTTATTGTGGCATATTCTTGGTCATAAGTTTAATGAGATCAAATTATTTAATTTTGTGCATATGTCTTCATGAGAAATGAATCTAAATTTGTGTTCAATACATCTGATTTACATGAATGTCTGCCAAGTTACAGATGATTTTAAGTTAGGTATCACAGAATCACAGAATCACAGAATTTCTACTTTGGAAGAGACCTCAAGATCATCGAGTCCAACCTCTGACCTAACACTAACAGTCCCCACTAAACCATATCCCTAAGCTCTACATCTAAACGTCTTTTAAAGACCTCCAGGGATGGGGACTCCACCACTTCCCTGGGCAGCCCGTTCCAATGTCTAACAACCCTTTCGGTACATACTACTTGTTTCCTGCAGTACTTGAATTTTTGCTAATCAAGTTCTATTGATATGACATTTGAGACCTTAAAGGATGATTAAAGTTTGCAGATGTTGACACTTTATTTGACGCTGTCTTTGGGATTCAGAAAGTAATGAAGGTCAAAAGATATCTTTAGGGCCACAAAACTTGTGATACCCTTTTTTTGACTATGTTACCATTTTTCTAACCCTGTATTTGAATTTGTATTAATTTGTACCATTGTGATATTGTGTAGGAGATATTTTGATCTGACAATTTTTAAAAAATATATAAATTAGCAGAGAGTAATTACATGGATTCTTTGAGATATTCTGGCTACAGATAAATAGAGTCAATCAGGTGACCTGCTCATGTTTGTCTGTTTTCTGTCTGCTTCCCCTGCACCTCACCATACTTCTTTCTGGACAATCTTTTTTTCTTTTTTTTTTTTTTCTGTGAGATCTGGCACACTGCCACAAAAGGACTGGAGAGCTTTTAGATATGGAAGAGACCTATTTGCCCCCAGTGCTGTGAAACAACCTGTGCTGCAGGCATGTAGCATAAGCTATACTACCTCTATGTACATACTATTGTCTGTCTCTTCCCATCTGCTGCTAATTGCTTCATCACCTTCCTCCAGTCAGGTTTGAAAGGTCTGTGATTTAAAATAAAATAAAAATAAATTAAAAATACATAATAATAGTAATAACATCAATGTTCAGCAGCAATTTAATATTTATAATATTCTTTATTTATATATATTTATTTATAGCTCCTTCCATTTGAAAATTTCTCTGTGTCATAAACATCAGTTAAGTCTGGCAATATCCTTAATAAGTCATTACAAGTTTTTCCCACGGTTAAGCAGCACACAGTCCCTAGAAACCAAGATGGCTATCAGGGATGAAATGAAGGATTCTTTCTCAGAAAATCCTGATGTAAGCACAAGAAGAGCTTTCATCTGCTATAGTGCAATTACAGTTTACATGTCATTGTGGTTACACATAGCTTGTGGGCATTCTCTCAATAACTAAAAAAGAGTCTGTCCTGATAATTACTTTTCAGTGAAGCCCAAGCAAATGAATGAAAGTTTTAAAATTAAGCAGTTTTTCCTCATTTCATCTTATTAATTACATAGATGTTAAAACAACAACAACAGCAACATACTTTTATTGTCATAAAGAAAAATCACCTCTTCAGTGCGTTCTATTGCTGGTACATAAAATCGATTCATGGTGTAGATCAAATAAACAAAGAAAATAACTTAATGGTATTGAAAATATCTGTCATCAAGAGTTATACAATGAATTATCTCCATTTCTGAACACAACAGAAAATTCTGGATTAATTACTTTTTGTAAGTCTTTTACACCAAGTTCAGATTTTGCAAACTTTATCACTTATCTGGTTTGGAAGGCACATAGCAACCTGAGTGGAAGAACAAATCTTCAAAGAGAAATACGTTCAAAGAGATTCAGAACTTACAGGCAAAAATGGTGTATGTGTGCAAGTGACAGTTCCCAGGTGTAGATATCTTACAGAGTAATGTGAAACTGGAAACTTGAGTATCAGAATTAGAAGTCTTCGAGAAGTAAATAGTATTTTCCACATGAAACAAACTCATCAATTGAAAACAAACAAACAACAACAACAACAACAAAAAAAACCACAAAAAATAAAAACCAAACCAAAACAAAAACGAGATGAGGAGATGAGGAATCAAATGATGACCATTTGTTTAAACAACTTTGGGAAATTTTATTTTTAGGATATTAGAGTCCAAGAAGAATAAAAGTCATAATTTATATGCACGGTAGAGGTGTGACAATGCAAAATGCATGGCCATTTCTGCCAGGTGTAATCATCTTATGGTTTTATTGAAACACTTCTGAACATGTGCTTGTATAAAGCAGCCAGGTCAGTTGCTTATGACTGGAAGAGCTTGCCAATTTAGCTTTGCCATGGACTGCTCAGAAACATGAATGTTTTGGAAGTGGACTTATGAGGAAGCAAACTTTACATGTATTTCCAGAGCCAAATATTAGCAAAAACAAACAAACAAACAAAAAAAACAACTAACCAAACGGACACACACACACACACAAAGCAAACAAAAATATAACAAAAGAACAAACCACATATTTATAACCCCAGCATTATCAATATCCATAAATGAAGTAAATGAGGATTCTAAAATGTCTGAGATGCTGGATTAGTTTTTAATTCTGCTAAGTAGCTTGTATGAGAATATGAACAGGTAAAAAAAACACATTTCAAGAAAAAAAAAAATCTCATATAAAGTTGGTAACTTCTATATTGATTTTTTAAGAATACAATTTGTAGGTCAATGCCATAAAGTTTCTAGTGCATAGTACATTTATTTTTTGCAAGCTTGTGTTTGGAAGCATGCACCTTTTTGGCTGCATATTCAAAACCTCTTTTACTTTAGCTTAATATCCCCCTTCCCTGACTACTGTTTGTTCTGTCACATCCTGGGGAGAAGTAAATTATGGCCAAGCTGCTACAACTCCATCATTCTTTAACTCCCAAATTTTAAAATCCTATGCAGCCCTTAGGCATTTTTTTTTTTTTTTAAATGGAATTAATGCTTTGTCAGACTCATGTTTTAACAACTCTTTTTTTTGGGTAAAAGTATTATCTATCCTCATGTTTCATAGTAGGCAGATTGTTCACTAAACAGATTAAAAACCGAGACGGAGAAAGTTAAGCCAGGCCACTAGTATTTGTAATTACAGTTTCTAAAAGTGAAAGCTAAATGTTTACATGTATTCAAAAGGAAGCAACACAAATTCAGGGAAGAAAAAAAAAAAAAGATAGCTGCTAAGTACAAAGGGACGACCTCAGCATTAGGAATCCTCCACAGTGTTGGAGGTAGTGAGAGTACCCTGGAAAAGTGTCACTCAGTTCTTGGCCATATGTTATATTCTTCTGGAGAAATCCACTTGTGGCCAATGCTGCAGAAGGAATTCAGGGCAGGATGGTATGATTCTTTGACCATTTCCTTCCTAAGATTTTTCTTATGATTCTGTATGGTCTCACAAATTATAACATGATTGAATGTAGAAAGAAAACTTCTGTTTTCTTTTATAATATTTATAAGAAAAGGCAATCCCTCCAATTCCACCTCAAGTTCAGTTCAATAATTATATAACAATACACTAGATTTTATTTACTTTAATGTCATAAGAATTTGGAGGATTCTGAGTCTTTGTACTAGCATCATTCTGAAAAAAAGTTAAATTGCATTGATGCTAAATTGAAAAATATTTTTCTTTATATAATCCCAGTGTATAAACTCATTAGCAAACTTTTATTTTCAGGCAGTTTGTGCTGCACTAAAATATATATATGTTGTAAGGTGGGGGTGAAGGGAAAGGGAACTCCTGTAATAACATGTTTCAAAATGCTTTAATTCCTAACATAAGCCTAATGTTGCCATTGTCAATGGAAATGATAGCAGTGTCTTTGTCAAAAGACCTGTTGACAAAGCAGGTCTTGTCTTACTAGACATATTACTTACATCTGTGTTAACTATACCAGATAATATTGATGTGAGAAAAACTGAAAAGACCCTAATTTGTTATGCTGTTGGAAATCCTAACATGTCTTACTAAAGTTCAGAGGTGGGGAAAGTACTATTGCCCGTTCAAAATTCAACTCTGTTTGCTGGCTGAAGACAGAGTGATTCATTCAAAACATTCTGAAAGATCACTGTGGTGAACTTTCATATCCACTGTTGGATATTTCTCTTTCCAAAGGTGACTTCATAAAAGTGTGGTACTAAGAAAGCATTTAGTAAAGAATAGCTTTGGTATTTGGAGACTCTCTAAAAAGTCTGTCTGACTCAAAGCATAGATTTTGTGGGTTTCAAAGATCTGCTGAACAGTTTTCCAAAGGAAACAAAGCCTCTAAAAAGACCCCTTGTATGCTGTGTTGTGCAAGGTAGCATTTATATATTGAGTCAAACAAATTATCCATTAAGCTTTGTATATAAATCTGTTCTAAAGTGAACACCTGCAAATGATCCGTTGCGTAATTCTTGTTTTACCCTTACAGCAAAAAGACACAGTTTTATTTAGCAAAGCACGTTGTACAACTATATAAAAACTACTAATGTGTTACGCATATATCTGGGCAGTTTTCTTTAAAAATATTTGATTTGTACCTACACTAAGCCATTACACCATCAAATCACAGCTGAGGAGTATTGAGCATCATTGAACCCCTGAAAAAAATTTGAGTTGTTCAGTACAAGGTTGCTCAGCACAGGTGTTTGCGTAATTATGATATATTAGGAAAATTCTTTGTTCAATGGCCTTCAAGCTGCTTGGACAGTAAATTGCAGAACAAGCTTCTGCTTGTTTAACAGAGATGAATGCATGTGAGCAAGATTACAGCAACCACTTTTCACAGGGAATATGGACATCTTACTTTCACAGGTCAAGGCACTACTCACTTCAAAGTGGTTCTTGCATGCAAAGTAATAGACACTATGGCATCTTTCTCCACCTCCTTCATTAGCAGGCAAGTTGGAAAAGAGCACTCAAGACAGACTCTTCTTATTTAGCATTTGAGCAAGGGCTACAAAAAGAGGCAGTGGAAAAAGCTACAGTTGGTCCAGCAGCAGAGTGTCTTCGAAGCTGTGTGATCAGGATCCATTACATCTCTGCTGAGAACAAGGAAACGGGAGACTGAAAAAACATTTCAGTTAAATTCTTCTGGAAACAGCAGAATGCTAGCCATTTATTTATATTAAAATGCAATTGCATTGTGATTTTTTAGATTTCTCTGTGTGTAGCCAGAGGCTTTCCCCAAAAGAACTTTAACAACCCTCCCCCCAGTAAATACAAAAAATGAAATGTAGAGTGAACATGAACATGCTAATACAGTTTCCACCTGATGTCATTCCTCCTTGGAAGTCACCATAACTAGATGAAACTGCCTCCACATTATTGAGAAGACATTTTAAATCATTTAATCATAAGGAAATGTCAGAGTATTTTTGCAATCAAAATATAGCCTGCAACCTGTGTAACCTTAAGCATCTTTAAGGATATTACAGAAAATTTCAAATTATAATATACTTCCAAGGTAAGGATGGTATGTATTTTTAGCCCCATTTCACAGATGAGAAGAAGACGTGCAAGAAATAAACTGCCCAAGCTTATACAAAGGGTTTGGATGAAACTTTCACCTAGCCTAACTTTATGTTTCTGACATGAGAAAGGACAGAGTGGAACTTCTAAAGGTTATTCTTCTGCCTTTCTGCACCCTATATCTGAAACAGAGACTGTAATAAAATCATTATAAGAGTAGCCCATCAAAGTATTTTTTTCCTCATGCAGGCTAGTCTGATTTCAAACCCACTTCACATCCCAAGCAATGAGTGGAAGTAATCTCAGCATGAATTCCACAAGATATTCACCATGTTGAAGTATGTACTTTTGAGTTAAAGCTTCTGTCCACTACCTTTATGCTTCTTAATGCTGTGTTGAAATATTGTTAATAATTTCTCTCCATTCTCCATTCATGATTTTGCGTACATCAGAGTTCACTTTGCTAGAACAGTGTGTCAGGGTCTCTTTAATACTGAAAGCAACCCATACCTTTACTTACCTTACCCCTCTTTTCAAAAGTCTTGTAGTCTCTTAGTTGAAGAGACTGGAATGAATAGGTAATTCAGGATGTGATCGTCAACTTTGTATGATGCTATGATGATGTTCTCTTTTATTCCTTTATTAATTCTCTTAGCTGTGTTTTTTTTTTTTTTTTTTTTTTTTTTTTTTTTTTTTTTTTTTTTTCTTACCATTCTATTTAGCCTTTGAATGTCACTAAGTATTGGGCTATTAATATTTTCATGGGATAATGGATATTGACAATTAGATATATTTTCTGAAATATAACAGCTTGCTAAGTGACCATCTCACTGTGTTTTTATGATGAGGAGTTTTTTTCCCCTGTGCATATTACCTCATATCAACAGTAGTGTTCATTTGCTCCTTGCCCCAACACTGAAATTCTCTGCAACTCTTAGCTGTCAGTTTTCATGATTATTATTTTTGAATAATTTTGTATCATCAGAACACTTAGTCACCTCATTATAGTTACCTCATTATTCACTTCCTATTCTAGATCATTTATGTTGAGCAGTAGATATTCCAGCAGAGCTCCCTGAGGGACTGCACTGTTAAACCTCTACCTTTGTAGAAGCTGATCACTTAATCCTACTATTTAAGCTATTTATTAATTCATGAGAAGACCTCCCTTCTCATCTCATGACAGACCAATTTCCCATGAGCCACGATTTTATCCTAGGCCTTAATTTTTTACAACTATTATAGCAAAGCAATTTACTACAAGAATGTACCTAATAACAACATTCTTTGTTATGTTGGTAATATTCATGCAAAAATAAAATGGATTCCGATCTTTTAACCACAGCTGCCAACACTAGAAACACATTTATAATGTAAGCCTTGTAAGATTTAACATTTTAAATGATGTGTCAAAAAGATAAAAAATGATTTGTCTATGTTATCTCAGATTTGAAGAATTTTCTTGGCTCTACTGTTTGGCTATTTTTGGTTTAAAAATTGGACATCTGCCTGTGAAATAGTGATATCATAAAGTAAAACAGGAAGTTACCAGCCTGCACTGTTAAGGATAGCTATTTCTTTTGAACTGAGAAATTCATTTTTGGAGATACAATTGACTGTTCTTAGAAGCAGAGTTGTGATAAGATAATTGATGCAATGTTATGATACCATTTAGTCCCACTTGAGGCCTTAATATTAAAGTATTTTTGAGTGACAACATTGCCATTTATCTTCCTAGCAGGAGTCAGGTGAGAACAATAAAGTGATGGAAGCCCTCTGTGCTCCATCCATGTCAGCTGCCATCATACATAAAACAAATTATGTGAATAACCAGAATAAGATTGTTTGTGTTCTCTCAGATTTTTGTATTTGAATACCTATAGTGCAGTTTCAATACTCTGACACGATCTGCAAAGTTCTATAATTCTGACCGTTCACTAGAGAGAAAAAAAACAAAAGCTTAGACATCCCAGGTGTCATTAATTCAATCAACAAATTAGATGGCTGTTACGTAAATTATGCAAATATGGGACTCAAACTCTTCGTTCGTATTTGAGAAATGAAATATTTAATGATGTTGACATTTTTAATTATCATTGGGTTTCTGTGTTAACTCCTGAGTGGGATCAACGTTATTACAAGTTCTCTGACAACTCTGGTGGACGTCTTTGCATCCTGTCAGGCTTGATTGCAGCCATAAGTGTTAGCTGTATTTGAAAAGCTGATGAGATGGATAATAAGGAAAAGGTTTTGAAAAGCACCAGACCGATATAGAGGTTCTGGGAAATTTGTCTGTTCTTTGGCAGCGGTCAGGATGTGACCGTCTTATGATTAATGTTTTTTCCCATATCTTCTTACAAGGAAAAATTACTTGTGATGTAGGCTTCAACAAAGTAATACTGCCCAGCCACACCGTTGTGATGGAAATCTTACAAGGACAGAAATCTCATGACTGTGAAATCTTAATTTGAATACATTTTTCTATCTCAGTTTTGTAAGCCATATTGTCCCTTAGACTTACTTAGCAGACAGAGAACAAGAGTCAAAAGACAGGCTATTGCTAAAATTTAATTTCAGCTCTGTCATTGACATACCTCTTGGAAATTTTCTGAGAATTAAACTTCAGCTTTCCCATCAGCAGAAAAGGGTGCTTAACTAATTCACAAGGCTAGTGATATTGTTGCTGTTGTTTGTCCTATTTTGTAAGTAGATGTAATCATCTGTGTTACATGGAGCTTTCTGAGAAGAATCTACGTATCTAAGTAGAGATCTTAAAATCCTGAGGATTCATTAATTTTTGTTTGTGTAGTTCTTCGAAGCTGTGAAGCACTGTATAAATGTAAAATATTATCTACTCTTAACCATTATCTATGACTTTCAGTAGTTACTGCATATCACAGTACATACTATCATCACAGTTCAAGCCCTTCTGTAAAACTCATAAAATTATTATTTCCCTATTAATATGCTCTCAGTCCTTTTCTCTAACATTCATACTCATTGCATAGCCTACTACAAAGCAAAGCTGCTAGATACCTAGTCATAAAACTATTTCAGCCATTTTAGTCTGTTACTTTAACTGCACAGAAACTCTCCCTATCCTGTGGAGAGCAACAAGTTGTAACTCATATGGAACAGTGCTACACTCTTGTGTGTTTTAGGGAGGATTGACAAGGTGGTGTTGGCCTCTTAGAACTGGGAAGACTAATAATTTGATTTGATACATATACTTTGGCTAGTCAACTCATGTCTCTGCTCTTTAGCTCCTCATAAACAGCAAAAAGAAATAATGACCTTTGATATGTACAATATATATGTATACAAAAGTATTTTTCTTCTTGTATTCATATTACCCACTTGTTCATGATAATATACAGCAAAATATTATACAGCACCTTTAGATTCTATTCTAAATATATTAAAAAATATACAGCATCTTTAGTTTCTATCCTATCCTATCCTATCCTATCCTATCCTATCCTATCCTATCGTATCCTATCGTGTCCTGTCCTATCCTATCCTATCCTATCCTATCCTATCCTATCCTATCCTATC
>CM021765.1:98006244-98026057 GCA_011076525.1 Nettapus auritus
TCCTATCCTATCCTATCCTATCCTATCCTATCCTATCCTATCCTATCCTACTTATTACGCTATATATAGTACGGATCATAAATTTCATAAATTTGGAACTGTTTTATAATTGCCAGTTGAATGAGGCATACAGACGATACAAAGGGCATTTATAGTCCATTTGCATTGGTAGACTAGCCAGTGAAAGCATCTCTTTTTTTTTGTTTCGTTTTTCGTTTTTCTTTTTTTTTTTTTTTGGTCCTATTTTTAAGAACCATGTAATTTACTGTGATTGGGTCACTGTTGCCAGTTAATTGTTAATTGTTCACTATTAATTTTGCCATGAATTTTCCACTCAGGTTTCTTTAGAGAGACATGAAATTGTTCTC
Source organism: Nettapus auritus (assembly GCA_011076525.1). NCBI lineage: Eukaryota > Metazoa > Chordata > Aves > Anseriformes > Anatidae > Nettapus > Nettapus auritus. Next base: position 98,006,613 of record CM021765.1, read on the forward strand.
TATCAATGCTACGTGTATGTATCTAAGAAACTGAGTCAAAAAGTCTTTTTCTACTTCTCTCCTTTCAGATCATCTTCTGACATATTGCATACTCAGATTTAGTGGTTAATTATTTCCTTCTTCTGATTCACAAAAAATGTCAGGTTAAAGTTTTATTTTATATGAGTCTATAATACCAGTCCCTAGCATCCTGGCTACACAGTATGTTTCTGTCACCCTTTTGGAAATATAATTGAGTGTAGTTTAATCTGGTGAAAACAGGTAATTTGACCATGGATGATACAGTGTGAAGGGTATCCTGAAAAATTTGATTTTACATTGCTCCCTATTTTATTTATCTTGATGGGGCAGATCAGAGGCTTTCTAGATGGCAATAATTCTACCTCTAGCTCTCTAGCACGGAAGGACAGAAATCTGGTCTAGAAACTCAAAGTCTTTCTTATCTGCTGCTGTAATGCAACTTTCTTCTCTGTCTACATTGTTAAGGGGACTCCAGTGAAATTCCACAAAGCCAGGCTTATGAGGAAGGACCTTGGTTGGTCCTGTAATGATTCTCAGGGCAGCAACAGTTATCACATATGTTATGTGACTCCAGTAATGTTTTCAATAGTAGGATTTATTTTAATGACTAAAAACTCTTGAATGACACTTATTTAGGTAACCAGTATGTGAATTGTAGTAATCAGTGGTGCCTGATAAACACTGATTCAGGCTGAAAACATGGATTTATACTTTAAAATATATTGCCCTTAATTAAATGGAAGAAATATTTCTATTGTATATCAGATTTTGCATTATTTTCTAAATTAAGTTAATGAATATATAAAAGACCATTAATGAAAAATAACAAGAAAAAAAAAATAAATTAACTTTTCTGTCTCTCCTACTTTCTAGTATACTTGAGGGAGAGAAAGTGGCAAATCAGTAATTGGCAAGTGGGTATTTATTGTTCACTGGTACTGGTCCTCATAGAATAATAACCACATAAATTATCCAATTGTTCTCTCTTTAAATTAATGAGACATTTTTATATAGTTAGGATTTTCAACTCTTTGCTGTTGTTGTTGTTTTTCCTACATAGCTCTATTTTAATAACTTATTCAAAATAATCTACATCCACATTTACCAAATTTGCTGCCTTTTTATGCAAATCTAACTGGTGATTCTAATGAAGTCTAATTGCAATGTCACTGATATCAATGTAATAAAAATCCTGATCCATAGATTTATTCTCTGTTTACATCCTTTTAATCTTTTTTGTTACCTGTCGTTGCAGTCCAACACCTTAAGTACATCTGTTTGATTTTCCTGTATCAATAACTGTGACTGCTTATACTTGCAGGTTCCAGTTTTGCACTACAATTTCAACACAACTTTTATGTTGTCTATTTTTTTTTTCACTTGGATTTTGAAGTTGAATTACACTGTTGAAAAAATCATTCTGTTCAGAAAGAACAGAACTGAGTTGATATATCTGCATTCTTATAACGTTCATAGCTTATAAAGTACTGGCCCTGTGATTACTAACTAGTTGAATAACCACATTCAAGTCCAAGGCATTGGAAGAAAACATGAATCATACATCTACAGCCTTTCAGTGAATCAGTGAAAGGCTGACTGGTTTATGCCCCAAAGCCCATGGATGTCTTTCATTTAAATGAGTTTTAGGTCAGATCTACTGTAGCTGCACAAACACTGAAAAATCAACAACATTCTTTAGCTAGACTGAGTAGCCTGCTTAAGATGATGAAGTATTATATATTCTGTAACTCAGTCTGTAAGAAATGCCTGGGTTTTGTTGCTTGCTTAAACAAAATCTGAGGTAACTTGAAAGAAGTCAAACAGGCAGAAAGCTTTCTGGAACTGCTTGAATATTTTAACAGCAAAACTGAAGACATCAGTGTAACTTTTATCAATGAAGCAGAAATTATGTTTTTTAGGAAGAGATTGTTAATACTGTATCAATACCTCAAGAATTTAACCTTATTGAGAGACTTCTGTTTGGTCACATAAATTTATGAAAATGTATTCTATTAGAATATTGCATTTGGCTGCTTTAAAGAAAAGCACAGGGTAAGAGATGCAAGGAAGAATGTTTTCTTGAACTTAGTGTTGAAGTAAAAAAAAGAAGAAATCCTGTGTGTGTGTGTGTGAAAGCAGAATGCTAATGCATTTCTGTAATGCATATCTAAACAAGAAGGTAAAAATCCAGCTGATTTTGCTGGTTTCACCTTGGAAAGGATTTCAAAAACGGTTTCCAAGTGAATCTGGTGTGATTCTCTTATTTGGAGAGAGACGTGACAGTGTGAGGTTACAGTGAAGTTCTGTAGAGTGGAACTGCTATCGAGGTATAAATGGTCTTGATTAGGATTCAGCTCGACGTACACGATCCTGTGTCTACATGTAAGACAAATGTCCTGTAAAACTGTTGTCAGTACAATCAGTCTACACTGGGAGGCTATTTAGCCAGCTCTGAAACAGACACCTTGCTTTCAGCAATTAAAACTCGTCACTGCCAGAGTGAAGAGTGTTAGGTGTGGAGTAAGTATGCAGCGCCAGCCTGCACTGAAAGGTGTAGGCTCCCATCTAGTTCCCATGATTTTCAACTTAGGCTCATAGATGTCTTTGTGAACCTAAAAGTGAGTATTTTGAGCAAGGACATTCATTTTGTCTAGTACTGGGATCTGTATCATTAATTAGTGTCTTTAGAACAGCAATGCAGAAGTCTTGGTAAGTTATTAACAGTGTATCTATAGCATAAAATCTATTAAGGTACCCTACTGCGTTCACTTCTTTGTGATAATGGTTTTCATTTAATCATTCAGTAACAATCTGTAATCCTTTTCCTGGAAACTATTTCATGTACAGAACAGAGGATTTTGAACAACAGAAAACTTGTTCAAAGCTGGAGCCTAACCTATTAAGTGGTGAACTTTAGAGAATCCTATATGTAGGAGAACTATACTATCTTGTGATCTTACACGTAAAGGTTACAGAACATAAGGGCTATGAAATTATTAAGCAACATGGGGATCACACTAAACAACTTTGGAAGCCTCTACAAAGATTACTAGTTTAAAGCCATCTTTACTGGTGTCATTTTGGAAAAGGATGTAACAAATTGAACGTGTCACTAAAAGGACACAGAATAACAGTAATGAAATCCATGACTTTTAAAATACATTCCTTCTTGACCCCATACCTCCTGATTTAACTGCAGGCCATAACTATTTTGGATGTCCTTTTTTTCCCAACAATTCCTTTCTTCTTGTTCTGTAGTAATGCCTCTCTCTTTGTATTTCCATCTGGGGATCCACACATTTTCTGTGGTCTAAATGCCTTCTTTGTTCATATTGCTTGCTCTTCTAGAATTTTTCTGGGTCAGCAAATTGTAAAAGAAATGATAAAACTTTGTCTTTGGGGAAAACTCTGAGTGCTGACCCTACAATGAGAATATCAAAGTCAAAGAGAGACCAAAGGAGTAAAGAAGATATTGTGGAACTGACTTTGATGATATAGTATGAAAAAGAGAATATAAGTCGAAGCAAGCACAAAACATTTGCCAAAAAGCTTTGAAAGAACCAAAACTTGGTTTCTTGAAATGTTACTTAAGTCATTTTTCAGTTTTCCTTTTAGCTTTCTAAGACTTCCCAACAATCCTAGTTTTTCTGCTAATCTTTGAGAATGAGCTAGTCTGGCACATCCCCCTGTGTTTCATACCACTTGTCCCACAGGAATTCAGGTGGATTTTAAGACTGTTGATGTTCCATATCATAATTAGGTCTAATAAAAATATGGAAATAAATCTGGAGATAAGTGAACCCGAAAAACAAGTTTTTCAGTGTTCTAGAAAGACAGTGTCAAAGACAGCCAATTATTTAAAAGAGCAATGCCTCATCAGTCTTTTGCAACAATTCCCATGAAAAGCAGGTCTCTGCAAGGCGGGACAGCTGGGATAAATGTGCTCAGGATAAAAGCGAGGAGTAAAGCATAATCATTCAGGAAGAGAAACCTGATTTCTAACAGAGTTGTCATCTTCATCCCGTGCCATTGAGAAGTGACAGGCCCACCTCTCTCTCCTCGCACAGTCAGCAGTGAGGTACCAGTTCAGTTTGTAAAGGCAGAAATGAAAGTTCACAATGGTCCGATCATTAAAGAAACGAACTCCACAGCACAGAAGTTAGACAATGAGGCTGGCTCTTTCACGGGAGTGGATTCCAGCCTACAAAGGCTGAATAACAACCTCAGATCTCAACACGACTCATGGAAACCGGGGCTGGAACAAGCTCACTGCAAAAGCAAAGCACTTAGCAGCAAAAGTGAAGGATCAAGAGGAAAGATGTTCAGATCAAATGCATGCCGGAGCAAAGGCAGACTGAGCTGACATGATTTCCCTATCAATGATGCCTGACTGTTGAAGAAAAGAACCGCTGCCAAGCCCTGTGGAGAGGGAAAAGGTGCTGGTAAAGCCCCGCAGCAAGAGCCACCAGCCCGCCCAGGTGTGTTGCTAACTAAAGTGTTGAGTTAGAGCAGGGAACAGCAGAATGAGGAGCTGTAAACACTGCACAGCTCATTATTTAGAGGCATGAGAGGTGGGAACACTTCGCAAGTCTGACTACATCCTCTTTCACAAATCTCTTGTAGACCTGCTTTAATCCTCCTTATTATCTTTGAAATGGGGACAGATAATAATTTGCTGCATGTGTGTAAATATGTTCTTGTTGTATTAGATACTGCTCAGAAAGTAGGACAGTGGTAAAAGTGATAAACTATATTGTATGAGCTTTTTGGCACTGCAGCATAAGGGACATTCATATCCAAATTCTAAAGTGTGCACAACATGCTTTTTTTTTTTTTTTCTAAAAAATACAAGGTGTTTCTTGACCTCAGAATTTAAAATTAACCTCCAATAAATCTGGGATCAGACATAGAAATCTTTAGAGAATGAACAACCAAAAAGGGGTATATATATAAAAATATATCTATATCCTGACTCATCTGTCTATATTTTGTTTGCTTAAAATTGTGAAAAGAAAAGATATACTTAGGGCTGTGTGCTTTTTACATACTGTGAATATTTTTACGATTCAAGGAGAGCAAATCTGCTCTTTAAGCAACCATAGGGAAAACGATTTCCCTCCACAAGATGGCTCCTGCAGGGAGAAGCACCAGGACTGATGATTTTATTTTTTGGTTCTGCAGAAAGTAATCCCAGTTCATATGGTTTAATCTGTCTACTTTTAGCTCCCGAGGAGTGATGTTTATTAAAAAAAACAACAACAACAAAAAAACAACAACAACAACAACAAAAAAGTTGCCTTTTCATGCTGCAACTATTCTGTTGTGCAGGATAGATAGATAACTGTTATTTTGATGGCTCACAATAAGGAGCAAAGTTCTTGATGCTCATTTTGATCATTTTTACCAACTGTGTTTTGTTTATTTTTTTCTAAAAAATCTAATACAAGTGGCCATTTCATACCAGGGATGCTTATTGAGAACTCCCCACTGAAATCAACAAAGAACTGTGACTAAAGGTCAGTGACAACCTGTGATCCAAGTTGTTTTATGCTAGAATATTCTATGATAGTCTTCTGGGATACAACAGAATAAACCAAGGCTTAAGAGAAACATCACATTTATGATTAATACCACAAATAACGAATTTTTATAGAATTTACCAGATTAAAGGGAAAAGAAAAATCTAAGGCAATATGTAAAACCAGATGTAAAGAATTTAATACTCTTCTGCATGTGAGAGTGTACCTCCTCTTCCCGATGCTTCAGAATAGTTATACATATCTTCACATTAAAACATTCCCAGCAAACATGAAACTGTGAAAGATTGAGCCACACTACATTGCCTTGTTTTGTGACTGGTTGAGAGCATACACAAAGACTGCAATGTCACTTAATATACAGTTGAACTCTAACACTTGCTTAAATATTATTTTTATTTTGAGTCTTGAGCAGCACAAACAGATATGACAAAGTTTTGTGTACTTGTGGTTAGCAAGGTTTTTTCATATCAGCAGCTGGGGTTTTCTGTTATTGATAGACTTGTATGTAGAAGATGCACTTGCAATTCTATGAGTGTCAGTCCCAGAACACAGTGAGAAGTTGAGGATGTTTTTTCGTTTTGTTTTGTTTTATTTGCCTGCTTTTCACTTAAGTCAAATATAGACTGAGGTGGCCAGTACTGGTGCCTTTCCATGTGTCAGCCCATAAACCATGTGATAAGCGTTTTCTCTGCTCTTCTTTATCTCAGGAGGATGTTTTCTTTTATCTTTTCAACCTTTCTGAAAGATGACTGTAAAAAAAAAACCTTACTTCTTCTGAGTCTATTTTTAATCATTACGCAAAACATTAGAAAATGAAGATCCGATATTAAAAAAAAAGGAATTTTTATTACTTGCCTTTTTTATTTTTATTTTTTTAAAGAAGAAGAAGAAGGAAAAGAAGAAGAAAATACAGATATTTACAACATCCAACAGACAGTTCTTGACATTGATTAAAAGACATTTCTCAGTGCAGGGATGATTTATTAAGAAAAGAGTACTGAAGTTTCTTTTAAATGAACCTTACATTTATCTGTCATATAAATATGCTTTGATTAACCTGTTTGAAAATGATAGAGAAATAGAGAGAACCCAGCACCAATTTAATAACTGATATTTCTATTATCTGTGCCTGTGGGAAAGCCTGTGGGAGAAAGAAAAAGCACTGGACATTTTGTAATGTTCACCATGTAAAACCTAGTTCTCCCAAGTCCTATTTGTTCAAAAACCTGTCATGCAAAAATGTTGCAAATCTCTAGTCTTTAAATATATACAACCATAGTGTCTTTCAGACCTTGGGGAACTTCCAGCAAAACAGTTTAATTGGAAAATGCCATTTCATTGAACCCGAACTCTTACTCCAGATTTCTACAGCTGAGCAAATACCCAGTGCTCTTAACAATGAATCTGACAAGGACATGAGTTTTGCTGAACAAATGTAAGAGTTGGGATGGTTTGTATAAGTCACCAACATTTATTTTTGGTTTTTATTTTGCTGTGAATGGGAAGTGCTGAACTTCAGCTCAATCTGGACATTGGCAGAAGGATCACTTTTTGCCTGCCTTTCTCTGTCACTTTATTTCCTGGCTAGCATGCGTCCATGTTTGTAACTCCTGAGCTCCTCAAAGTTATCAATTACTTAAGAATTGAAAAAAAAACATATATATATATAAAAAAAAAGAATGCACAAAATGAGGCTTTTAAAATACAGACTGATATATAATTAATAGGGGCCTAGATGGAGTGGAGGAAAAGAGGTATTCTCTTTCATTTTCTATCATTTAACTTAATACACATCAGCCTTTTTGGTATCCTAAAAGCTGCAGCTATATGGTACAACAAAGAAAGGGGCTCAGTGCATGTCCTGAATCAGACTCTGATGATTAGAAATGTTGCTTCTATGGAGCACAGCAATGAAGAAATAAAATTTTGGTGAAATTTTGTTCAAGGGGTGTCGCTGAAGAAAAATAACATAAAGTTTATTTCCTAATACCTAATGATGCTGTCATTAAGAAGCTGTTGTAAAGGTTAGTATAAAAAATGTTCAGATTTGTTTTTTTTTTTTATGAAAAGACCTGTCCAGACGTTGAATCTTAGAGTGAAATTATATGAGTTTTATATTCTAAGTTGGAGGTACTAGGGAATAATGGAAGGAGAAAGGTAAGGCAGCAACAAAGATGAGGAAATGAATGGAGTTCAGATATAAACCTTTTATACCATAAAGCTCTCGTTTATGTTAAACTGTTTTAGAGGGTGGAAATATTTTTCCTGAATCTATAACACTTGCATTCTTTCAAATGGTAAAAACATTAACGGAAAATTAATTCCTGGAGAGAAACAAACAAACAAACAACAAAAAAACAAACAAACAAACAAACAAAAAAACTTTTTAATTTTAGAAATTTTTTAGAAATTAAACTAAAAAAACTGTAGCACATTTAACATCCAACTCCACCTTTAAAAATCTTTCTTAGTTTCATAGACTTAAAAAGGTCAGCAATAATATCTAGATATCTGCATCTATGAAATACATCTGAACTGTACATGATAAAAGGCAACATGATCATGATTATAGATACAGTTCTTAAAAGTATTCAGAATGATGGTCACTGCATGAAAGGGACAAAGACTGTATAACACCTTACTTTACAATTAAAAACAAACAAACAAACAAAAAGAAACTGCTTGTGTAAGATAAAAGAAATAAAGAAAAGGGAGCTTGACAGTAGTGAGAGCTACATCTGAAAGATCACTCGTACCTCATATATGTTACACCAACACTTTTTTTAGCACCTCAGTCTTCCTTACAGTACTGGGACTCCTGTGAAAAGATATTACTGACATTCTAGAAAGCAACTGAGGAGAAACACAGAGCTGTTCTAAATGTAAAGGTTGTTTGTTTTGTTTCATTTTGTTAAAAAAAAAAAAAAAATCTGGAGAGACCAATTTCTCAATAATTCATAGATTTTGCTGGAAAACACATCTCAGACCTTCAGATTCCATTTGAATATTGTCATGCTAATCCCTAACCCTGATGATAACTCTCGTATCTACTAATATGTTGTAAGAACAGTATTCTGAATTGTAGTTTCATGTATTTCTAAATGAAGCATCAGACCTTAAGCCTGGCAAGCAACTCCATCTTTGTGAATGTTAATGATGGTTTTGTTCATTCAATTGTGTTTATAGTTTTCTACTCTAATTTTTAAAGATGGATTACACATCTTTAAGAGACGTGTATCCTTTCATACAAAATATCTGGAGTTCTGCTGAGTTAGTGATCTACACAAAGTACAGGAGATGCCAGCAGTACTTCTTGCTGATTGAATTCATTAATTAATTGAGACAAATCAATGTTTTTATGAGCAAGTTGTGATGATGCCCTGGGAACAGTGAATTGTTGGAGAGATTTAAAGATATGTGATGGTGGCCCTTTGAGACAAATAACAGACTGTGAGAGAGGAAAAGTATTTTCTCTCAATATATGTTCAATTAGATTAAGTTGAAATATATGGGTAGTATAAAATAATTTACTGTGTATTCTCCAGTGGTCAATTAACTAAAAATCTTGTATTTTTTATTTAAAAAGGTTATAACAAAGATGTCCTGTCACACCATGGTTTGCCTTTCTTGTGAACCCTCAGCATCAAAAATTGAACACAGATGAATTTAATAATCTTTCTTATCACAATGAATGCAACAGTATTCTACCTTGTTGTAATGAAGGTCATTGGCAAGACTTCAGGCTACAAAATGAACCTAGAGATGATTCAGAAATGCTTTTCCTCCCTCCCTCTTCTTCCTGTGTGTTTAGTCATAGCCATATTTATATATTCTTAGTACATTTTATATATTTATATGTATTCACAGTTATATATTTATATATACACACATACACATACATGACCTCTTTCCTCAGCACATGTGTGTACCTTCTATAGCACACATTTCATAGCCGGATTTCTGTGGAGGAAGTAACAGTCACCGTTAATTTAAAATAGCTTTGTTTTGATCTATAAGATTTGCCTAGTTGTATCTGGAGAGAAGACACCTGTTTACCTAGAAATAGACTTCTTACAATAAGGAGAGTCCTCTGTACAAAATGAACTTGCAAGCTAGTTTTATACCTTTCCTTCAATTTGTCCATGTTGGCAATAAGAATAACCTTCAAAAAAATAAAGAAAGCAACTCCTTCCTAGTTCATGCTTTCTTTTTTTTTTTTTTTTTTTTTTTTTTTAATTTTAAACATCAAAAAAAGCCAAAAAAGCCCCCATCCTACAGAAAAATATAATCCAAAATACTCTCACTTGAAAATATTATTTTTATTGATTACCAGGCCTAGAGGGTGATATCAAAACACATTTCCACAATAAAGGGGGAAAATATTTAAGTATGAGGATAGGCATGAGGATATTGGTTGTTAATCCACAGTAAATGATACCTGAAAATATCAAGATAGTCAAACCAGAATTATTAATTTAACCTTGTCAATATTCTTATAGAACAAATGGAAGTATTTGAAAAGGATTATGGCTAAAACAAAATCTAAATGGTTTATATATTTTCCATTTTGAGAAGAATCATTCAAAACACATCAAGCTTTGCATACAAACATTGCAGAACACAAAATCAGAGAAGACAGAAGATTTAACAATGAACATGCACAACATCCTACTATTTTTCTTCATTTTTTCATCTGGCATCTTTTTGTAGTCGAAGTTAATTAGCTGTTAACTAATTTATAGTTAACAGCTCTGTAAAATGATATCAACAAATGTAGTATTCCAATTTACTGATTTTCACCTTCTTTCTCTTTTGTTACACATTTTTATTAGGAATCATTTCAAAAATGGAAAATGTTTTACAAATCATTCCAGGAAAAAATGTTACTTCTTAAGAAACTTTGTTGCAACAGATTTTCAGGTACAGCAGAGAAGCTAAAATAAATTGATTGTTGACAGCAGCAACGTGGTAAGTAAATGGTGTTCAATGCTGCAACAATATACCAGTCACTCCCTCTTTTCTTCTCAGCAAAGAAAAAACTTATATCTAATGATAATTGGGTAATAGTCTTTTGAAATTGTTTGCTGATTTCCATTTATTTGTTTGCAGAAACCACTAACATATTACAGAAGTGCATATAGAAATGTCAGGGATGCAAACATGCTATCATAGGATAAGGGGATTCTAGGAAGTCTCTAGTCCAATCTCATTCTTCTGATGGATCAGCTTTGAGGTCAGTCCAGGTTGCTCAGGGCTTAATCTAGTCAGATCTTGAAAACCTGCAGAGAAGGTGCCTGCACAACGTGCACATTTGTCTCAGGGCAATGTGCTTCAATATTTTACTGTATTCATGCAGAAAAAAAGTTTATCCTTATGTCTATATATACAGTTGAATATAACTTACACAGTTTTATATACATTTCAGAATTCCTGAACTCATCTCTATTTTTCAGTGGCTTTCATCCATTGGTCATGTAAACATTGCCCATGCAAACTAACTAAATAACAAAACACTTATTTGGGGTAGGTATAGTTATTATTGATTGTACCTATGCATCCACCATCCTGTGTTTACCTGCCTTCATTTTTGAGGAAGGACATCTGGAATGTTTGTAAAAATACTTTTTTGTCATTTAATAGTGATAGGAACAGAAGTACAGAATGAAGTAGAAAACTTTCAAGGATGCCTCTTCTAAAATTACTTCTTAAGACCACATAGTATCAAGCCTATAAGGAGATTTTTTTTTTTTTTTTTTCTTTTCAAATATCCGGAGTTGTGTATTGGAGCACTTAAAAGCTCCTCTAGTGCTGAAAGTCTGTAAACAAGGAAAGCAACCTGGGCAAGTTCAAGCACTGTTTCTCTCAAAGCACTGGTTGCTAATAAGAAGAAAAACATTCAGAAGGTAGCCTTATTTTTGGGAGCAGCTAAGAGCAGCTCTGCTTGATTGTTTTGGATGACTATCCAATACCAAATGCCTAGGAAAGAATGAGATCAAGATACCCCTTTAGCATCAAACCTGAGAGTACTTTCCTCAGCCTTCAAAGATTGTTTAGTCTGGGACTGTCTCAGAGTTGCTTTGTTTTAAGTATCCTGATTGGATTTTTCTTCCTTTCACTTGTTCCAACACCCTTTGAAGGCTTGTAAACACTCAGCATCCAAACATCACATGCCAAGGGATATTATCGCCACATATCATGTTAAAACCTGCCATTAGATTGGCTTGTTGGTATTGACTGGATCCCCAAAGGCAGTCTTTTGAATAGCTTCCTGGCCACTAGAACATCTTCTTCGAGAAGCCTAATGGAATTGCTACACTTGAAGCAGACATCGCTGCATCTTAATTTTCTTTATATTTTGATGTTGCTTTTTGGTTTGGGGTGTAGGTTATATATTTTTCTTGCTCAAAAAAGCCATGTAACTGAGTACTAGTTTGTCATGTTTTTGACTTTAGAAGCCAATTTGGACTTCCATCATCTTAGAATCTGGCCTGAATACTTTCCAAAGGAGTTATATCTGATTTATTTCTAGCTGTATCTTAACAAATTACAAATATAAATCATCTAGTTGGTACATATTGTCATAAAGAGGAACTGAGATTGCCCTGACAATATATCTTCTGTTCAAAAAGTATAAATCAAGTAAGCTACTCAGTACTAGGAATTTCAGAAATTGACACCACGTCATATCCAAGGAACTATGTTTTATGGCAGGTTCTCTGTCATATGTAAACATTTTGGCTCAATGCCATTACCTAAATACAGGCATCTCTTACCATATTAGATACCTTAAAATATCAAAGAAATCCACAAGAGGCTAGCAAATATCCACACAGGGTCTATGGGAACCCTTCAGAAGTGGCAGCTTCAGGCTGGATGGTATACCATAAGATACCCCAAGGATGTTAAACCCCTATGTTTAGGCAAGCAGGAATATTCAGAAATCAACAGGAGATCACTTTGAAGCCAATTTTTTAATAGCAAACCTTTAAACAATGGGACCATGAGTTTTTGCCCTACAAGGCTGTGGAGGCAGACAGTATTATCAACTCCAAAATCTTATTTGAAAATTAAATTATTTTAAATAAATTTAAATTAAATTAATTAAAGAGCAATATGTCCATGAATGAATACTAAAGGAAATATGGACAGATGTCCTCTCTAAACTCCACAAAAAAATTGGTCAGACTTGCATTTTTTTTGATAACTCAAATTAGTTTTCTCCTTTGCTGGGGAGTGAGTACTGGGCTAGGGGGACCACTGGTCTGACCAAATAAGGAATTTCTAATTTCTTATGTTCTTATATCCATAAATGAATGCTGCTCTTTAGTGTAGGAGAGGAAGATAACTCTTTGAGAAACCAGAAGATTATTTGAACATTATTTTGCCTTTAGTAATTTTGATCCATGACTAATTTAAAACTAGATTTCCCCACACTTTTTTCCATGCCAAAACTCTTTTGTCTGTGGGGTCGGGTGTCTGGGCTATTCCATATAATCCTCTTTTCTAAGACAGATTACCTACAGTCTTCAACCTAAAAGAATTCCCTTCTGTTAATAAAGGTTTTTCCTGTACAGTTAACTCACATATGATATGGACAAATTATTGGCATTTAACAGAAAAAATCTTTAATAAACCATTCAGTGATGTTCAATGATTAGGTTAACCAAATGCTTGCAATTAATTTTCCCCTTAATTTGCAATGAACTTCTATAAATAAAGATCTGTGCACTTAGAAGAAAGATTTCCCGTTCCACTCAATATGAAGGAAAGGGAGAAAAATGGTAAAAATATATGACCAAATTGATGTTAACTTTAGCATAGTTACATAAGTTCATGCTGGCTGAACCATAGCTCTTAAGAAAAAGAATTTCTGAGAATCACTAGTCAGTGGCATAATTGACTTTTGGTGGCTTCAAAAGGCCATGAACACAGCTAATAGTTTCTGGCAGTTCTAAAGGCATTAATCACGATCAATGTGCAATATTAAATAAGGCTCCTTCAAAATGAATATAAATTAAGACTGTAATTCCATCTCAGCCTTCTGGTGACATGAGGAAACCACTTGAGTTTCACTCTCATGGTTTATGATGTCCCCAGAAGCCTTTGATGGAATTATAGCCTTATTAAGTACAGTTGGGGTACATTATTCCTTAAATTATTGCTGCTACAAGTCATTATTCCCACTAGAAATTAGAACTTGCTGTACTTTCATCAACCATGTAATCTTGAAGTAAGTTGGGGGGAATTTCATCGTGGGAGGGTATCTGCTTTTTAATTTCTATCACTGCTATACATACACAGCTTGGTAGAGTTGTTAACATCTAATATTAACAGCCCACATGCTTTTTTGTTTTGTTTTATGAAACACTATTCACAACAATGCTATCCAGTCATTGTTGATGTTTATGTTGCAAATTTATAGGAGAGTTTAAGTCATGTTTTGAATCTGTTTATAGAAGATCATTCAACTACCAATAAAATAAAATAGAATGCAAAAAGACAGATGAAGAGGGGGGTATGCAGATAGGTTTTTATGGAGGCAGAACATAGTTATTAATGGCATTTCACTAAATATATATGCAATCATATCCTGAATAAGAAAAAGTGATATGTGATCTTTAAATCCTCAGAATAGTTGAGGACTTCCCCTAAAGCTCAAGAGAGCAAGGTTAAGACTTTGTGACTTCCAGTCTGCAGGTAGGTAACAACGGTGGTGCTGAAGGAGAGCAAGATATATACTGTATCAGCCTGGGCACTATTTTGGAGGTTTTTCACAGTATTACCTGTAGACCATGCCCCACCAGAGCAGAGCTCCCATGCAGCTGGGAACACTGGAGATGCGTCAACTATTCCGCTTGCTGGCTCAGGAGGATGGACTGGTCACTGAGCCAGCACCCTCCATATCACATCCTGTATAGTGTGTACCATCAAAGCCAACATATGTGCAAAACGTAAACCTCTTTCTATCAATATCAGGAATAGTCTACGTTAGTGCAAGTTAAATATTTTTATTATGGGCAGGCCTGACAGCATAAGATGCATGGAAGTTCTGTCACATTTCTTAGTTAAAAAGAATGAAGTATTCTGCAAAGAATGTACGGTATTCACAAAGCATGCTTTTAAGAAGAGATTTTTTTTTTCTTCTCTAATGATAGTTTTAATCATCACAGCCTTACCAGTTTAGTTAGTTTTGTGTGTTAGCTTCTTTCAACAGTTTTCACACTGCCTAGGCTTTTAAACAGTGTTAAGTATTATTCAATGCCACATACTGAAAAGAAAACTTGTTAAAGAAAACCCCTAAGCACATATATCATTAAGCCTGATGGAGTTCAGGGCTTTTATTCTCTCTCTCTCAGTCTCTCTTTTTTCTTTATATACTATTTTGGAGACTGTATCACATAGAAAGATTTCTGCAACCTGTTCTCCCACAACTTTCCATATTATAAAAAATAACCAGTTATAGCTAAGAAGCAATAAAACTTGTCACTGTATTGCATAATTCATACAAAATTTTGAGGGCTTCTGCCAAAGATGGAATCTTCATTTTGAATGAACCTTTAAAGAAAGAAGAATCCCTGGTTACTCAGCAAAGTTAAGTAGACTTTTTTTCTTTTTGCATCTCCAATGATGGGTCACAAATTATGACCTTGTATGAAGAAACACATTGAAATACATATTTAAATTTTAAGATTTCATATTATTATATTTATTTGCCATTGGTATTTCTATGAGTATAGCAATTCTTCTACATTCCTGTGATTATTATTATTATTTTTTTTGGTCTCAAAAAGATACATGCAGGTCTTTTAGCAATCATTGCCAATATTTCCATTGATTTTGGTAATATACTTCATACTCACAGAATTAAGTGATGGATTCAAATCTCCAAAAGATTACAGTCATAATGGCAATATTCATCAAAGATGACATGTGAAAAATAGAGCATCTTGTTTTATCTGATTTAAATTGATTATTATTTTAAAATCATGTGTTTAAGATAATTTGCCCCTTGAGTAAGTTTGTTTTCTTGAATTTTGAAATATTTATTGGAATAAAGAATATTTCCTGCAATCAGAGGACAATTCTAGCCTGAACTTGCATACAAAAGAAAAGAAATATTTGAAGTGTCATAAAAATCATGGACTCTTCCTATATTGAAATATAGTTTATTTTGTGATTGTTTTAAAATGTTGTCACTTGGTGTTGAGCAAGCCAATAATCTTTTATGTTCATATTAAGTGCTTGGTTTAAATAAGTGGTTACATGAATTTTTATACAGCAATACACATAAACGTCCTGTTCCTTTAAGATCTAAAAATAGTTTGCAGATGTTTACAGAGTAGGGATGGTTGGCTCTCAATAAAAATGATGTGCCATGGCTAGTATTAGAAACTTCTGAAAGACAGATAAGTACAACACAGAAATTAACACATCATTACAGTGATGTAAGACTTTGTCTTTTTCTATTAAGATAAGGCAAATGTGGTGAACAGAATTCATCTAATATGTACAACTCAAAAATATTTTACATCTGAACAATCACGAAGTACTGGGGTAATGCCATAAGTGTAGCTAATGTGTAAAATCCTGAGAAAGTAATGATCCATATTAAATTATATGTGCCAGCTATAAATACCAGTGATGACAGAGAAAATAGACATTTTATCTGTTTCATTTTTTTATCTAATTATGCACTGCTTAGCATTATGAATGCACATAAATTTGCCTTTCAAAACTTACACATTTTAGGTTTAAAGCCCACTACAAAAACACACTAAGAGTAACAGGGAAAGATGATGGATAACAAGAAATATTTAAAATAACTTTTCTATTTACAATAGTCCTCTTTCAAAAAATCATTTGATACATTAAAGAATTAAACATATAAATATCAACAGATGTTCAAAATGCATCTTAAATATCAGTACACAAGTCAATTATAATTGGACAAGCAAACAGAAATCATCCAGAAAGCGATACACACAGGAGTGGCACATTGATTGCAGACATAGATAATGTTTTCAGGACAGATAATTAGGACTGCATTTTTTTTTCTCAAAGATCTACTTGTTTATTTAAGCTTAGGCCTTCCCTGAAGTCCCATTAAATTAATAATGTTCTGTGAAAATTTGTATCTTCTGATTTTTTTTTAATTATTATTATTATTTTAAATTGTGGATTTCACCTTTCCAAGCCAAGGAAAATCAATGATCTTTCAACAAAAATTGTCATAAACCAGCAAAAAAAGTGGGTGTTGCTCTGGAACAGCCAAGGTCCCTGTGACACAAATATTATGAGAGATGGCAGGGACTGAAGCCCAAGACCTTTTTTTCCAGACTGCATGAGAACTGAAACTTCATTTTCCAGTCTCAAAAACGTGACCAAGCCACAGGGAGGGCTGTTTGCTTTGCCAACTCTTTCTCTTACTCCTGCATGGTACTTTGAGAATGTTTCATCAGAAAAGTCCTGTATACAGTTATTTCAGAAGGCTTCTGCATGTGCCTGACTGAGCATGGAAGTGTTTTGTAAGATCCAGCCTGAGAGAGAAACTGACTTTGACTGTTGGGGAACTGTAGCAAGACACCAATTTACTTTTATTGTAGTGTGGCAGAATTTATGAGATTATTGCTAAGTAAATTCTTTAGGGAGGGGATTTAAAGGCTGGCTGGATGAATTCCAGTAGCAGCAATCCCACAGGGCTGCCTCACCAGCTTCTCCCCTTATCTAAATGCTCAGCTTTCCCTAAGACCTCACTCACCTTTTAATTTCAAGTGCAGGGTAACCTCTATCACACAGCAATCTGCTTCCTCCAGACGCTCACCTGAAAGCAGTGCTGAAGATGTTCTCCCAGCCCATCTTCTTGCAGCTCTTTTTGTGCCATTAGCAATAAACAGATTTGTCTGTGCTAAAGTATAGAGATTTGCATGTTTTGGCAAAGAAAGGAAGATGTCACTTGGCTTTACGTTCACGGAGTGTTACAGGGCTCCTAAGCAGCTGCAGCTTTCCAGGAGCACTTACTATAGGGTTCATATTTTACCAGGAAAAAAAATATGGCCGTTCAATTTCTAAGTGCCCCTTTCATCATTAAAGTTTCATTATAACTCAGTAGTCTTCAACTGTATTCATTTTGTAAAGTAAACAAACAGGAAAAAACATCCTCTGATTCAACAGCGCTGTTTTTTCCTTTCTTGTGTGGGCTTTGCATTGCAAAATTTGTGCTACGGTATAAATATGAAAATATGGTATTTAAACATTGCAGTATTTAAACTGACGTGTAGGGTATGAGTTTAACATCTTGCATGTTACAAAAGGGAATTTGAAACATTTGGTGAATCTCAGACATGGTGATAGAATTATGCATTTTATTTCTTTTCCAATTAAGCATATGCTTCCTTTACAACCACTGTTAGTAATTTTCACTTTTTCCACTAAATTAAAATAAGCTAAAAAAATCAGGAACTGCAAACTTACAGTTGAAATTTCTCCTTGGCCAGCAAATACGCTGCACAAAAACATATTTCAGAAGAGAAAAAGTAGTGGCCAAGCCAGCAGCCAGTTACCCCTGGCTAGTGCTGGCTTGTGCCCACCTCCTGGATAGCAGGACCCCCCAACCAGGCAAGCAGTTTGCATTTTTCTGCTGTGTTGTTAGGACAGACTGACTTGCTGCCCCTTTCATGTGCACATGAGCATGTGCTAAGGGGTGAAATGGGTGAAGTAGTTAGATGTTCAATAGCAGGATTTTAGGAGCTTCTCAGGCAGTCTGCCCTGGATGTCAGCTGTAGGTTGCCAGCTGTGATGGTTTGCCAGAGCCCTGCAGAAATCTTCTCATCACAATGTGGCCAGGAAGGTACACGGCCCCACTGCATGGCCCTGCCAGTCCCAGCCCAGCTCCCCAGGATGGCTTCTGGGCATCCTCCCTTCTGGGAATAACGCATATGTAACATGCACGTACATGAACAAAACCAGAAAGATCGCTTTGCCAGTTAGATTTTTGTCTTCAGTTGAGGAAGCCCAGCCACCTGTGTAGCTCAAGAAAGTTCGACAGCTAGAGACAATACTGCAGAAAGCTGTAGTGCAGAAATAAAAACTATGTAATGAGACCGACTTTTTGTGTGTGTGTGTGTGGTTTTAAGGATCCTTCAGGATGATAAGTTAATATGAATATTGATATGATATGACATTAAAATTTACATCTCATTATTTAGCATACTCAGTTCTGCTTAGCTTTTCTCTTTATGAGACATCATTGAAATAAGGCACCTCAAAATACATCTCAACATCAGTGCATCATTGTCTATTTGAGGATACACATAAGCTGTACACACAGCTCTAAGCTCTACACAAGTCATCTAAACTTCTGGATTTGTGAAGCAAAGTATAATCATGAGTGCATGCGGATTCTTTTTATATGGGTGAATACATGTGAATATCATGTGAATACATAATTCTTTATCAACAGAAATTTACTGCCAAAGTGATGATAGAAATCCAGCAAAGAAATTTAGCTGTTTGGAGGGAAGCAAGAGGAAATAGTTAAGAAGTGGCTATCTACAAAGTCAATTTGTACTTTTGAATTATTTGCTTGATTTGTAACTAATATCTCTAAAACTTGTGATTCTGAAAAAAAATATATATCATAAATCCATGCTAGCAAGGAAGATCTTAAAGTTACTATTGTTACAGAAGTGAAATTACTGGTGATAGACTGCTTCCTCTTTTAATAATCTACAGTGTCTTTTTGGCTTAAAAAAAAAAAAAAAAAAGCTAGAAGAGCTGTTCTGTTGCTCTACATATGGCATCAGTTTGAAAGCTGAAGTAATTAAATCAGGTTTGTGGACTACTTTCTTTCTTTCTTTCTTTCTTTCTTTCTTTCTTTCTTTCTTT
>CM021765.1:98026157-98135579 GCA_011076525.1 Nettapus auritus
TTCCTTCCTTCCTTCCTTCCTTCCTTCCTTCCTTTCTCTTTCTCTCTCTCTCCTTCTTTCTTTCTTGCTTTCTTTCTCACTTTCTCTCTTTCTCTCCTTCTCTCTTTCTTTCTCTCTCTTTCTCTCTTTCCCTCTTTATTTCTTCCTTCCTTTATTTCTTTTCTTTCCTTTCTTCCACATGAGCTGTAATATTGACCTAGTTCCTTGCCTGGACACATAGGTGCTTAGAACCTGACCATCAAATTTTCTGCTGAGTTAGCTTTGTTCACTTCAGCGAAATTGCTCCAGCAGAAAATGTAGCTCCTGAAATATACAAGTGAGGAAGGGCATCTCTGCAGTACTTTGAAAGGGCAATAAGGGCCCCTATGTGGATGAACAATACTAAGACTAGACCTGGAGGAACTATTGTTTTTTAAATGCAATGATAATACATGTACTTATTTATTTATATGCCGTCATGGGGTAAAACAGCTGGGAAGGGAACTACTTCTTTACAAATATTAGAATAAGCAGTAACAAGTTAGAAAACTAAGCTTTCCAGTGGTCTGTTTATCCACACAGTTGCAATTTTCATGTGCTAAATTAATGCTGAGCTCTGTCATCCCTTATTAACTGAAATTTCTGCATCGGGAAGGAAAAAAAATCAATATAGACATTCCACTCAGTATATTGTAGAATAAGTTCGAGATGTGTGATTTTATGAGATTAAAATATGAAAAAAGGTGAATTTTACTTAATGAGAACCATTTTAGCAGCTCTGAAAATGCACAGAGACTTCATGAACTAATGTCATGGCATGTATTTCATGTTCTGAACATCTGAAGTTCTTTTTTATGGATTCTGTCAGCAGGGGTTCTGATGTTAAGTAATATGTTTTAATGCAGTTGCTGTTGTGCTGCTGTAATGGGGAGATTATAAAATTATAATTAGTGTAATCCTGCCTTTATTACATGCAGTAACAAAACTGCCATTTACTTCAATGGGAACAATATTAAGTACACTGTTGCAGTTAACCTTTTCCATCCCTCTTTCAAATTTTCTTGTCCTAAATAACCATAGAAATTTTAGCAAATCTGAGAGGCCCTGACATGTACTTTATGGTTGGTGGCTGAGATTGGGAATAATTATACAAAACAAAATAAGCAGACCTAGTAGATATAAGTTAACACATCCTCAGGAGGGACGTTAGAATATAGGCTGAAGTGCAGTGGCTGTGAAGGAGGAGTATCCTGTCTTTCACAGGCTTTTCAGCATCTCTTAGGAATTGTCCTGACAAAGTGTGCACAGTGGTCTTTTGTGTGTCGTGCTGGAGTCAGCAAACCATTTTTTGAAAAATGTAATGGATGAGGATGTGTCACTGCTGAATAAAATAAATAAATAAATTAATTAATTAATTAATTAATTAATTAAAGTGAGACAGTATTATTGATTATTACAGCCATGTTACCAACCTTCTGCTGAAGTTTGCATGCTATTCAGAAAACCCTATTCTGAGGAGGGTAAAAGCAAAGTTTAAACTTGTGGAAAAATAGTCTGTAAACATAAGGAAAAGTTAGGAATTTCCACTTCAGTATTAACTTCATTTGTTAAGAGAACAATTTTCTTGCCATTCATAAAATGAACTCTTGTGAACACTGATTTTTCATCTGACCCATGGGAATATGTTTTCTGTGATGTGTCTTGTTTTTCTTTTGTTGGATCCATCTCTTATAATTTGGTCCATGTCTTAAAATGCCCCAAGTACCATAGGGACTGTATGGGACACTGGAAAATCCCAGAAGTCCTCAGCATGACACAGACAGGATAATGGAAATACAATAGTCTTTCAGGATGGGAGAGTTAAAGATGTATTAAAGAAAAGTGTGCATGTAAATTCATGTGCATTTTCTCTTTTGCAAAAGCCCATCTTAAATGACAAATAAGCTGAAGAGTGTCCAAAGCAGTGACCTTTTAAACTTGGTCCCTAGAGAAACCATGAGGTCAAATCACATGCTGATAAAATGCTGAATATGGCTTTCACCTGAGGATGAGCATGCTGATCTGCAAGGGGAGAGAGCCTCAATGCCAATGAATATTTATGCATTTTGTACAATTATTGTTGAATATAGAGCACGAACATTCATTACTGCAGGTACTGGAACCCCACTTTTCTTTATCCTAGGTACACGTCCAAATCATTAGACTCCAAAGTCATATCCAAGCCTTGGTATAGACAATGAATATTTCACTATTCCATACAGAGTAACAACTTCAGCAAGAGGAAAAAAAGGGTCTGCATTATTTTGAAACCAAAATCCTTTGTTATTAAAATCCTCAGCATTCACACATTGATTGCTTTTTCCAGACTTTTTGTTGTTGTTGTTCAAAATATTCGCCCTTATATGTTTATGAACATAAATTGAATATTGTATGATGTGTGTGTTTAAATTACATGTAGCTTTTATATATTCTTTGCCTAATCAGTGACATTATTTTTTTTAGATATCTACCATTTTTATATATATAAAGTTTGGTTATATAATATATGTATGTAAAGTGTACAGTCTTGGCAACATGGCTGCATTATAATGACTATGAATTCATTAAAATATAAATTAGTTCCGTCAGCAGCTGCTTTCTTTCTGAAGAAATGGTGCAGATACAAATACACCTGATTATGGGGCCAGTGTAATTGCACATGGAATGAATCAACATTCTTCTTGCCTTTTTTCAGAGTCTCATATTCACAAAATTAGCTGTGACTTTCTGCAGATTGCCTCTATTTTGCATTAACCTTGGCTGAATCTTTCCTCTGAAATATTTTATTGCTGTATTTCAAGAAGTGAACTTGAGGTTACTTCATGTACTTTATCCTAGATTTTGGGGTATTTGATGAGTATTTCAGTTTTGGTATATTTACAAGAAACAATAATCATGTAATATATTCCTTTTCATTTTAATAACCATGGATTAAATTACTGTAATATAGGCTAAATTTCTCTCATAATTTTGTCTCTTCCTTTTACACATGGTTTAGGAATTCTTATTTGCTGTTTCTTCTTTTGTCAATAAAATGTCGTAGAAGTTTTCAAATGTTTTAACAATACCTACAAAAAAGTTACCACCAAAAGTATATTTGCAACAAGATATATGTGCAACTCCATATATATATGTTTGTATTAATGTCTATATTTAAAGATTAATTTAAATTAGAATAAAATTAGTGAAGAGTGCTTTCAGTTTCCCATCTGCACTCATAGGACTTGACATTAATGCTGGTTCTGAGGCGCAGCTTTACAAATGTTACATGAGGACAAAGTATTTTGGCTACAATAATATGAGAAACCTCTAACCATAGTCCTTTCTTAGTTCAAAAGCAGTCTAAAATGGAAAATGTCTGCTCTCTTTCTTCTACTTGCAGTACAGTGAAAAGGTTTTGTTTCATTATTTCTAGCCTGGTGAATACCAAGGAGTACTGGAAATGTTGTGACTGTCTTTCATTAAATTAATCTCTCTTCTGTATTATAACCCAAAGGTTTGCTTTTCAGATCTGGCACCTAATATCATTTATCCCTAAACTGATGAGTGTTGTCCAATTACCTATTCTTCCACTTGAATAGTAATTGAGTTCTGCATAAGCACTCTCAGGAATTGTTTGAATAAGCCTGGTGGAGCTCTGCAGCATTCCTCAAGGACAGAAACAAAGTTCTGTTCTTGTGAAGCTGCTCGACAAGCACAACAAGAGATGGAAACACGTCTGCCAGCGTGCAGACAGACAATGGGAGGGTTAGGATCTGTTTCTCCTTACACCTATTTTATAAAGTGTAATGCCAGTGGAGCTGCTTGTTGTGCAGCTTATTGTACATGGAAACACGATTAGGACCCTTGTGTTTGAGAGAGCAAACTCTTCTGAGTATTTACAGGTGAAATCAAATCCCTTCACCCAAACCTATAAAAAGGTGAGGTAGAGTAGGGAGCAGTGCAGTTTTCTTGACGCTGTGTGTTACTCAATGGTTATTATTTTCTCTTCTGGCTCTCCTGTGTAAACTACTCTAATAGCCCCAGATACTCTTCTTGCCCATCAAAAGTTACACTGCAGGCTGTAGGATTAAACTGTGTATCAGAAGCTAACCTTGTTCATTGTCTCAGAAAGGATATTAGCACCATTAATAACAAGGGTTATTTAGGGTTATTAACATATAATCAAATGTTTCAGGTGCCATTTTTTGTGAAAATTGGGCATGCATTTTCTTTGCTCTGAGCCCCAAAATTATAGCACCAGAGCTATTTGGTTTTCTACAGGTCTTTTAACACCAGACACAATGTCCAACAGCACATGTGCTGTCAGTCAGTCTTACATAGAAATTGTCAGCTTTCTCCCACAGTGGGATCAGTGACCTTTTACTGTATGAAGGGGTCTGACAGGACAACACACTTGCTGTAATTTCTCACAGTACACACTTTTTGGCTGCTACAGCCATAATGACCTTCCAGTCACACAGATGTGAAAGTGCCTGCAATGTAACCTGCTCACTATTTTCATTTACCATTGTCCTTTTTTTTCTTTAAAAAAAAAAAAAAAATCCTTTCTAAATTTCACACACACACATATATATCCATAATCATCCAATCATTTGATAGGTGGCTTAACACTTATTTCTTGTATGTAAGATCAGTATATCAATACTAATTTAAGTTATACAAAGACTAGTCTTTGCTCATTAATTGAATAATTTTTACTTTCCCCAGCTTACAACAGATTTTGTGAGGATATGAAATGGCTTTGATTCAAATTCTCAAATGAAGGCATACAGCTCCTATCTGGGTACATAAACCACCATGGTTTGAAAAGAGTTAGGCAGTTAGACTAAAATTTTATGATCTGCAAAAAGTGGGTGTCATGCAGGTGCTGTTTCTCTGCAAAGACTGTATTCAGACTCCTCAGTGGCTTTGACTTTGCTACCCCAGTGACCAAGACAAAATGCTTGGAGAAAGAAGGAGAAATCACTTTGCCATGTAGACAAGGCAGCTTTCTCACCATTTTACAAGGTAATGCCCTGAATACCTGCTACACACCAGTCCCCATTGGCCCTGTCCCTTCTCGGTGCCACACTGACCCAGACGTGGATGTTGCTGAGCCTGGGGGTTTATCCCCTCTGCTTTCCCCCAGCTGATGGAAAGGAGAGTGCTGGGGACCTGTCCTGCGGCCACTTTGTGTTACTCAGCATTAGTCCCATAGGATCTGAAATCATGGTTTTGCCACTGTGAGCAGCCTGGAGCTCTCAGCCTCCTAGTTTTCAGGAGCACTTCTGCAGCCAAGGCTGAGGGTGACCTCAGCACTGGGTGCAGGGCAGCAGCACCGTGCTCCTCACACAAAGTTCCCTGCCTCCGTGTGTGATCTGCCAGTGCCCCACAAAGTTTAACAGAGGAAAAACATGTCGTATATAACACGTAATAGGGTGATCAAAAAGGAAAAATTCAGAAAGGCTCTCTTTCACTTTGAATTTCTACAGGGTTTCACAACGTTTTCGATTTTGCTCCATGTTAAAATCTGTAGAATCCCTCTGGAAGAAGTCTTTCTGAGGAGGGTAAAGAGACAAGAGCAATCTTCTTGGGGAAAGATATTTGAAAAAAGCATATTATTACTATGAATTTATTCTGTGGTAGCTGTGTGCATGACCTATTCTCATGTTTTCTTGTTACATTTAACCACACACCTGGCATTTGGCTAAGAATAGTCTGCAATATATGAATTAGTGTTAAGGATGTGGTGAAAGGAACGTCTAGTCATCTCATATGTCATACATTTCTATATCTGATGCTACCTGATCATAAATCGCCATCCATGCCTGTGACTCTTTGCGTAGTCGTCATGTATTTGTAACTCCTGTTAGTACACGTTCAGGTGGCCACTTCTCTGGTTGAATACTCTGCCCACCTGCCCAGCATGGGTATGCAGATTCTGATTCTTAGTCAGAAGAACACATTTTTAATAAGAATGCCCTAAATAAATTATTTTAAACTATGCATTTCTGGAATTCTGAAAACAAACAAACAAAAACATTTAGTTTCTCCTGACTGGCCAGTAATTTGTCATTTATATCCTGTCACAATTATTTAAAAAAATCAGTTTTTTAATTTGTCTTATGACACAACAAAAAATCTAAGGAAACAGGGCTCCTGAAGTGACACTTCAATTTGCAATGTACCATAAAGATGTCCCAAAATTTTAAGTGGATAATCCTGGCATCTACCTTTTGCTTGCCTGAGGAATTTATTTCTCATCTGTCCTGTTTGAAACCACTCATATTTTTGTCAAGTTTTGCTAGAGATAGCAAGTTTCCTAATGCTACTGTCCCCAACAAAGCTGCTGCATTTAGAGGATGAGCAGGAAATACAGGAATGTGTACTAGGGAATCTGTCATACCCGAGATATAAGCTATGTTTTCTTTCCTGGTGTGTAAACAACCCTTATTATTATTAAATAAAGTATTCTACTTTATCAGGATTTATTTTGTTAGCTTGACTTTTTGAGGCTCATGGGGGAGGAAAACATTTTTCCTGTATTTTCTCAACCGTCATTTTTTCTTAAAAAGCTTTATCCTTATTAGAAATAAAGCTTCTTTATTCCTCCATAGCTCTGTAGAGTTTTTCTAACATAAGAGACGGTCCTATTCACAATTTATTACTATTCCAATACTATTTGTTTTTGATTTTTCTCTTACTTAAACTTTTTTTCTTAAATGCAGTCATTTTTCAGCTTAAGGGGAGCAATTCAGCCACATTTTGTTTGTGGATAATTCCAAGAATAGCATAAGGATTTTTTGCTGAACTTGGCCTTGCATATTTTAAAAATTCACTATTATTTCTTTTACAATCTTCTTACTGTGTTATTTCAGCACTTGTTTTGCTTCCTTTCAGGAATAACTATTTGACTAATCACAGTTTCTTTCTATTCATATTATATTATCCTCAGTTATTATATATTATCCTCAGAGAGGACTTGATTCAGGAGTTTTCATAAATGAATGTCAAACTTAAAATAAACTGCTAAACCATATGAATTGAGGCTGCAGTTTAAAATTTCCATTTTAAAAGCCTTCTTTGCTCAACCCATTTTTTAGCTCTCTTTTAACCAGCTGTCACTATGGATATCAAATTTTGTTGCCTTTACTATCCTCAGTGCTTGTTTATATTTCCTTTTTGAAATTAAATGGATTTACAAATGATTTTCATCAGCTTTTTTTTTTTTTTTTTTTTTTTTTTTTTTTTTTTTTTTTTTTTTTTCCCCTTTTTCCTTTTTCTTTTGTTCTTAGCATGGCATTATGGTGGTTCTGGAGTCCATGACAGAAAAATGGTGAATAGTTTTCTTTGTTCAACTACTTTCAGCATGAATATTTCCACAATAAGATTATTCTTTATCTATCATGATCTGTTTTTACTATGTCATTAGGGTTTTTTGTTTGGTTGCTCTTTTTTTCCCGTTTTAAAACATGGTAGCTTTGAGGCATATATGATCTATTCATTTCTGTTTTTCTTCAATAGCATAACCTATGATTCATCTACTTCTGGCATGTTAATGGAGTGCACTATCACATTAAAAAGAATATATATTTTTCAGCTATGCTCAGTGTAAGTATCTTCCTACTAGAGTAATCTCTAAGAGTTTTGATAGATAATTATAAGATGTTTCACATCATAAGTATCCAGATGTTTTTGTAAATTTAGAAGAAAAATTATATTGCTTCCAATAAATATACAGAATATTCATGAATAGACACAGCATCTTATATAATAATAGTGTGTGTGTGTGTCTAGCACAGATGGTAAGCTTTGAATTTAGTTGTTAAGTTTTAATAGATCTCTTTACAGATGCAATGCATCATTTTCTGCATTTAAAAGTTCACCTCCTTCAGATAAAAATACTCTTATCATTTGGGGCCAAACTTGTGAAATACTTCTTACAGTGGTGGGGTTTTAGCACTACTTCCATTACTGACTTCAGGGAGGCAGTCCTTCACAACTGACCAAGAACAGAAACAAATACTTTGCTGATAATGACAGTACTGCGGATGTTTTAAAATGGATCCCAGACCTCCACAGAAAGAAATGTCAATATTTAATACCCTTTCATCTTATCCTTATAAATCTCATGTAAGAAGAAGTGGAAGATGATCAAAATAGTCTGAGTCAAATTCAGGCCAGCAAACAAATGCAAATCTCTCATTAAGCACATGCCTACCAGCTTTCAGGATTGGAACATTATAATAATTTCATTTTGGTTGGTAGGTTTGAACAACTGTTCATTTGCAAGCTTTTTGTCCTCCAGGTTTGTGAATGATTTTCAAAAGTATTTAGTGTTCTGTAGTAATAAGGGTGCAGGGATTTTCTAGTTAAATGGGCATAAGAATCTAAAAGTCAAAAAGATTTGTTTTTGGAATCATTCTTGCTAGCTCCACAGTGAAAGTGACACTATTTACAAGTTGGAATTATTATTCAGTGGCATAAAAAGAGAGCTTTACTATAACCTGCTCGTAGCTTGGAGAGAAAAAAAAATCCCTTTATGGTAGAGTTGTGCTTCATTTTTATAAATCCCTGCTAGTACGGAGATTCTGTGCTGTTGTACATAGGTTTCCAATAGAAATTAATTGCACATATCAGAATATTTTCTAAAAGAGAAAGGAATAAAGAAATCTTTCTATATAGGTCTTAAATACTAAATACATTATTTTAATGGTAACTTCCAAATCCTTCTTCCATTTGGTTTAAGTTGCTGACTATTTATGAACTAACAGCTATTTCTAAATAACTGAGTTAAAAAAATAATAATAATAAAAAATCATAGACTGCAAACTAGCTAAAGGGCTACAAAACATTAATGATAGGGCAATAGAGTTTCAAGGAAACTGTTTAAGTGCTAACATTTTATTTCTTCCATTTCTAGCAGATGCGTTAAAATACTTCAAATACTTTCAGCACTGGTATTGCAACTTGCTGCATACCCCACAACTATTTTAAATTTTACCATAAAAGGTAATATTTTGTATTGTTCCAGTTCAATTTCTTGAATTAGAATGGAAGGATACTACCACGAACAATTCCAGTCTTCCCTTTCATCTTTTCCCCCTTTTCTTGGACTGAGAATGTGGCTAGACCTATTATATGATAGGACAGGGAGACATGAATAAGACATGGGTATGTAGATTTAGAATGGGAGGCCTCTTGGTGTCCCTTTTATAACTTAACTAATGCTCTTTGGCTTTGCTGAGAGACTTCTTCCCAAGCTGTTCTTTTTCACCCTGCAGGTCTGTTGTATTAAAGTTGTGGGATCTTTATTATTCCTTTCTGCTGCTGCTATGACTCTGATGCCCTGGCATCAGGAGGGATTCTTTAGTTTCCCAGCTGGGAGAAGCCCTTTTGTCAAGAATTAGGGAACTGGAGTTTTCTGAAAAGATAGAAAAGTAATAAAAACCTTGGAAAAATACTTGCTATGTCACAAATTATAGCTTATACAGTGTGAGATAAAGAACAAAAGGACCAAGGAGAGAAAGGGAACCATGGGTTTTATTGGTAAATATTGTATCTTAACAGGAAAGGGAGAACAAATGATTCTGCAGTGAAAGAAGATTTAAAAATGAGGGAAATCCTCTGGGTAGGATGATAAGGAACTATGAGATGGATTATTTGTTATCTGAGGTGACAGTTAACCACCATGTCATCCATAAATGCATATATGAGGTTTTGGGACATAAAGGGTAAAAGAGCGTATTACTCTTCCTCACTCTTTAGCTCTCATTAGGGGTCATCATGACATCCATTTACCCGTGTTTTACTTTGATGAGTACAAAAAGATGCATGAGATAACTGAACTGAAGCTATTCTTGCACATAAAGATATTTGAAACTTGATATTTAAAATGCCCAAATAAAGGATTTATATTCTTGCAGTGGACAAGATCTCATCTATGAACCATGTGTGGCAAAGTGCTACACACAAAACACCTAATCTGACCTGGTTAATAGGATTATGATTCTTCATAAATTGTTTTGTGACCATTCTTGCATCTTCCCCTCTTTGCTGTTTGACATATCGTCAGATCTGCAGCAGTATTGAATGTATTCCTTACTCCTTCTTACTCCACAACACTCTACTTTTTCTTTTAAAAGTCCTTGTAGCTTATTTACAGTTCACTTGATATTTGTTATTTCCAACAAGATTGGAAGCATTTGGAATATGCTAGCGTACTGGATTTGGTCAAAATTTGTATCTCTAAATAAATATATAGTAGTGGTTTTTTTGTTTATTTGTTTTTTAAAATCTCAGTGAAGATTTATATACAGGAGCTTTGCACAAATATATATATATATTGTAATTTTTATATTTTAAATACCTGATTACTATTTGTTTTTCTTCTCAAAGTCTCTATTTGTTTTGTTTTTGAAATATCTTTTTCAAATCAAAATATTTAAAACAACCAGCCTTCACTCTTCCCTCTCAAACAAAGAAATGAGCTTAAGTAAATCAGAAAATCTTCAGTTACACTGATAAAGAAACTTTTCTTAATAGGAGGGGGATTGGCCCAGTTTTGACAGTGAAAAGCAAATGACTGACCCATTGCTACGCACTGTCACACGTGCTGTAGCAAGAGACAGCCTGAAAGGCAGCGTGTCATATGGTTGATGTTTTGGTTTTAAATGCTAAGGGAAGTCTAAATGCTGGTAGGAAAAAGCAGCCTAGCAGCAGCATGCCAATGTGTCTCTTGCTACCTTTTTTTTTTTTTTCCCAGTTCACCTCTGTGAAGAGCTTCTAGCAGAGCATCTCCTCCTCACCACTGCAGATGCTGAGCCTTTCCCAGTCTTGCTTTCCAGCTCCCAGAGCTGAACGTGAGCAGCTGCGCAGACAGGGAAAAGGGGAAGCACTGCTACCAGGAGTACATCCCCTCTCTGCTGGTGGCTTGGTTAAAAAAGTATTTTGTGTGTCTCTGAAGACACTTTAAATCTAACAGACTAAGACGGGGTAAGAGTGAGTGATGTGGAGTCACTTTTGCAAAATATTGGCCATGAGTATTTGTGAAGACCCAGCTTTACATTCTGTCATGGGATTTTTAGTGTGTTCTTCCATTGCTCCAGACCCAGAGCAGACTTACTGAGTTTAGAAGAGCTTGTAAAGATGCTGGATTTGCAATATGCCGTTTAAACAGACTTCTCAACCATTCAGTATTGAGAAGATGAAGTGCTGATGCTGCTGTTTGTTTTCTAAGCTATAACTTATTATTTTTATCCCATGCCTCTTAGAGCTTTTGTACCACCTCCTGCAGTACATTTGAACAAAATAGCTTCAGCAATGAAACAATATTGCTGTGAAAATGAAAAAGGAAGTGCCAGAGCTGAAACAAAAAAGGAAATAAATTTATTATTCCACTATAGGTTATATTTAATTGAACTTGTGTAATGTACTTAGAGGGATTCAATAGAAGCTCATTACTTTTCTCAGTTTTATTAAATACACAACTTAGACTTAGAAATACGCAGGTACTGCACTATAAGAGCCACCAGCTACCTTGAATGGATGGCAAATAACTATCTAAATGATTCTTCATTTCCAACCCATATAAAAATGTTCTTGTTTGCTACTAAGAGAGAAGACTTAGACACCTGCTTATATATCTACACAAGTTTGAGAATTGCATTTGTGTTCCTGTGATGGTTTTACTCGGGTGGGCGGCTGAGTTCCACCACAACCGATCTCTCACTCCCCCTCCTCAAAGAGGAGCAAGGAGAAAATACGATGAAAGGGGCTCAAGGGTTGAGATAAGGACAAGGAGATCGCGCAATAATTATCGTGATGGGCAAAACAGACTCAGCATAGAGAGAAAGTAAGATTTATTGCTTATTACTAACAAGCTAGAGAAGTGAGAAACAAAGGAAAGAAACCGAAAGCACCTGCCCCCCCATCCACCCTCTTCCACCTCCTCCCCCCAAGCGGCGCAGGGGTACAGGGGAATGGGGGTTATGGTCAGTCTGTAGCGTTTCTTCTCTGCCACTCGTTCTTGATCACTCTCGTCCCCTGTGCTGTGGGGTCCCACCCACGGGATGCAGTCCTTGCCGAACTGATCCAGCGTGGGCTGTCCACAGGCAGCAGCTCTTCAAGAACTGCTCCAGATATGGGTCCGTACCACGGGGTCCATTCCTCAGGAGCAAACTGCTCCAACCTGGGTTCCCCACGGGCAGCAGCTCCTGCCGGGTCACCTGCTCCTGTGTGGTCTCCTCTCCACGGCCTACAGGTCTGGCCCGGAATCTGCTCCGGCAGGGGTCTTCCACAGGCTGCAGTCTTTGTTGGTGCAGGTCCACCTGCTCCACCGTGGTCTCCTCCACGGGCTGCAGCGTGGAACCCTGCTCCACCGTGCTACTCCATGGGCTGCAGGGGGACATCCTGCTTCACCACGGTCCTCACCACAGGCTGCAGGGGACTTCTGCTCCGGCGCCTGGAGCACCTCTCCCCCTCCTTCTTCACTGACCTTGGCGCCTGCAAGGCTGTTCCTCACTCCTCTCACCCTCCCAGCTTGTGAGTGGCGCAGCGGTTTTTCCCTGTCTTAAATATGCTCTCACAGAGGCGCAAAACAACATCACTTACTGACTCAGCTCTGGTCAGCGGTGGGGCCCTTACCAAACATGGGGCAGCTTCTAGATCCTTCTCACAGAAGCCACCCCTAAGGCCCCCCTACAATCCAAAACATTGCCACGTAAACCCACTACAGTTCCTTGGCCTCTCAAAAAAAAAAAAAAAAAAAAGACAGACCGAACGCAGCTAAATAAGAGCATTCAGGCTGCGCAGTGTAGAATAATGAAAGCAATTTAGATACATCTGGGATAATGCCACATTAACTGCATTAGTGAAGCATTTTCTCCCATAACGTAATCTGTCAATGGTCTTCTGTAACTGACAGTATAAAACTTCTTGTCAATTTTATTTTTGCATATCCATATTTTCTCTGACAATGGCTTTTCTTCTTTGTGAATTTATGCATTACATCACAACCTGCACTCTTAACTGCTTCACTATAAAAATCCACATGCCTTTCATCTGTGCTCTTTCACCATGTGTACTCAGAGAGCCCTTCTACACATGCCTTTCCAGCCAGCTTTGAGACATAGAGCTACTATTCTTCTGGTGGGAGAAAACATGGATTTCCTAGGTCTGAATATATAAGGATGTTTGACACTTGGAAGGAGGAAAAAATAAAAAAATAAAAACACAAATAGAAGTTACAGCTTTGCTGTCCTTGTTCACAAGTAGACTGAAAAGCCAGGTACAAAGTAAGCTGTGTCCCTTGTGTTAAACCTCCAGCTGGGCTGTAAAGCAACAGCTGGAAACAGCTAACAGAGATCTGCTCAGAAGCTAAGGAGTCAAGATACCTCTGCAGTCAAGAAGTGAGGCAAAGGACTAATGTCTGTGCAGCAAAGTGGAGCAAAAGAGGGCTGAGAGAGGAGTCAGGCTGGGAACAGGCTGAGTAGTGCTACATCTTCACAAGCTCTGAAGATCTGCCCTTAGGGTCCTTCAGTGCTTTGAATTCTTTGGCAGAAATCCGTCAAGGGCAGCTCCTGATATTCCACTGTACACTTCAGCTAGTCGTTTTGGAGAATCCTATTAGATGACTATAAAAAAGCAGGCTGGTAAATTCTGAAAAGCTGAGGCTCTTCCTCTTTTTACAATGATGGCTTACTGTAAAGGCAGCATTGGTAATTCCAGTTCATCATAAAGGTATTGCTTACAAATCATTCCTGTCTTTCATGTAGTTCTTCTTGACCTTTAGGACACATATTCCTATTGCTATAAATAAATTAAAAAAGTCATGCAACTGGCAAAGATCTGCAGAAACATTAACCAAAATTGGGATGTCATGCAAGTTAGTTCTTCCAATAATGTGTTTGCAACACAACCAGTGTGAGGCATGCCCTGAAAAAGAGCATAAAATACTATGCATCAAGAAATGCCATTGGGAAAGATCTGCAGCTGTGAGCAGTAATTGGTAAAGTGCTATCATCAAACCCCACATGGCCACATATGCAGAGGAAGACTCATAGCACATCAAGTGTAAAATGAAAGCTGTGATACAGACAGACATAAAGCCAAAGGAATATCAGTCAATATGCTGAAGTTGCTGGACAAGGAAAGGTCTGTTTCAGCAGACTCCAAAATGTTAGCAACTCTGAAAATAAAAAGAGCAGACCAGAAGAAAAAGTAAGTTGTTCTACTTAGTGGGGAAAGCTGATGTAGAGAAATATTCCACAGAAATTAGGTGCTGGACAAGATCATTATCAATGAGTAATACCACTGTGTCAGTGCTCTCACAAGCATGAAAATGATATACATCTTCACTAATCCATATGGATTTATGATGTCACATGGTCAGTCTACATTGCTTCATCTCCATCAGGCAAAGGCTACGGACACTAACCAATAAAACTGATGTCCTTCAGTCACAGTGAATGGATGAATGAGGAACACAGATCAGCAGCATCACGGAGTATAGTGGTGGATTAGGAGGCTAAGACAAATGAAATATGTGCTGGTATAAAATATTAAACTAATTATGAAGAGTGGTTCTGCATAGCCAACACCAGATGCTTTGATTCTGGTGACTAATCTGTTTGAAACACAAGGCTACATCACGTACAAGTGTAGTCCTGCACATTGGCAAAGTGCCCAGGTATAGTGACCCTGTGGTAGAATGGCAGGAGTGAGAATTTCCTGCTCACTTGTCTAGCTCTGAATAGTTCTCACGGTATTCCCTCCTATTTCACCCATCTGCACATTGAACAAAACTAAGGCTGTTCCCCTGAAAGAAAAGAGTTACTCAGACTGGGGGAAGAAGGAAAATGATCATAGAAACCAACTGATCTTATGGTATTTCAGGCATCATTCTCTCTCACAGCAGAGAGAAAGAGAGTGCTAAGATTTTGAAGATACATAGAGATCCCTTTCAGATCTATGGGCAGGGCCCATATGACTGTTCAGATCTCAGGAAGGGCCCATTTTTACTCTGTAGTTCCTTTGCTGAGTCAAGCAATGCAGATAAAATGTATATCTTGAAAATCTCCGATTCAGTGATACTGGGTGCAGTTTTATAGCCTGCATATTCTCTTGGACAGGGACTAACTACTTAGGAATTTTTGGTTTTAGGCATAAATCAGAATTATATGACTTTTGGAAATGTCTTACTACACAGAAAGAACAAGAGAATATCTCTTCTTGAAAGTGCAGATACTTTGGTTCACCATGGTTATTCCTTGGTGATACAGCACATGGCCTATGCAAGGCCGCCTGAAATCAAAACCAGTCAAATTTTTATGGTATAGAATGTGGTTTCTAGTGTCACCTAAAGAAGTAAGATGCTCAGCTATAGTGAAAGACACTGAAGATTCTTTTAGCGATTTTTTCCCCACCTCTTTTCCCACTTCTTTCATCTCCAGAATACTCTCTGGAGGAAAAGATCCAGCACTGCTAATAAATAAAATAACTTTAATTTCATAGACTCAGATGAAAGTAACAGCAAGTGTGATACTGGGACATATCCTATAGACTCATGTTTTGCTTATAAATGTTATTACATTGGCATTTGAATATATGGTTCTTCTTTCTTCCCTGTCCACTTTCCTCTTGGATACTTTTCCCATTTTCAGATCCTAATATACTTGCCTTCTGCAATATGTACAGGGGAAATAAGACAGAAGCCTGCATTTTTGTCTGGAATTATACTACATGAACTGGTGTATTTAATGTTATGGAACACCTTGGGTTTACCAAATTACAGATGACCAGAATGGGGCTTAAACACCCTGTTTTAATGATTTACTTGAAAGGCAGATGAACTTTGTATTCAGGTGAATGTCAACCTTTCTGCCTTCCCTTGATATTTGTATGCTTGCATGGGGAGCAACAAAAGGAATAAAAAGAACTGAAGAGATTTGTCTTATATCTCTGAGAAGTAACAGAACCAAAACCCACAAACCTTCTGATTCTGGTGTAGAGCATTCCTTCCAATATCTCTCTGCAATCCAATTAAAACAAAAAACAAACAAACAAACAAACAAAACCCACCACCACAACAATAACAAAACAACCAACAAATGAGGACATTTTGTTTAAATTAAGCTCACTGTCTGATTAGAAGCTCTGAGTAAGCACGTTGTAGAAATACAGGGTGTATGTAAGTAAGAAAGCTGTTTCTCTTGTTGATTAATCAAGTGAAAGTTTCATGGTTCAACTACTTTGCAATTGTTTTCCTGTGCTTTGCAAAAAGAGAAGATCATAGAAAGATATTTTTTCCTATGAAGAACATGCCTACTAGCTTGCATTGCAATTCTATTTTATTTTTATTTAACTACCATTCATCACCATTTACTTTGCAGCACTCTCTATGTCAAGAGCTTTAATTCAGATCCCATGTTTTCTGTGTATTTATTAGGAAGTCTTGATGAGGTCTGTCTTTCTGCCTTTTTGAATAGTGCACTTGTATGGTACCTCTTGGATGTGGAAAGGCAAACACGTTTACAGCACTTCAGCTTGATTGTAAAGTTCTAGGATTTGATTTTTCAGAGTGAAACCTCCAACAAAGACTGCTGTTTTATCTCTTCTCTCCCCTCATTTTATGCTCTTCGTCTTCAGAATTTTAATTTTTCTGGCCATTTCTGGGGGTGGTTTTTTTGTTTGTTTGTTTTTGTTTTCGTTTTTGTTTTCCTTGAGTCCATCCTGTTAATTAAATTACAGAATTTGCTTGGCTCTGTCAGAAAAATGACAGAAAAATGATCTGGATGTACCCTCTTCATATGACAAAAATGACTGAGGATGGTCACATCACATGTAGTGACACTGGAGAAAGGCAACATCCACAGGGCTTGTGAGAGGGGCAAGAAAGTTGTATATGTCTGAGATATCAGGCAGCAAGAAGGGCTGGGCTGGCAGACAGCTGAGAGGTTTTGGATGGTCAGATTCTTGACTTCTTGCATGCAGGTATGGTGATCCACCCAAAAGTAAGTGATCACATCTAGCTTTTTCCTCAGGCTTCTGTCTCAGTGGGTCAGTCAAGGCAAGGAGGCAATTATTCATCCTGGGAGCTATGCATTATCAGCAGAGAATTGGGAGGGAGGAAAGAGATTGCCAGAAAACAAAGGAAGGCTTCACTATCAATGCAGCTGGATCTTGCCTCAGTGAGCTGAACTTTATCCCTGTCTATGACATGTAATATTATTTTATGCTATCAAATCACTTAAACCCCACTTTTCTCACTTGCTTATAAGGTACTTCATTTCTCTGGTGTCTTATGATTAGAAGCGTTTAGGCATCAGAGCTAAAATTGAAATTGTACCTTAAATATGAAAATGCCCATCTAATGCTAAGGATGCTGAAAAAAGAGTTTCTAGTTGTCTCTCAAAATTGACATGAAAAATCAATTGATACTTTTGACCTTAAACTCCCTGTGATCCAGTAACCCATCTTTAAAATGCATATAATATCAAATACATCTCAATCATTTTAGAGGGGTGAAAGGTTGGGAAAATAAATTGGTATTTGGGAAGCTGTCTCATAGTAGAAATGTGTGAATTATATTTCTGTTTTTAGAACAGTTTGAAGAGTGTGGCACTAATAATTCCTGGAACTACACATAGAAAAGAAAGACTAATAAAAAATTGAACAGCTTTTCATAAATGATTTCTATCCATGCTGTGAATTGAATGAGGAGGTAGGGGACTCGTTAGCTTTTAATGCCTGTGATCATACTCCTAAAGAGGGTATCATAAG
The DNA here is from genome assembly GCA_011076525.1 of Nettapus auritus. Lineage (NCBI taxonomy): Eukaryota > Metazoa > Chordata > Aves > Anseriformes > Anatidae > Nettapus > Nettapus auritus. The sequence continues at coordinate 98,043,939 of CM021765.1, forward strand.
CATGAGGACTGTATTCAGATTGCACAAATCTGATTTTCAGATAATTAACTTTGTAAGCTGATTATGCTTTTAATATATTTTATTTTATGAATATTTACATATCCATACATGTTTGTGCATGTATGCTGACAGACTCACAAGTCATACTCAGCTATTAGTAAATATCTGTTGAGAATGCTGAGACACTAATACATGATTCTGGGATACCTTGAAAATATCAAGCTTTGGCTTTTAAGGTACCTGGGGAAGCTTTCTTTCTAATAATTTTAGGCTTTAATCACATAGTAGACTTTCATCTGCCATCGACGTAATTTACATCAATTGTGTAAAATTGTTGTCAAATCACCTTGTTAATATGGCAAATCACATATAAGAGAGGTTATTTAAATGAGATATAAATGTTTAAATAGCTTACAATCTTAGGATTAATAACATTCAAAATGTTGTCTGTGCTACTTGAGTCTTATAACCTTTCTCAAATGGATCCTTAGTTAATTATCTCTAAAACCGGCCTTTTAAAACATTATGCTGTGTCTAGAGATTGATATTTAACTTTTTTGTATTAATCATATTTAGTTTTAAGATTTGGAAAGGTAGTCCTCTAAGGTTCAGCTGACATTTAAACAATTATGTTGAGACTTAACATTGATATATTTTGGTTGCTTAACCCTTCTGTCAGCAGTTTTGTATTTTATGCAGACCTTGCTGGTGTGACACTGGCATTTATAGTAAAGCGCATTTATTTTAATAGAACATTTCTTGTCCTTGTAGTCATAGCAGTTATGATTATTATCCTAAAAAAAAAACAGTCTGAAGCTCTAATCGATCTATAGGACATGCTTTTCACATGCAGACATATGCATATTCTTTTTGAAAACTGATGCTGATGTGCATTAAACTGCAGACTGTTTATTATAAGACTATTTTAGGTTCCTCCAAATTTAATAAAGGAAAAAAAAAATAAGAGCAAAACAAAAACAGTAAAATGAAAACTTCTCATTTTTCAGTGGATAAACCTTGGCAGAATAGGCTTAGTGTTGATTACAAAAGCTGATAAGTTACTCCATGATTCTGGCGATTAAAGGCTACAAGAAGAAATTTTCATGATATAGATTAAGACAACTGGGAGTATTTAATTTAAAGCAACGTTTCTGGCATATTGTTGCTTATTATTTCTTTCAGGGCTGCAGAATTTATATTCTGGCTCCATCCTTACTTACTTTTTCTTAAAGTGATTTTTTTTTTATGTTTTTGGCAGGGGTCTTAGGGTGATGTACTTTGTACTATCAATCAGGCTCACTGGAAATATTGTACACATGTTGGTCTCCTTAATCAAGCTAGTATTTGATTGTAAGTCTGGAGAGCCATGTGTTTTCCATGTGACACTGCCATTTAAATGTTCTCCATTTTTGTGTAGTTGTACAAACATTTGACAGCTTCACTGGAACTAACCTAGAAGAAAATACAACAGAAAATGTAGAATGAGGGTTGTCAATAAATTGGCAATGGACAGAGGCTGAAGGAATTGCTGGTTTGGTTGAAGTGCTGCTTTTAATTTATGAACTTCCTTTGCTAATAAGCAGTTTCATGTGTTATAAATGTACCACCTGCTCCCTTTTTGCAAGAAAATACCTTTCAGTATACATATCGTGATATTGCTTATACATTCGAGTCCAATATTTTCTTTACATTGGAGAACCTAAGCAATGGGGAATCAGAATTAGCAAGCAGCTTGCCTTCTGCTCTCAGAAGTATTTTCTTGAACTTCTCTCATGTCTGAACTGTTTTACATGAATCTCTCTGGGGGTACCAGCTTCAGGTAGGGTCCTTGTTTAGGGAGGGGGACAGAGGAATCTTTCCAGCAGGCCACTTATTTTTCAGTGTTGTGAAGGGCCTAATACTATAGCTTCCTCCTTCTAGAGGACATGGTTTTTCCTGGACACAAAGATCAGTGCAATGTTCTGTAAACCTACAACATACCAAAGAGAAGTCTTGATATAGCTTATATATATATATATATAGCTTGCAATATTTGTATAAAAAGTATTATATCCTAAGAGGAGGCACAGAGGACAGATCTCAAACTGCTACTACCACTCTGTTGAGTGCCTTTTCCTGGAAGGAGAAAGCAAACCCTGCAGGGCCTGATCTGCTGTCTTGCTGGCTGCACAGGCACAAGCTGGGCATGTTGCTGCCATTCCTCTACATTTCCATTTATTTTCCCTCCCTATGACCAGCAGAGCAACCAGACTAATCTGAGTGTCTTCTCTGCTGGGTCTGGTGGGCTCCCCTTCTCTGGGATGTCGGTGCTGGGGAGGGAACATGGAGGGGGAAGGTACTGTGCTGTGTGCAGGGAGGCACTGCCCCGTGGAGTGGGAGCTGCAGCTGCAGTGTGTGCTTCAATCCCCCGCAGAGACAGGAAGAAGAATCCTGAAATACATATCCAGCTGCCACAGGTACCACTCCCAGGCCACGCTTTCTGAAGGGATTTTTTATAAAAACAAAAGAATCTTGTCCTGAATTAATGTCATAAATGACTGACACTTCAGTGACATGAAATCTGATGTTGGGATTCAGATTCCTGAGAGCATGTCAGGTTGCATTCAGGGGCACCAGAGAAGAACATGACCTTTTTTTTATGTTCACACAATTCAATAGTTGGCAAATACTGTGCCATATATATAGTTTTGGTATATACTTTTGAAAACAGTAAATTCCTGAATTTATGCAACAGCTAGGCAAACAAGAAAGGATGGAGGGAGCTGAAATATAGAAGAGGTGCCAGTATTACTCATCCTCCTCCCACTCTCTCTGTTGGTTATATTTTCTTTAACAGTAGAATCCAACAGTAAATTTTAATGTGTGCTTTTTTTTTTTTCTTCCAAATTTCTATTTTTAGATTTTTAGGTAGAAGACACTGCCAAATAATTTTAAGTATTCATGCCCACAGAAAGTTCCAAATTAACAGCCTTTGAGGCTGTTAAAATCCTAAAATCCATAGCTCAGACAGGGCACAGCAAAGGCAGGATCTATATAAGCTTCAGGCCTCTGTGATGTGCTTCAGGTCTGGTAGTATTCCTACTGTATGACCTTTCTGCTGACACTACCTGTAAAAGTAATGATTAGTGGAAACAATTTTATGGTATGGGCTCTTGCTCCTTGCAAACAATGCTAAGACCATTCTTTCACCTTGTCAGAAGTTCAAAACACTCAAATGGACTAAGTTTTCAGGACTTTTTATCTTTGTGTGGTTAGTGATCCCTCCAGTTACTCAGACCTTCAGCATCCAAAATGCTTTTTTTTTTTTTTTTCTTACTTTCTTTTTTCCCCCCCCAGGGATTGAGAACTATTTCTGGTGACACATTAATGCACTTATCATTTCCAGTATTCAAGTGAAAGGTACAGTATTGATAGACTAAGTTTTGTGTCATTTGTGAGCTCAATACTCCCAAGTTACCAAACCCCATTAAGTGCCTGTATCATCCTGAAGTGTACAACATACATACTTTGTTCGTTTATGGTAAAATGCAAGGAGGCTGGTTGCAGCTACTCAAACAATTCCATCTGTGCTTGTTTTCAGTAAGTAACTGCTATTTTAATGGACATTTGGGGATCTAATGCTTTCATTTTCCCCTGAATTGAGGGAACGTTTAGTGAGGGAAAAAAAAAAAAAAAAAAAAAAAAAAAAGTGTTCTATCAAAACCTGAATTTTTAAAGAAAAAAAATTACTTGGAATTTTTTCATGAAAATTCATTTAATCTTTGTTGAGGATGTTTGCTGCTTTTATTCTAATTTCCTACATCCTGTAGCGCTATACAAACCATATTTATAGGTGGTGACCTGCCTGCCTCTTCAGCATAAGAAATTCTGGTGGGAGATGCTGTAGAATCACATGGGAAAAAACATTACTTCTAGCAAGGGCTTGTATTCAAAGATAAAACAAGCCTGCAAGTGTGATGAAGTACATGAGGGAAAGCTTGGATAGCTATAGTAAGAACATAGCATTACAAGCTGAGTTTGATAGCTTTGAATCATTTAAATGTATATGGTTTGCTTGTGTGTCTGACCTTGTTGTGATTAATACTTAGGTCTAGAACTGCAAATAATATTCCCCTCTGCTCCACAGCAGGCTTCTTCAGCTTCAGCTTTGGAGGGCATGTGCTAACCAATGCATAATTTCTAAGGGGGTGTTGCTTGATCTGCTGCCCTAGACATACTTCTGGCATTGAGGTCCATCTGATATTCAGAAAGCATAGGAGAAGAGGCAGAAAGCCAGATGTCATGTATTAAAGACCTTGTCTTACTTTTGATGACAACTCTGGAAAGCAGCATTTGGCACGTCTCTTGCATCAGTAACAGGGTGATATGAGAACAGTGTGATCTTCCGATAGCTCACGTTGCATCCTGACTTTAGGGAGGACAAACAATTGCTGAGCAGGTCAAGGTGTTAACAGCCTCATTTTTGTTATTTTTTTTTTCCATCTAGTGGTTTATTTCAAAATGTTAAGGGAAACACTAAAAGCTACCAATTATGCTTATTGTTTAACAAGTACCTGAATCAATTTATGAGTCCTTTGAGATTATGTCTACCTGTATAAGTGCATAATTTGAATACTGATTACATTTTTCTTGAAGTAAGACTAATTTGTTCAAATGTATACCTTCCTCTATAATTTAGGTTCTGGATGCCATCTAATTCATAATAATGACACATTATAACCCCAATATGTGGTGTAAGCTAGAATATGTTCATAAAGTATATCACTGAAATTGCCTTTCTTCTTAGTACCCCGGTTCTTTGCACAATGTATAACCTGTGCTAAACATAAAACATTCCCAGCTAAGCCTGTGACAAAAACAAAACAAAACAAAACAAAACAAAAAAAAACCCCCCCCCCCCCCCCCCCCAAGGAAAAACAATCCTCCATAACCCCAGACCAACAGCCACAACAACAGATGGCTCTCTAGTAAAATTTTACCTAGTTTCATCATAGCCAAAACCAGCAATCATGCTTCGTTCAGGGACGGGTTTCTCCTGAAGGCAAAATTAGTTGCTTCATTAGGAATTAAGTTTCGGATCTTTCTATATCCAGTCAGCCCAAATACACGCAGTACACACTGTATGTTTTACATTCTACCCATAAGTGTTTTCCAAAGGCAATTCAAATAGTGGGAAAAATTAGAGAAGAGAATGGCCTGCGGTTTTCTTACATAAGTTACAGCCTGTTGGATATTTCACAGCTAGTAGTTTGGCACTGCTGCGATCTATTGCAAACAGATGGATTTTTTTTTTTTTTTTTTTTTTTTTTTAAAAAAACTACCTTAGTACTTCATTTTCATTCCTAAACGCCTTTTATTTTATCATCAAGGGGCAGGTTCATTATTCATTTATCCAGATTGCTACAGCAATAAGATGGGGCATCTATCCAAAGCCTTAGGTAGTAATATAGTATTTCTGAAGTACCTTAAGTCTAAGGAGATACTGTTTACTCATGGAAAGTAAAACTGTTAAGATCTTAAAGATAACTCCTCCATCTTTATCTCAAGTTATTTGTGTTATGCCAAGTATTGTCCAAAAGATATTTTAAGGTGCAATTCCTATATAAATGGTGAAATTAAAAATAAAAATAAAAATCCTGCAGTTCCATGTGATTCATGTTTATAATGCTTTTTAAAATAATGCATTCTAGCTGTCCAAACATTTGATTTGATATATGTGGAAGAGCTGAGGCTTCATCAAAAGAATATACTTTGTCTGACTTTCAGCTTCATGCTTAAAATTGCATGAAGGCTTACACATTTCTACAACTAAAGTTTACTTAAAATTAAATATCATAATTACTGTCATAAACATTTACTAATTATTAACTTTTATATTCCATATACAGTATTTTAATAATCAATTTCATCCCACTGTTTCCGTTTTAATTAATTTATTTATTGACCCTATTGTGGTGGGTTGACCTTGGCCGGCTGCCAGATGCCCAGCTGATCTCTTCAACAGGGTGGGGGAAGAAATTAATATGGAAAAGCTCATTGATTGAGATAAAGACAGGGAGATCACTTACCAGTTATTGTGAGAGGCAAAACAGACTTAGCGTGGGGAAAATTAATTTAATTTATTACCAATTAAGGTAGAGTTGGATGGTGAGAAACAAAGACCAAAAAAGAAAATAAAAAGATCACAGGCCACAGCTATTTCAGGGCATATTCACCTGCTCTGGTATAGGGTCCTCCATGGGCTGCAGAGGAGTATCCAGTCCATTGCCTGGAGCACTTTCTTTACCTTGGTGTTCACAGGGTTGTTTCTCACACTTTTGTTTTTCCTCACTCCTCACACACCAAGAAGCATATCACCCTTTCTTAAACACGTTTTGCCAGAAGTGCCACCAGGTCAGCTGATGGGCTCAGCTGTGCCCTGTGGTGGGTCCACTGAGGATGTGGCCGTGCCCAGTATGCAGCAGCCCTGGCCTCTTCTCACAGAGGCCACCCCTGCAGGCCTCACTGTTGCCAAAACCTTGCCACCTACACCTAATACGCATATGTTTGATTCAAAGTAAAGATCTTGTGTGGTGTTTTTCTACAGTGGTGTTTTTTAGAAATGTATGGGATGAGATTGATAGTTTTCTTCTTTCCTGCCCATAGCTTGCCAATTTTCAGATTCTAAGAATCAGATGCCACAGTCTGACTGTGCACCTGATAACTGTCCATACACTGCCTGTTGTATCACAGACACAAAGTTATTTTAAAAACTGACCTCCCTCCTCCATTCTGTTAATATATGTCAAACAGCTATTCTGTGTTTCAGCAAAGAGGAAAGGGATGGGGAGCAGAGGTTCAAGCAGCTCCCACCCCGTGTGGCACAGCTTCTCTGGCCACAGGGCTGTGGCCCAGCCCCTGAGACCACAGGTCCATCCGTGCAGCCTCTGACACCTTTCCAGCTCTCTTGGGTCAGAAATGGCACTGGCAGTGCTTGTCTCAGCTGGAGGTAGGCACAGGTGTAGCTGAGTGAGTTTTGGCAGCTACTCTTGGCATGAATGCAGAGGAGACATTAGCTTTTCATGGGGTGATAGCTCCTGGAGTGGGTAATTCTGTGATGATGATAAGGAACGGCTTGCATGAGTAAATGGTGTAGTCTCTTGGTGAAGGGAGATGGGAGAAGGCGCAATCCTGTTGAAAGAGGTGAGTGGTAATGAGGAAAGTGGCAGGCTGACGTTCCTGTAGGGGTAGGGGACCCCAGCACCTATTGCTCCAGATGGGAGCATCCTGTAAACAGCTCCTGATTACAGTCTTTGCTTCTCATATCCCAAAATAGCAACGGCTCTGAGATATCGTGTGAGCTCCATTCTTAACTAGTTTTTAATATAATCTCTCTCTCTTTTCTTGTTAAGGACTGCTGACATTTACATTGGGTTTTCACTGCTGTATACAAGTTTAGATTTCTATCCCCCACACTCTCTTACACTGACAGCAGGTTGATAAGACACTCTCACCTTTTTTTACCTATTTATAAACAGCATTTTGTCTCCTTTCCACTTCTTTAAGAGTTACAAAGATTTTATTTGGATTTCGTGCTTTTTGAAAAGCATTGAATTAGAAATAAATGGCAAAAAATATTTTTGCATAAGTGCCCAACTGTACTTTAATTGCAAAATACACAGTAAGAGCCAGTTATTTAAAACACAGACTATCTAGGAGAATATAAAATGTGAAGTTAGAACCTGAAATTAAAAAAAAAAAAAAAAAAAAAAAAAAAAAAAAAAACTGATATACTGACGTATATTTTATGTGGTATGGATTTCCATCAGGAAAAACTGACTGCCCTTTATTCCTTATACTACGCATCATTCCACAGTATGGGTGTGTTATCTCTCAGCCTGCTTTGCTAGCTATTTCCCACAGTAATACTATGGTATAGCTTTGACATTAAAATAGAATTCCTTCTCTATATTAGCAAAAAATACTGAAGTTCATCATTGCCTGAACTGTGTGGAAATCAGTGGAAATACCAAGGGATAAATTTAGCTTGGGTGATATACAGAAGAAACATTAATTTTCAGGAAACCAAGAGAAAATATATCTTTATCATTGATTTTTTTTTTTCTAAGTGTTTTACAAATGAACATACAGTCCCTTTAAAAATCAGCATTCCAAAATACCAGATTTATATCTATTATGGATGAGTCAACAATGGAAATGAGTTGACAATTAATTATACTTCAGTGATCTTTTGCCATAGTATTTTAACTTAAATAAAAAATGGCCATTCTTTTTAACACACTAATGAAAAAAGTAAACTGTGGTGAAATGCTTAGGGTGAGATGCTCGTATTTGGGTGATTACAGGTAAACCATCTGCATGTAGCATGGTTACACTACTTCAGTGTTAATATTTGTTTGGTTGGTTTTTATTTTTTCTGTGTGATTAAGCTAACATAAGAAAAAAAACCACTACCACTTATTCATTGAACATTTCCATTGCTATTAACAGAAATTAATGCTTTTAGATGTCACTGACAATGTGTGTTCGACAAGTCTTTTCTTTAACTATTGTGTCATGCTATAAAACCTACAGTCTATCTAGTACTAAGGTTACTTTTGGCTTCCTAGTTAAAACACTCACAACAGTTTCACATTTCTCTTTCTCTAAAATTCTATTGCTTACCCTTATTGATCAACACAGAGGTTTAGCCTTCAAAATACAGAAGCCTTCATATTCATATAGCTGTTAAAACTGATGTAACATTTCTTGAATCCATCCCCTAACAGGGGATACTACCTCACCTTCAGATAAAGCTAGGAGATCACACTTCTCAGTATCACACTAGATGTGCTTCAGATAATTTTGTTCATTTAAATTTTCCCCAAATACAATTTGTACGTTAAATTATGATTTGTTTTAAAACAAAAACAAACAAAAAACAAACAAAAACAAACAAACAAACAAAAACTTTTCTGAGAAAGATACAAATTTTAGGAGAGTTTGTTTTCAGATTTTCTTCTTAAAAAGTCATTAAGCCAAAACATTTCATTTCACCTTTTTCAGAATTGAATATTTTGTCTTTTTTTCTTCATGAGCAACTTCCTGATAATTATTTTGATTCTACAGTAGTTTTCCAATGTTCTGGTAACCTTCAAAAAGTCTGAATCACAATGAGTATTTATTGTTAATTTACTTTCTGAAATGTAAAATGTCAGACTTAAGCGCTACATTAATCTCATTCTTGACTTTTTAGTAATATGTTTCTCATTTTGTTTCTATTCTGAGCAGGGAGTAAACATCCCAAACCCCAACATTTGTCGCAAATATAATTGGATTCCTTGGTAGTATCTCCTGGTAAAATTCCTTTTTATGACTTATAGGTGATTTACAAGAACACCTAATTTGAGGATTGTGCCTGAAAGTGTGTAGGTGATATATATAATATCTGTGATATCTGTAATCTCTATGAATGGCAAGAATTTTGATCTTTGTAAGTACTTGTGCATGCCACTTTATGGTTCAGCAAAATAAAGTAAAAGGGTAAGCTGGCACCCAGCTGTAAGTGGATACTGAAGACCAGGAAAAATACTGTCCTAGGCCTACTACGATTTGTCTAACAGCAAGTCCCCCACTCAGCAAGATTTCAGTGAAGGACTTAGGCTATGTTCTGTGTGCTCACATATTAGGTGCTGTAGACAAATTGGTAGCATGCTTGGGAGAAGAAAGTACTTAAGATAGCCATTCCTGCCACCATGGAGGTCTTAAAATGAGACTACCAAGTCACTATTATTACATCACATCTTTTTCTGCACACTCCTCATATTCATTTCCATTTTATTTTATTCCAATGTGGCAGCAATACGGCTGTGTGCTACGCAAGCATATGCACTTTCAGTTCATTTTTTTGAAGGATCCAGCTTCTCCTTTTTCATCTCTAATTCCAATGTACATTGAAAGGAATTAGCATCTGGAAGGATTAAGACATTCTAAATTTGCAACTTTTTATTCAGATGATAAATACTGATATCCAGTGTGGTAATTCTGTATGGTCCTTTCACTGGATGCTAGGATGGAGCCCTGTGGGATTTTCTAATTCTGAGGAAAGATACTGAATAAGAGAGATTAAATCTTCTGGAAGATTTTGGTTGCTAAGTTATTTTAAGCATTAAAAGTTCCTTTTATTTTATTTTATTTTCAGTAGGAACAGTGCATAATAGCTAATTAGGCCCTTAGGGATCAATTTTCAAAACAGTGTGCAGGAGGTGTGAGCACAAACTTTATTTGTTAATGGGTTTTGTGAACATACCTCCTGTGATTTTTCAAAATGTAGCACAACAAAACAGCAATCTTATTGGAGAAGCACATTTAAATATATAGAATATGGTATATTTTTCTTCAGGGCATTAAATAGATGACAGATGTAAAGTCCACAGAGCGTTTCTATGGCCATTATATTTCACTTGCTCTAACCTGTAAGTGTAAAGACATAATATGATATTCTTTGCTGCCCTATAGTAGGAGCCAATCCCACAGTGCTTACCTCCTCTTTGCTTAAAGGAGGAAAAGTAAGGAAAGATTGACCCCTGATTTTGGTGATGATATATATATACATATATGTATATATAAATTTTAAAACATTTCATTGTAGCATTGTAAAGATCATTCAAGGTATTTAGAATATTTTGAATTAATTAAAAGTAAGCATATGATTCATGCAAAGTCTGGACAGCAATATTTTATCTAATTCTCCATTTAAACTGGTGGGAAAGTTTTTATTATTGCAAAGGAAAATGAAAAAAAAAAAAAAAGGTTATATTTTCAGTGTTAAATAAAAATAAATTCCTTAAAACCTGGGAGTGTTAAAGTATGTTAGCAGAATTACTTATTATCATCTACAGTAATGCTGGAGGGCATGGCTGAAAGAATGGATTCAAAGATAGGTGGATGCAACTGGAGGCAAGGTAAAGTGGATTCAGGAGACACATGGCTGTACATTAAACACACAGAACGTTTGTTTGGGTGATATTCCAGTTCTGTTTAGAGAAGTGAAGGTTCCTCATTTCCAGCCAGGTCAGAATGTAGGCAGATGAGCTCAGGTTTGTTTGCACCTTTATATGTCAATATACCTTCAAAGTTGAAATGAGGATCTGGATCCACATGACCAGATGCTTCTAACACATATGTACATCCAGGGGTACATACAGCAAATCTTGTGTGTATAAATAACTTCCCCATGGAAATAAAATAAGTTTGTAAGAAAGTAAATACGTCTGCTGAACACCAAGCTAGTGTCTCACCAGGACACTAGGACAGTTTTACACAGAGCTATTTGCTGATTATAAAACAATCTATAGAAATCAGCTGCTTTTGTGTTTTTCAAACTCCAAACACAATTCCAACCCACCCTCACTATGAGAAGATTTTGATTTGAAATACTTGCAGCTTATATAAATGACAACAATTTCTGTCCTGAGTGGAAAAAAAGATTTGTTGTCTTAAATATTTCATTGCTCAAGTGGCACCTATTATCTAGAAAACATTAGATTTCTCAGGGAATACAAAAGATATTTAAAAATATGTGAGCATAGATAATCACTGTAGATAGGTGATTTTATTTCTTAATGTTACTGGACAGTTGCCTAAAGTGGCAAGATTCATTACACTAGAATATAGATTTGACCAAAGTACGCAATTTTTTCCTTCAGTGCACATTTAATGGAATAGTACAGTAGTCTCAGAATATTTATATTGTGGTACATGATTGGAAAGTAGACAATGTATATTTGTTGCAGTTATATTGTTTTATTAGTGAATATTGCAATCCTGGACTTCAGGATGCCAATTTTGAATGTTTATATATAGCGTCATATATATTTACATTTAGTTTAACAGATTATGAAAGTGCTAACAGAAAGGATCATTAACACTAACTCAAAAATTATGTGATTAAGTGCTTCATTTAAAATATTTTGCTTACAAACATAACGTTGTATCTCACAAATCTCCTATATCTCCAGTAAAGTTTAGCTAGGCTGTCAATTGTGATATCGACACCATAAAATCATGAGGTAGGGCTGTACTCCAGTTTAACAGAGATTCTATGATGAGAAAAGATTACTCGAGTTCCAATATTACCTGTTATCTGAATAAATACATTTTTTTTGGCTATATGTTTTTGTACTTTGGCAAATTCTATATATAATCTTATCATTAATTTTTTGTTAGTTCTTTACCACCCTAACCCCTTGACTGCAAGCACTGATAGACAATCCGCGCTTTTAGGTACCACATGCACAGACTATAGTTGTTGAAATATCTAGAATTATGGAAGCAGCCAATGTGGAATAGTTATATGATAATATATCTTCCATGTGAAGACTCCTATTTCAAAATGAGAGTCATATTTTTCCTACTGTAACTACCAATATTGTACATACTAAGTTAGACTACTAGCAGCTATTGTCCTCCAAAAATGAGTGCTTACTGGGGTCATTCTTTCAAGAATGGTATTGCAATTAATTTTTTTTTTCCTTATCTTTGTTTGGAATGTTTGCACCATAAAGACAAACACTGAAAGAAGCAGAACAGTACTTTCCTCTCTGTGTTTCTGTTAGACAAGGTTACCAGAGTTTCTACTCTTTTCATACAATGCAGCTGAGTTTGGAAATGCATACTTAAATTTAATAGAAACAAAAAGATGTAAATGGTTGAAGCTCTTTGCCAATAGACACCTGATATGGGTAATACTTTATTTTTCCTTTCTGCAAAAGTGAGGTGATTATTTCTCCATTTTCTATGCAGATTGTGTGTAGCTTCAGGGCAGTGTTTCTTACCAACTGTTTATAGTGCCCAATAGCATGACCCTCACCCCTTCTCAGTCCTGATTGCTAGTGATAATCCTATTGCGTAGATTATTGATTTTTTTTTCATTTAGTTTAGCCAAAAATTGAAAAAAAAAATCTCTCAACACTTGCATGTCTTGCTTCTTTCTGACTTCTTTGTAAGACATTTTCAGCAACATTCAGTCTTAAGCTGGATGTCATGTGTGAGACAGTCTCTATATTTTCCTGTCTGTATCGCACTATGACACAGAAAATCTCTCTGGGATCATTATTGTTTTCTTTCCTATTACAAACATCATTCTCCCCATTCTCCCTTCAGTCACTTCTACTTTACTTCTCACTTTCTTAAAGCTAGCTGCTGCATCACCTACCATACTGTCCTTCCACCCACGCACTCTTTTTCCATTCTGCTGTTCCCTTGTGTCCATACTAGTCCTCTTACATTCATTCCAGGATGTCTGCTTTCTACCCTGCCTAAGGTGCCATCACATCTTCTTTCCCCAGCATTTTATTTTTATTTATTTTTCTACCTGATCCGGTATGCCAGAAGGGCCCTTCAGCAAAACTCATCCTTTCCTACCACCTTTGCCACCTGCCAGGGGTGAGCAGGGTTTCATACAGTGCTTACTAAGAACTAATTGTTTATAATTAGGTAGTCTAACCAAGTTTTTAAATACTTTTGTTAGCCTCAAAGAATTTCTTACATGACCTCTATATCCTAAAGGGATCATAATTTCCTAAAGTGACAATCAATCAAGCTTCCTGTACCTCTTTGAAGTACTCTTTACAATGATTCTTGAAGTTCCCACTTTGTCTTGCAAACATAAGTGCATTAGGAAATGCTGATAAGTGCACTCAGATCTTGTCTTACGGTACCCATGTATAAATGCTGCGACTATATATGACAAGAACAGCTGCAGTGACAGCCTTACTAGGCTGTAGCTAACACAGAAATCTTGGTATCTTTCAATAGAATAACTATATTAAAATGAGCATTAAAATGTAAGAAATGCTAGTCGAGATTATGAATTTTCACAGGATGAACAGCTGAAAGTTGAGTTCAAATATATCCTCCTAAATCAGGATGGCTTATTATAGCAACACTGTGAGTTTGGCCTAATGTTTATTTATTACTAATGTTTGGGACAAATGGGACCCAGAAGCATTAATTTGTGATGTATTGTAGTGACTGTAGCACCTTGGTGCTGATGTGTATTGATTATTTTGCCCTTCTAGGAAGACATCTTTAATCAATTAATCACCTAGCTAAGATATTACTACATAAATTACAATCATATTTGAATGAAATCTGGTAATTATCATAGATGAAAAGTGCATTTTTGTTTAGTGACCTCAGATATAAAATTTATAGAAATAGTACTAATGCATTTCTCCCATTACAGAGTTCTATGGTACACACAAATAGCAATAATGTCAAACAAATATCATGAATAAAATAGTCAAAAATAGATGAAATTTTTCCTGTGCCAACTCCTCATATTTGTTTATTGAGGACTGTGGATCCTGAATCTCAACATACATTTCTCAAATAGACTTCTAAGCAATAAGGATATTATGTAGTTGAGACATCCAAGAGAGTGTTAGCGAAGAAAGTTTTCTTTGGTGCCTCTTGTTCTCCAGTTACTTAATTTAGAGCTGGCAAGTTCTATTCTTCAGAATATTTTTGCCTCCTGGAGGCATCCTCAACTGCACAAAGATGCTCTTTAGAGGACGATGAATTCTTCAGAAGAGTAGTTTTTTAAGTAAAGGTGAAAGGGATGTGGGGTTGAATGACTTGAGAAAAATGTACATGAATCAAGACTTCAGCCATCCTGGTTTGTGTTTAAAGTTATGGAGTACAAGGATGGGTTCATTTTCCAAAAGCTAGTCTCCAAGATGACATATTGCTCTTGATGCAGTACTGCAGTGCTGCCATATTGGTTGCCAGAGGGATGGGACAGGCATATTAAATTTTAGATTGCTCTGGCTCCATATAGAAATTTGAGCTCTAAAATAGTGAATTGACAAAAATGGCATGAAGTCCTGATGTCTTCACCTGGAAGGATGCAGATAATTGATTTGGACATGTATCCTGACAAAACCATGCAGTTTTATAATATTGAGTACATATTGAAGCATTTATAAGGAAACTCTAAAGCAGGAAATATCTTGTATATGACTAAGATGTTCTAAGGACTAGCATGTCATGCAACATTTTACAGGCATACATGCATGCATACATGTACGTGTATTCAAAGATAAAAAACAGGTCAAGTTTGATATAAGTTATTAGATAAGATCCGTATGCTGAACACCATGTCCCACTTGTAGCTCTTAAAATGGGAACTAAAGAAAAGCACTGCTTTTAAAGAGCTTAGAAGTAATTTTCAACCATAAGGTATCAACTATAAATAAATTAATTCAGACCTTGATGTACATAACCCAAACAATTTCTAGTCAAAGAATAGCGCAATGGAGAGTCCAGTCTCCGACTGACTCTATGTCAGCACAGCCTTGTCCTTTGGCATTTTGCAGTCTAGACAATAAACTACTCTGTTTGTGATGGAAAACCTGGCTCAAAAAATTCTTGGATTTAGTGTATCTAGACAAAGTAGCCATGCACAAGCACAAATTGAAATGAAATACCTTTTACCAATACCTCTAAGTGGAAAGGTTTCATGTTAGCCAAATACACCTCATAGAGAAGTTAAGTTTCAAATAAAGCTGGTTATCATTGACAGATTTAATTAGGAAGTTAGTAATGAAAATGTCCATGTACGGTCGTAATGCAAGAGAAGGGGGAGTGTGTCATCCTTTTCAAACAGTGAAGTTGTTTTCTTTCAAATGGCAAAGGATGTATCTCAGTCCTGAGTCCAAACATTTGGACAGTGGCAGTACAGGTGCAGAGTGGCTACCTCATGGTGTGGTTCACAACTGGCCACTGACCCTGAACAATAAGACAGGGAGACAACATAAAGAGCTATGGAGTTTTAACCTCATTTAACACAACACACATTTTGTTTGCACAAATTTGTTTGGAATATAGGAAAGACAAAGAGAAATCCGTTAGCTGGTCTTGGATTTTTGAAAAGTCATTGCAAGCAAGCATTCGGACTACTGCAGGATAAAATGGGTATGAGATCAGACTCAGATCTTGTAACTACCAGCCTTTATAGAAATTACTCCTTGGATTAATATGAGTAACTAAAAATTTCCTTGCTTTGTTGTAGGGCAAAGTAAAGTATAATTATTAGAATATTGTCATTGTGCTGTACCGATGTGATTAATCTGCAGCTAAAGACTTGGAGAATACAGTTAGATAAGTCTTTCTTTTCTCACATTTGAATCAGGAAAGCATTGTCAAACGCCTTCAGACTGCGTAGGGGATAAAAGGCAATGATGGTTTGAAGCTATGTCATGCTAAGTAAACACCCACATGATAGTATGTATGAGAAATATCCTACAAGGAGTTCTGGAAATCTTGAGAATATTTTAGTAGAACTCCTGCAGCTCTGTGTATGACAAGATTAAAACCAGGATACTTGTCACAGGTTATGTCTTTACAGCAATGGCTGCGATACAGAGAAGAGCTACATCAGTCACATGTGAACAATTTATGCTAGGTACTGGTAATGGCTATGGCCAGAGTGCCATGGAGTTTAGCACAGACTCTACTTTTTAAGGCAAAGCTACATAGTGTTACACCAAGAACATCATCAGTATTTCAAATAATTATTTCAACGCTAGTTCAAATGTCGCTCACTACATCAGACACAATCAAAAAATATATACTGAAAACAAGCAAAAAAGGAAACACAGAAATAAGGACTTTTTGACTTTTTGACTTTTTTTATTTTTTTTTTTTTTTTTTTTTTATCAACCCCAAGGAGAGAATCTGAAAGAAAGAGATGGACTTCCAGGCACACAATGAAAAAACCCACTGACTTCATTTAGGTTGTTCCAGAAATGTCTAGCTTAAACCAGATCAGAATCCAGCCCTTTTTTCAGACATATATTCAACAGAAAAACATTAAAAAAAAATAAAAATCACAGCAGTGATTGAAAGTGGGGTGTTTGCTACTGAGGAAAATGCATATCTGGGAAAGCTACAAACCAGCAAACTATTTTTATAGTGCCTAGACTTGAAAACCTTAATATCTTCCAACATTTTTACTAGGGTTCACCATGTAGGAAAAATCCTCTTAGGGGAATCCATATGATTTTGCAATCCACAGCATTATATTGTTCCCTTTTCAATCTGTTTAGTGATGCATTCATCAAGGTTTTTAGGTGCTGAGATTTTTGTGCAACCTAGATAATTTTGTGAAAAAGTGTTTTTGTATATACACAGCATAATGTGTGTGAACAAGAGGGTATGGGAAAAAGCATGAGCCACCAGGTTCAAGCAACAACAAAAGTCTGTAGTTATGAAAAAACTGTGGCTTGAAAAAATATAGTGAAAAAAAGACATGTCACGTACTGGATTTGTATTTGATATGCAATTTACAGTTCCAGATCATCCTTTGGTTTTCCTATAAAAGAAAAAAGTAGACATGGTTAAGAATACACATGGTATCAGCATTAATGTAAGAACAAGTTAAGTGGTTCTGGATCAAGAAATGAGATTATAATGAACTCAGTGTGATTTCATTGAGGTAAAAGAAATTTAAACTTGATAACTATTCATAAGAAGAATAGGTACTATGTTAGCATTCTGTTTCCCTGGAGGTGAAAGAGCCTTGACAGAGCTGTTTCTCTCATTAAAAGGCTGACATGACTTTGTCCTATAGGATTTGCTGGCTTCACTAGAAAATTTCCAGTCATCTGACACACGTGTTCTTCTATTCCTAATGGATGAACAAGTCTAATTTAGTATATACATATACAATTAAATATCTCCATGGCTCTGTTGAAGTGGAAGCTTGCTAAACTGTTTTTAAAAAGAGATTTAAATCAGAACTGTTGGGCATAGGGTCTTATAATTCAAGTTACGTATTACTGAAGGGAAATGTCAGGATACTCAGTTGAAAAAGGGAGCCACTACAGGGAAATCGCACACATTGGGCCAGATGTGAATACACTGTAACTGTACCAAGTCCCTTTATTATTGAATGTTTTCTAAATTATTTGATGAAGCTGTTGCAAATTAGATTCTATCTAGACTTGACAGTTAAAAATATTTCTAATTATTTAATTCAATTTTACTCCTCTTTCCAATGAGATAAGACCTATACTGACCTTAAAAACTGAGTGAATTTATACATAGGTTTGTGGACAGATATTGCTGTATCTAATATTAATTAATTTGGAATGGTGATCAGTATGATGTATATTATAGTTTAAAAATAATTATTAGAATATTCAATTTTAATTCATATCTATGCAAGAAATTCTTTCAACCTTAAAATATGTGTTAAAAGTCAATATTAGTGTAAATAATAATAATAATAATAATTAAAAACAAACAAACAAACAACAAAAAAAAACACAGTAATTTCCTTGCCAATTTTATATTTCTCTGCTCCCAAACATGGCCTTTCCACAGCTCAAAGCAATTTCTTGGGAGAGTAGCATTTGGCATACACAACATGAAAAATGTTTTCTAGATGATCATCTACTCTAAACAGATGAACAAACAAAGAAAAAAAAATATTCCAAGCATTTTGACAGAAAAATTGAGAAACAAAATGGAGACAGGATATCATTAGAAATCTTCTGCAAATTGTGAATGCCTTCCAAGTGTGTAGCTTCTGGGAAGTCTTCTACAGTGAACTTTAGTTACATTTTTCCAGTTTTAATAGTCATTTACTAAAATCCCAAGGACACAGTAGAGGAAGGTGCTTTGGCAGCTGAGTTATGGCTCTTTCCATGCCTGTTTTCCTCTTTCCACCTGTGCCCCTTGGCTACCCGCCCTTGCACTTTTCCGTGTAGAGAATTTTCAAGCACAACACTGGCAACAGGGGACACTGGCATTTGCTAGGAATTCTCCAATTCAACACCATTTCTGCCGGTTGTCTTCATATATATATATATACAGTGCAGGGGGAATTTTGTCTCCAGAGTTTTGGACTGAAAGCCTGAATTGAACATTGACTGAAATTTTAATTCCACAAATACACAGCAGAAGGAACATTGCATAGGAAAATTGCATATTTCAAGTTTATAAATTATATAACCATGTTTTTGAGAGAGTTATAATCTCTCCAAACACTAAAGCTTAGAGCTGAAGTTTAAGGTACCATAGAATGTGGGGGCAGCAAACAATTCCAGAGGCAAATATATATATATATATACACACATATATATGATATATTAATATAATATATATATATTAATATATATATATATTGAAAGTTGTTTAAGGATGGTTGTTATTTTATTTTTGCTTTCTCCTCTCCATTTACCTTCCTCTTCTCTTTTATGTTAACATTATTTAGCACTTCTGTGGAAAACTAACTTCCAAGCACTAACTCCCGACCTTCTCACCTCCTCCTCTTCCTCATCTGTCTTCTGTTTCATCTTTCTTCCCTATTTCTGCTGTAACTATAAAGACACTTTACTATCTGGTTCTACTTGTACTAGCAGTGCTTATGACAATGTGTTCTTTTGAGTGTCATTCATGAATAGCAGAAGTGTTTTTCTCTAGTGAATGGTTAAAGGTTCAATCTGGATCTTGCAAATAATTGGTTATTATTGTCATCAGTATTAATGATTACTGGGTAATGCTTGGAGTCCATTTAAATCAACAGACTTCTAGCAAATACCAAAATATTGTAGTAAAGTTCAGGGACAAAAGGGCACAGGAAGGAAATGTGTTTTCTTGTTCATCTTTTTGTACTGTATTCCTATCAGTGCCGCCCTTTTTGCAGCAGCACCCTGAATCAGACCTACAGTGTTTCCCTCTAGTGATTTCACCACAAGATTACATTGCCTTTTACAATATGAAACTTCCTGTTAGGAGAGATGTTCCTCTTCCCCTAGGGAAGCTAGAGGATAAATATATTATCCAAGAAAGTAAATTTCAGGTCACACTTAGACCTAGTCCATAACAGAATGATTCATTTAACTGTATCTACCCTGTTAATATTTTTCATATCTTCCTTAGAATAAATTGCTTGGTTTTGATTGATTTTTTTTATTTTTATTTTTTTATTTTTTCCTCAATCCAAGAGGTCATGGTATATGAATTGCTTAATGTGTTTTATTCAAAAAGTTCAAAGTCATATACTAATCCTAACATTTAGATACTGTGTGAACATTCTTTTAAGCATAGGTTAGACAAGAACCCTTTTTTATTATAGGTTGAGAAAACAGCATTTTTTTTAAAGATTAAATATTTTCAGAACTATTTTTCCTTCCAGAATATTTCTGCTTCAATTGTACGATTTCTGTTTTCAGTATCTGATTTTTCTTACTTCATTCTAATAGGGAGGCAGAGATTTTAAACTTGATATTGTAAAGTCCATTTATTACCCTAAACCTTCAGAAGCAGGACTAACCCATTTTAAATCATTACAACTCCTTCTGCATAGCTCCAACATCTTAAAAAAATATTTGTTTGTAGCCATCATAAAAAGAAGAATTCATGATACCTCTGTCAGAAATAAAATTATGAAGAGCTTAAGAAAATTTCATTCTTCCTATCTTATTTACTGACATGAAATAGGATATCTAAGGTCTCCAAACTACTCTGGGATGCCCAAGATTTTTGGGTTTTCCAGAATTAGAAGAATCCCTTATTACTGAGTAGGGAAACTAGAAATGTTGACACCTAGGGTTACAGAAATTGTTTTTGATCAACTGTTTCAACATTTCGGGTATGTGTTCAAACTGTATTAAAAATAATAATAACAACAACAGAGAGTTTAAGTTCGTAATTCCTATTGCATTTAATATTTGCAAGGGTAGTATACTTTGAAAGTTAATTTGTAATGCTTTGACATTGCATGAGCATGTTGTCTCCTAAGGGCAGCAAAAAACCTATCTGCATGGAAGATATTTATACAGGTAAACTTTTCCTGTCAAGAGAAAGATTAATCTGCATGCACTTGGTATGCCTTTGGGCATAGGTCACTAACATAAATGCAAACTTTGTTCATGCAGCATGTACATTCCTGCCCAGACTAGAGTTACAGGTTCATAAAATAGTGTATAGGCCCAAATCTCAGGCACAGGATATATAGGGGAATATAATATAGGGGAATACATTCTACTGAAGAACAGGCTTACCCTGCAACAATTCTTCAGCCTGGTGGTCAGGCCTATGGAGTAGTTTCAATAGGAAACAGCAGTAGCAGAAAATCATGAAGGGCCTTTGGGAAACCATTTGGATAGGAAGTGGAGATAGGTAGGAAATGGAAATGTTTTGTCTTCCAACTTTTCGGCCACCAGGTCTGGTATGCTTCTGAAATGAGCATAGCCATGTCAGCTAGAAATTAAACTATGTATATAATAATGTAGATTTTTAAATATGCAAAAATATTTTAAAGATGACATTTGCTACTGCTAGATTTTATTGTTGGTATTGTTGGGTCTTTTTCTGAATATATCTATATATATTACAAAATATAAAAATAAACTTTTTCACTTTTTTTTTTTTTAAGTTGGTCAATGTATAGAAAATATAAGGAGTAATGAGAAGCCATTAGATTCCTCAAATTTCTGATTTTGTTACAAAAATTATAATTTGAAATGTATTTATTAACAAATTCAATATTTTCATGCACCACATTAAATATTTTTTGACTTTATTTATGTATGTATTTCAAGACAAGTGAGGAGATTGTGCAGTAGCACATAGGCCAAATTGGTACTTATATCCATGGCTGTGTTTCCTCTGGGGCTGTGATGTCAAACTTCAAA
Source organism: Nettapus auritus (assembly GCA_011076525.1). NCBI lineage: Eukaryota > Metazoa > Chordata > Aves > Anseriformes > Anatidae > Nettapus > Nettapus auritus. The sequence continues at coordinate 98,065,625 of CM021765.1, forward strand.
CAAGTCTGAATAAGAGAATCAATTAAGACAAGTTAGAACACAATAATTTCAAAGCTAATCTCGTAGTTTTTATATTTTTTAAATAAAACTTACCCTTTTGATGTCTTTCCAAACTAGACCTCAGAGGCCTCTAAGAGAAGGAGAATCATGTTCTCCTCATTAACTTTCATTAAGCGTCAGTTATTAAAAAACCTAGCTTATTAATAATACCCAGCAATCGACTGCACTAATATAAAAATCTTGCATTTATGTAGTTTAAGTGTAGCAGACTCAGATGCCTTGGTCAGCATATTCCCTCAATATCCTCATAGAGATTTCTAGAGGAATAGTATCAATTATTTTCATATAATATCCCTATATTGCATTTTCCTCACTGTAAAATGGCCAGACTAGATCCTGAAAGATGCTAAAGTCTCCACTGGCTTCATTAGATACTGAAAGAGCCCCACTGCTTGCAATATGGAGCATATGTATCCCATCTTTAAACTATGGAGTTCATCTCTCCCATTGTTCTGAATATAATCCATTTTGGGACCACTTTGGGTCACAAGGTGAATTTGCAGGAGATCCCTAGAAATCAACATCAAACGAAGTGGATTATCAAAGAGTTTCTACTAGATATGTGACCTCATAGATGGTGAAGGACAAGTAACATGATGAACAGTATCTTCTGCCACTGATTGGCACTGTCGAAATGCTACTCTACTGTATTGGCAAAGTATAAGGGCTACAACATTGCTGTTTTTTTTTTCCTTTTCTAGTAGCACTGCTGTCAGGGTGAAAATGGTCAATCTAGTTTCATATTGTGCTTGAGAGCCTTGATGTTGCTGCATCATTTGTGTGCCTGTCCTGACCTCTAAGCCTCTGCCTCGCAGTGTTTCATGACAGGCCTAAGCTTTTGCATATGGAAAGAGAGTTCATAAGGAACTGCCCCTGTTTAAAGCTGTTTCTCCATATAAAACGGTGCAGCCCATTTCTTCACTGCTTGAAGGACACTACAGACTTGATTCAGGTTCAAAGAGCCAGCAAAGTCCTTTTTGTGACTTTAGAAAAGTATCTGCAGTTGGTGATATATGTATTGTCATAACAGTGTCAGACAGTCTAAGGTGTCTTCCTTTGTCCATAAGCTAGGCAAATACTGGCTTTGTCCTTTGCAGCAGCGGAATGGGCAATGATATGCACCCAGGAGCTTGGTTTTGGGAGTACAGAAAAAAAAAAATAAATGTTATTAGGAGCAGTTTTTCAGAATACTTGCCATTATTAGGGTTCTTTGGCTGTCAAGTGGCAATTTCAATATACTTGTGTGTTATATGAAACATTTGACATGGGGTAAAAGGGGTTAAAATTATTTATAAAAATGCAGAAATTTAGCAGGAAAGAAAAAAAAAAGAAAAGAAAGGAAAATAAAAGGTAAAAGAGAAGAAAATAAATCTATATCCAGAAATATTTTCAGCATAGTCAGTCTACTGGAATCTTTCAACCATAACATGTTCTCCATTTAATAATCTCTGGTTATATCAACCTCTTGTATAATAGTGACTATGATATTTCAAACTATTAAAATGATGTATTTTATAGGTTTTGTAGTTGACTGATTAAAATGATGCATTTTACAGGTTTTGAAGCTGACTGATTATAAATGAAGAATAGTTGTGTTAAGGTGGTTTTGAATGTCTGTCACTATGGAAGTCTTCAAAATAGATTGTCAGGTAAATGGAAACAGCAGTAATGCATCTCTCAAGGAGAAATTTCTCTTTAAGTGAATGGGTATTTCAGAAGTATATTGAGGAGGGAATAGCTCTGAGAGTGACTTTTCTTATGTCTTCTTTAATTTAGATTATATGTTGAGTCAACTGTTCAAATGTTCTGGTAATACAGAGATGATGACCATGTACAAAGACTCTCAGGCAGACTGTAACTGAGATACATGCAGTATTTTGTCTCATTCACTTTGTTCCATGAATGAAAAATAATGCACACATCTCTACAGTTTACGTATATTTATGTTTTCAAATGTACTTCTACACAGAAAGTATATATACTTGTAACATATATACTTAGATGTGCATTTATATATAAGCAAGGTGTAGGTATGGATGGGTGCATAGAGAAGAAGAGGCCCTGTATATGGATCACATGCAATTATGTTCATAATTTCTCATATGAAAAAATATTATCTATGTAAACATATTGCAGAAGGACAATAAGCATTTTTGACACTGAAAAAATATAAATTAAATTAAAAAAAAATAATAATTCTGCGTGTGTATGTTTTCTTTTTTTTTTTTTTCTTTTTTTTTTAAAGATGAGGGAGCAGCATATACAGAAATATTTTTATGAAACTTAGGAGTATTTGTTATAAAGAATGAAAATACTTTAAATTAGAAACAGTCTTTCAGTAATGGTGAATTGTTTGATTGTTATGCTATGCTTCTTCATGTAGAACTTTTTCCACAGTAAAAGGTTAATTAGTTGGGAAATGAAATACAGAAAACTATCATGAATGAGATGGTATTAACTCTTCTTTTTTGTACATCTCCCTGTCTTTTTCTAGAATATAGACTCAAAAAGGGCAAAGGTGCCTCTGTAATTGGACATTCCTTAGAGAATTTCACTGTCTTGATTCATACACACAGTTGGAAGTAAATGGATTTCATTTTCCTATAGAATATTACAAGCTTCAGTGGGTCCTTGGTTTATTTATTTATTTATTTTTTTACAAGAAAAGTACAAGTGCTCTCCAGTTAACTTTTCTAAAGTTGTTTGATAGGAATGTGTGGGTGTAAATCACAGACTTTTCAGGCTGTTGTGCTGTAGGTTTTACTGAGAGAGTACTTTCTCACTCCACAAACTCCATCAGATGGGAACTGATCAGAGGAAAGCAGGTAATTCATGTTAAAACATCTACCTTGGTACTGTATCAATGCCACTGTAGTCCTTGGAAAATCCAATATTTAGCCACTTTCTGTATGTGTTCTGTATAAAGTGAAGTTTCATCACCTTGCCTCATGCCACTAAGCTGGGACATATCTCTATTAAATTAAATGAAAATGATGAAATCATTATAAGACACATAGCTGCCAAGCACTTACATAACAGCAACAAAAGCTAGGTTAAAGCTGACAGAGCTAATACCTGGTCAAACTTATGTCAACAGGATGCATTCATATGTATGGATGTATTGGTATACAAATATATAAAACAGACAAACACGCTTGCACATATACTTAGTTTTCTGTCTTAAAATACTCTGCTTTCATCCGTTATTCTCATCCAATTCATTTCGCTGCTCTCCAGTTTTCTCTAGTTTTTGTCCCCATCATCACTATTTCCTGGCAGAAAAAAACAAAACAAAACAAAACAAAAAAAAACATTATATAAGAAGCAACTCTGAATTCTAGGTATGCATTAGACAATTTGACAATTTTTAACTCTTATGCATGTGTATTCCTAATATTCTCAAATACTGGCTTCCAAGAGTTATTTTCATCCAGCAGAGAAGCAGAAATAGGACTATATTTAATCACAATTCAGACTGAATTTTGAATATTGAATGGTAATAATTAAAGCTTCTAAGCAATTTATGGAACTAGTAATAATTGTAGGAATTAATTTGTGAATTTCTTTAATTAAAAATAATTTTGGCAAATTATAACTTGCTTCCCAGTTTAAGAATAGACTTTAAAACAGGGTTTTATACGACTCTGTTCAATGCATCAAACCCTTCAGATTCCTCAGACCATATATGCCTGATAAATTTTGATTGTGGCAAGATCATTTTTATTTCAACTGTAATATATTCTGTACTTACATGTTTTTGTAGTATAGCCCCAGCTGGCAGATCGGCACTGCATGGCTGCTCACTTGCTCTCCCCAGGTAGGAGGGGGGAAGAATCAGCAAGGTAAAAGTAGGAGAACTCATGGGTTGAGATAAAAACCATTCACAAGGTAAAGCAAAAGCCACATGCAAAAGCTAGGCAGAAGAAGGAATTCCTTTGCTGCTTCCCTCCGGCAGGCAGGTGTCAGCCACTTCCTGGAGAGCAGGGCTCAGTATGCGAGACGGTTCCTTGGGAAGACAAACACCATTGCTCCAAACGTCCCCCCTTCCTCCTCCTTTACCCAGCTTTTATTGTTCAGCACAACACCACATGGCGTGGGACATCCCTTTGGGCAGCCCGGGCCAGCTGTCCTGGCTGTGTCCCCTCCCAGCTCCTGGTGCACCCCCAGCCTCCTTGCTGGCAGGGCAGCACCAGGAGCTGGGACGGCCTTGGCTCTGTGTAAGCACTGCTCTGCCCCAACTGAAACATCGGTGGGTTAACACCACTGTTTTCATCAAAAATCCAAAACACAGCATCATACAAGTCTCAACAAAGAAAATTAACTCTATCTCAGCCAAAACCATGACATATATATATTCTAAGTTATAAGCACATACAAGACCAGGTTTGATGGGGCTTTGAGCAACCTGGTCTGGTGGGAGGTGTCCCTGCCCATGGCAGGGAGGTTGGAACTGAGTGGTCTTTAAGGTCCCTTCCAACCCAAACCACTCTCTGATTCCATGATAAGTTATAGGGAGCTAGGCAGAAGTCATAAGGCATGACTTATGATCATCTCTTTCTGACGTATGTGGAGCAAATCAAAATTTCACTCTAAGAGCAGCCTTGGAAAAGAGGATTTTTACTTTGTGTGCTTGCTTTTCAGATATCTAAGTGCAAATATACAGTGCAATGAAAAGTTCAAGCTAGTAGCATGCATATATTTTGTGAAGTGTATCTTGGACTATTCAAGGTACATGAAACTCCTGTTACTTTAGGATACTTCCTTAAGAAACACTAACCAGTAATTCTAAAAATTCTGTGTTAAAAAAAAGAACCTGGGAGGGAAGTATAGCCCCTGATTTGACATTATTTCTTTTTATTTTTTCAAAAAAATAACATTTCAGTCTGGAATATAATGAACTTGCAAAATTAGCCCAAATTCATTCAAACTCTCTGCTGTGTAATTTTGATGTGTATGTGTACAGGAAAGCAGGAAATGTTCTTGAGCTTGTTATCAAGTGAGACAAGGTTAATTAGTGACTAGAATAGCTTCAGCATTTATTTCACTCCATTATATTTTACCACCTGTTCTTTTTACTTCCAATGAAAGATTTTCCAGTTTTAAGATAAAAAAGAAGAAACTGTTGTTTTTCACATTTTATGTAACTAATGAATTTACATTCATTATGTAAATATACATGAATGTATATTTAACATACAGCGTTTTTCCTTTTAGGTTTAATGCATATTTAGATATTTTGATTATTAATTATTATTATTTTGATTATTATTATTAATGCATAGTGGTTTTCCAAAGCCTCAGCACACAAAATTACAACCAGATTATCAAAAAAACTCTCCACTAAGCATCACTTAGTATAGCAAGGGTCCTCAAAGGTCTCAAAATGTAGTGTCTCAGTACTTTGAAAAATAATACTCTTTATTTGATATTCAAATGAGGAACGTACAGCACTAGGTGATCACTTGTTTCATAGATGGAGTGTATGAAAATGTTTTCTTCCTGAAGAAGAAACCTATAATATTTAATTAAGAACAAGCTGAGATTTACATTTTGAACATAGTTCTATCTCTTCAAGTCCACTGAAGACTGCAAGTGTCATGGTTTTTCATAGTTTCATATAGTCTAGAACAATATAGTGTCATTTCAGTTTTATTTATTTATTTATTTTTACTTTCCTGTGGTTGTAGGGAACTGAGTTCCAATTGCCACAGAGATTCCCACACAAATTAAAATTCTGTCTTTGCTTGTGTTACAAGAAAATAGTCTATTTATAGATTTTAGGGGTTATTTATAGTACACATTCAAGGCAGATTCCAGATTTCAGTTAGAGCAAGAGACATGTAGAAAGCTATCAAAGTGACTTGATATTTCAATCTTCCTGTCTACATTTTCTGCTTTGTATTTATCTGCATAATACATTACTTCACAGTTTTCAAAAATAAAAGTGAACCATGATTTTTTTCCCCCCAAAATAAAATGAAGTACAGCTCTTTCTCCTTAATGATGATGAGCAATGTTTAAAAACATCAGGATAAATAGACAAGATGCTATCTTACTGCAATAAAATCTTAGAGAGAAAAGCTTTTGAAAAACAGTGTGGTTTTGCTTTTTCTCTCCTTCTCTCCTTCCCTCCTTCTCTCCATGTTCATAAAAGCAGAGATTTCTTACTGCCTTTACAAGAAAGTAGTTGTCTTGCAGCAGTCACTGAACACCACAGATAGGTATATGCTGTAAACCCAAGTCTGTGTTTGACAGCAAACTCTGCTCCAGTCTGAACTGGATGCAAACTTGGAATTAGATAGAATAGGGGAGCTCAGCAGCAAAGCAGGCAAGAATCTCGGGAGACAAATCCTGGATCTCACCTAAAACAGGCCTGCTGTCGTCCCTGTATAATCTAGCTGCTTGCTACAATGGTGCTGCAATGCTGAAACAGAGCATGCAAGTCAGGTGCAGAATTATGACCGAGTTCTGAAGTTACGTATGGTAGGTTCTTAGGGGGATGTGCATACAACTTGCAGTCTATCTCTCATTTACATGGTACCACAGTGCTCCATGGTGTGATAGGTCCCCAGTAACTCCTGAGACATGCTCCAAACCAGGCAAGACCAAGACAGTTGCAAAAGGAGTATTAGCCCTTGCTGACTCATCATCAGACGTGCTGCAGATGCAGGTGCCTATAAAAGCAGAGCAGCTAGTAGGTGCTTGGTGTCCAACAGATATGGTGGATGGTGCAGGTACCCACAGCCACAGGTACTCTTTGGCTGCACCTTAAGATTAGTGGTTGAGTTGCAATTATTGTATAAATATGTAGAAATAACCTTTGCTACCTAGAGAACTGCATTGTTTCTTTAAGTTTTGTCATCTAAAGGGAGAATGGCTTGCCCAAACTTTTGCACTCACCTGCTGTTAATTAATAAAATCTGACCTTTAAAGAAGTTTACAGTGGTTTATTTTTTTTTAAGTCATAGCATTGGACAAGCATTGTCATCATTCCTAACAGAGTGGGGCCAGACTGCTGTTCCCAGCAGGACTGTTGCATATACACTTTGCTTCTCAAAGGCACTTGGCTAATGAACACATTTAAACAACACTATTGTTCAGTTGTTCGATTAAGTGACTTATAAAAATTAGGAGGTGGTTCCCACTACCTCTTTTACTGTAGTCCTAAAAATCAATGAGATTTTTGACTTCCACCCCCATTCTACTTTGATTTGGTTTAAAGGAAGAAATAAGGCCCTGAATCTCCTGTGAGGAATGAATGGGCTAAGTAAATGTAAACACCACTAACTGTTGCTTTGAAGGTGATTTTATTACACAGCAATGTAATACGACCTTATAGAGTTTTCTGTGTTTATTTTTACATAGGAAAAGAGAATGAAATCTTACATATAATGTTTGTGTGCTTCCAGTTTTCTATATATGCAAATCTGGGGTCCAAAGTGCAGAATTTATTTCAAAATAAAAATCACCATTTGTGTTGTAACTTGAATTTTGAGTATTTCAAACTGTTAAGCAAGTAGCTGTGTAGCATTTAATCTCTATGAGTACACATGCACAGTCTAGCTAATGCTAAATGCTGCAGTATTTCTTTTTTGGGAATCATACAAATAATTTAGGTTGGAAGGGATCTCTAGGTCATGTAGTCCAACCTTTCAGATGAAGGCTTGATTTTGTTGTTATTTACAGTGATTCAACAGTTCTCTTCCACCCATGGAGGGATAGACTTTCTCCCCCCTCCCCCCTCCCCCCCCCCCCAAAAAAAAAAAAGAGTGCTTTATCTCAATTTGAAACCTATCCTGTTTTACAATCTTTGTCAAAACTAAATCTAAACCGAGATGTATATGTGAAAGCCTGATTTAGATATTTTCAAATAATAGGGATTTACTTGAGACTGCTGAGGTGGTTAATCTACTTATGCTGGGTTTTGCAGCTAAGATTTTCTGTTCTTACCAGCCTGACTTTCTTTTTCTGGTACACTCTTAATAAATATTACATGTACTATTCAAGAATTCAGATAAGTGGCTTTCCCTGTAAAGAAAATAAATAAATAAAAATTAAACTGCGGTATTCAATCTTTCATAGGATGTCCTTTATATACATGGACCAACAATGTCTCTGCCTACATGTTCCTCACAGATTTATACACTAAGGACCAACAGACTAGTTTGGATCAAAGCAGAAAAGGATTCTCAAAACACATTATACAAGTTCACACACATTAAATTACTACAGAAACTCCTGGTATACAGCACTCATTTCACTCATTTCCTCTCTGTAGCCAAACATGAAGTATAACCAGAGTGGAACAGTTATGAAAGCTACCTGAAAGTACAAAGTCTAAGCAATATATACCAAGGTGTTAGTGCTGTGTTCAGTGATCATTATGCCTGACATTTAAGCAGTACTCTTTCTCCTCAACAGTGAAAGGAGAAATCAATTGCAGCCCTGGAACTGTCAGCTCATCTTGTTGCTATGGATGACAACCACAAATTACTTTTTTTCCATTCAATCTCCTACACATTTCTGTCTTCCAACTAGTCTGTTCTTCATCAGTCAAGTAAAGGATGAACCCAAAGATCTTCTTGAAGTTCTGGGTCTCATAAGAGCAGTCATGAGGAGAAGAAGAAGAAATTTTCAGAGAACATTCACAATCATGTTTTGGATGTTGCAACATGCATGACAATAAGTAGTGAAGCAATTTGTACATTGACAACTTCATGAAATAACAAACCATTCCAGTAGTTGTATTAAACGATCACCCCAGGTTTCAATACCCAGCCATGAATATATATGACAAATGGTGAGTTCTTTGAGTTAAAAAACACTGTAAATGATAGGAAGATGCTCAAAAGAACTTTAGGTAAGTTTTGGACAATTTACCTCATACTACAAGATTTGGGTCGTTCTTGCTTACTGCAGAGAAGGTTAAGAGAAGAGTTTATAAATATCTATCATGGTATGCAATCTTGACCACTGGAGGCTGAATAAACTAACGAAGTAAAAAACAAGACACACAGCTGAAAACTGGAGTGAAACAATCAAATTAAGGAGTCAACTCAAATTCATCTGTACAAAATGAAGTTTATGTTCCACTGAAGGAGATTACCAAGGAAGTAATTAATCTGTAGTTTTAAAATTAAGATTGTATATGTGTTGGAAAGATATGATCTGGTTCACCTGCACGTTATTGGACTCTACCTCTCACTTACATGGAAAGAAGAATGATACTTTCTCTGCAGGAATTGATGAAAATATTCTGTGGCCTGCTTTATATGGAATGGCCACTCCTGTTTCAAAAATCTTTGTGGTGCCAAACATCTCAAAATTATAAATATTAAAATATAAAAAGAAAAAGAAAGTGTAAATCACATCTGTTTTGCCTGGACAACCCTTTCATTTGTCATATGACAAGAGCAGAATAGTGTCTCTTCAAAAGGGCTATAACCCACTGATTGAGAATCCATGATGGAGGAATAGATGCACTACCATTTGAATAAAATCCATCAGTCTGCTCCGTACATATTTGTTATTAGGCATTTTCTTTACACATGGCGTTATTTAGTTTGCTTTCCTAAACAAATGTATGTACAGTATAATGAAATATTTGAATTCTACCCACAACTTTTAGATAAAGTTCCAACACTTACATTTTATATTTATTCTGTATTTCGTTGTTATAGGGTACGAGTTTCATTATATTGAATTATCTCTGTGCTGTAATGGAAACCATTAATTTTTTTAAAAAATCAGCATGAGTATAAACAAAAAGGAAAGGAAAAAAACCCACATGTCATGCCATTCAAGCAACTGCTTTTTTGATAGACTTACAAAATTAGTGGATGAAGGATAAGCAGTAGACATATTTGCAGTTTAGTAAAGTATGATCACACCTTTGAAAAACTTATAAAAAGCATCCACATTCACTTGAATATGATTGCTTTTACATGGAGGAAAACCTAGATGAAAGACAATGAATAAAATTATCTTTAGTGTGGGGTGAAATGTAGATGGATACTCAAAACATATACATTAAAATTCATTTTATTCAGTGCATTCTACCCTGACCTGGAAGAAGAAGTAAAGAGCACAAATGAATCTGCAGACCATAATCAGCTGGAAAGTACGGGCTGGATCAATACTGAAATCTGCCTTTTGCCCCAGTTTTACGAATGGGTCTTCATGTTACTGTTCCATCCAAAACAGAATCCAATAAATGTACTGTGAGCTGAACCATAGTCTCCAATTGAAAATGAGAGAAACAAAAGTGAGCAAGTATCAGAAAATGTGCTTATTGAACAATTCTTTAGTGAATCCCCAAATGATTCCATGTTTTCTGGCTTTAAATAAGTAAGACTAATATGTATTTTTCTCATCTTTTTATGAGTCTTTAATGATTTATTACCAGAAGTAACCCAAAATGCTGTACAGAAATGAGCATGCTAACTCTAAGTTCTGTCTGAGCTGAGTTGGAAAAAGATTATATGTTGATTCTTTTGATAGGAGAATTACAATGACTCTCAGGCTTTTACAGGAGGATGAGTTTGCACTCATAAATGAGTTTAATTCCTTACGGATAAAACAAGCCTTACCTGTTTTGATTACTGAGGGAGGAGAAGGTCTCCAGTTCTATTTTCTTGCTCGAGTAAGAAATGTGGAAGTTGTAGCTCTGGCATTGAGAGATTCGTATTTCTTCACCTCATTTCTCTCCTTAACAGCCAAGAAAGCTGGGAAATGGCAGCAATGGGCAATGACTTTTACCCACAGACACTTACTAAGGAGAACAGGATGTGATGTGCCCTAATAGTGGAGCACAGATTTGTCCCCATGTGGAGTAATGGGAGAAACTGAGGGAGGTCTTGGACTATAAAGCATCTTTTTTTCCTCAGTGTCTGCTGAATTTGTCACTTATGTTAAACTACCTTTTACTTTGGATTCACTCAATCTTCTTCAGAATATCATAGCCACAATGCCTCTGTGGCCCAATAAATACAACTTTGTTGTTAGTAGTAACAGGCCACAGGTTTTGTACTGAAGGGGGTAAGAAAACACATAAAACCAATCCCAAGAGGATCCATGAATGAAAAAGAGGAAATTACGACTATAGACATATTTCTCCCAGCAAGGACCTCACCACAATACTGCTAAATTGCTCTACAGCCCTTCCTTCCCCTGACTCACTGAGGAAAACTGAAGGTTAGGACCCAGAGGAAAGACAGAAAAGTGAGTCTAGCACTAGAAAAAAAAAAGAAAAAAAAAGAAAAAAAAAAAGTAGAAAAGAGGAATTTTCACATGGCCATTTTAATTGTCTTCAAAGAAAACAAACAAACAACAACAACAAAAAACACCCAAACTGTGAGGGTGTCTTTTTTTTTTTTTTTCCCCTGCATTATTGAGATTACTTGAACTATCAGACTGTTAAAATGTTAATTGGAGTAGCAGTAAATTATTACTTCCATATATATGGTATGTTCATTTTTTTCCAGAAAAAGATTTTGCTTGTTGTAGTGCATGGTAGATATGAAAGGGAGTTCATCCATGCATAAAAGACAAAAAATCATGTAATATATTTTAATTCACATCAGATGTGTGTGATGTCACTGATGAAAGAATGCATAAAACATTTTATAATTAATTATAGTTAAGTAGATTTATATACTGAGAAACCCACAAACTTAATAGACACAGAATATTTTTTTCCTACTTCTGAACCCTTCAAGAAAGATTTTCCTTTGTCAGCTTTGGCCTGGGTGCTAGCATCATTTTGAGACTATTACCTCCATTCCTTGAAAGCTCTCATCACAAAACAAAAACTATACCAAAAACCAAAACCATACAAGCAAAATCTACCAACAATATTTTTGTTTTGTTTTGTTTTGTTTTGTTTTTGTTTTGTTTTGTTTTGTTTTCCCTTCAATTTGCAGGGGATTTATTCTTTGAGTCTTTGGAACTGTGAAGCATTACATGTGATAATCTCCTAATACAAATATGCTGAAAATAGATAATACAGATATATATGTGCAGTTTCATAGTGGGATCTTATACCATTTTTTAATATATCAGTAAAAGTGAATTCATACAAACCATATTATAGTAGCTTACCCATAATGAGTAACCCATTGAAGATTATGGGGCTTCATATAAAGTATGTTTATTTGTTGTTGTTGTTGTTTTTGTTGTTGTTTGTTTGTTTTTCCTGATTAACAATGATTGATAACATATAGTCTGATACTTTTATATTCTTCCTGATATGGTTCTGAGATGTAGTCAGTTTCATGGTTTTCATTACGTCACGTTTGCTGTTCTGATTCCCGCTGCCTGCCTTATTTCATGAGCTGTTTACTGAGTACAGTATTTCTCAGTATGATTACAGGATACAGAATCTAGCCTTGTTTACCCTTTCTTTAAACAGAATTTCTTGAAGAAAGGCCGTGTTGATGCTTCCACAAGACAAGCATAAATAGGAATGAATCATTCAGTCTAACTCATTTAGTTTGAAATGCTATTTCCCAAGCTATAGTTTTGCCTCTTTCTTGCTATTGCCTATATGCTCCAGCAAGTGCTTCAGGACATTCTGTTTTGCTTCTATGGTGCTTACCAGATGGTTTTCCCAATCTAACAATTATTAGCCTAGACTCACTAATGGCTATCAGTCAGCAGGCTCACTCAGCTATCTGAAGTTAAGTGGAACCCATTAGCTTTGCCATCTTGCGGTGACTTGTATTTATCATCCAAAGATGTTTAAAAATTTACTTCCCACCTTTTTTCTCCTGCTACCCCCTGATGCTTATTATTGCTTATATTGAAACATGGAGCTAGCAATAAAAGGAAACATTTCCCTACTGATTTGCATTGTTACAGGAAAAGCCACAAGATATTGAACACTAAAAAGATCACCTACCAACATGTATTCGTTACCTTTCTACTTTTTTTTTTTTTTTTTTTTTTTTCCTAAATTTAAAGCTGACAAAATGTCAGGGTTTCTCTTATTTTTCTGCCTGCAATTTTTGTCTGAATAGGAAAAGAGCAATATGTGCAGTCTCCTACCTGCAGCACATCCGTATGTGAGCTCTAGAATCCATGTGACAGTGGTAAGCCCAGCAGTGTCCAGTTGGGGCAGCACCTCCTATTCCTGCACTAGAGACCTGGACACTGATCCTGGACACCTCAGAGAGACTGCACATGTACTGCATGGTGAATGCAAGGATATTTCTCTCTGTGAAATATAAGACAGAACTGCACCAGAGCTCTGTAACTTCAACAGAGCTTTCACTCAATTAATACTATGACAAATTAAAGAAGAAGAAAAACAAAACAAAACAAAAACAACAACAAACAAACAAACAAACAAACAAAAAAACAAACAAAAAAAAAAACAAGCACACAAAAAGACCTGCCATAAAGAGAGAGAAAATAATTGCAGCACGATTCAGTAAGGAATAATGTATCATCTTTTTACACACCACTGATTTGCCTTGCTGCCTCTACTAACAGCCTCAGAGCCCTACCTAATTGTAACCCCTCGTTCCTCTGCCAGGGCACATTGTCATGTCTGCTTCTATGGCTGTCTTTCGCTCTCTTCTCACTGACAGATGATAAGAACTGAAGAAAGAAGAAATGCATTCTGCATTATGTGAAGAGTTCAGATCACACAAATGAGCCAGTTGGCTGTGGAAACCTTTCCTTCTATGTGTTGTTCCATTACTGAGGAACAAAAGGGTTTGTACAGGTCCGGTCAAATATAGTATTTATACACAATGACTAAGATTTTGTCTCCATTAGCTTTTTACAAAGGGAAACATTGACTTCTCTAATCTCGTTCTGCTATTTTCAAACCTTTCAAAGGTAAGAAAAATGGATTATAGGAATCATACTTATCTCATGTTCATAGGAGAGGAAATGATAAGGAGGATAGTACAGGAAAACTATTTTAAGTGCCACTTCTTTCTTTTGGGAATGATGTGCATACCCAATGTGTAATGCTTTTCAGTGTTAATATCTGATCTGTTCATCATACTGTTGGTACCTTCAACAACCGACTCTTTTGTTTGCTTATTGTCTTGCAGAGTCTGTGTGGCTGTGTTTCAACATAGTGCCAGGTCCAAATCATATTGGATAATGAATATTCACACACATTTTTTTTTCAGTTCTTTATTTTGTGATGTCTTTTTATTGTAGAAGAGAGCTAGATATTTAATACAAGGTAATCACACATATTTATGCTTCACATACTCAGAATGCTATATATTTTCCCTACACAAATTATTCTGGTCTGTGAAATAAGAATTTGCATATGCTCCAGGAAGTCTAGAACAGAGCTTGCTTTCTATTGATATGCTCATGAACAGTTATTTTCTTTCCACAATTATTTCAGGTTGTTTTATTGTGACTTGCCTATCATTTATTTGTCATCAATATAATGTTTTAGGAATTGATTTTCAATTTTTTTTTTAGCTGAAGCTGCATTGTAATTTAGAGTCAGACTGTAGCATAAAGGAAGTACTTTTATACCAAAATGAACCTGGACAAAAGTGAATCAGGCAAAAATACAGTTGCAAAATTATTTGTTTTTTAGTACCAGGAAAACATCTAATTTGGTGACATTCAAATATTTTATTAAAAATCTGAAAGCTGAACTGCAGAATTTTGTGTATGCAAGGACTGTGGAATGGAAATTTTATAAAATAGTTTTGTTTGTTTGTTTGTTTTTACATATTTTCTGTATTGGGCTGACTTCACCAGGTGCTGCAGTGGGGCCATTGTGTGAAGTGAGGCTGGGGCCACCCTGTGCTGGCCCCAGCTGGCTCCAATGGCCCCACTGCAGGGCATGGCCAGGACTCACAGCTACTCTGGGGGCACCTCAGGTGTTTAATAAAGAGTGAAAAATGATGCATAGAAGCTGTGAGTGAGAGAAGAAAGAAAAACGTGAGAGAACAGCCTTGTGGACACAGAGGTCAGAGAAGGGGTAGGTGGAGGAGGTGCTCCAGGCACTGGAGCAGAGGTTCCTTTGCAACCTGTGGAGAAGACCCCAATGAGGCAGGACCTTCGAGGATCATGTTGGAGCAGATAAACACGCTGCAGCCTGTGGAGGACCCCACACTGCTGAAGGTAGAGATATGCTGACAAAAGCTGCATCTTGTGGAGAGCCAACATAGTAAAACGTGGCCTGTGCTGGAGCAGGCCATGCCTGATGAACTGCGCCCTGTGGGACTCACGTTGGAGCAGTTTGTGAAGGACTCTCCTGTGGGAGGGACCCCACACTGGAGCTGGGGAGAAGTGTAAGGAAAGAGAGCAGCAGGGATGAACTGTTACAAAGTGACTACAGCCCCAATTCCCTATCCTCCCTGTGCTGCTGAGACCTGGGGGAGGTTGAAGAGTTGGAGATGGAATGAACTTGGACTTGGGAAGAAGGGGGACTGAAGGTAAGGTGGTTTGGTTTTGCCTTTGTTCCTCACCATCCTACTTTATTTTTAATCAGCAGCACTTTATTTATTTATTTATTGTCCCAAGTTGAGCCAGTTTTGCCCATGACAGTAACTGGTAACTGATTGTTATCTTGACCCATGAGCTTTTCTATCTTAAGTTCTCCCCTTGTCCCGTTGAGGAGGGGCAATGAGAGATTGACTGGTTGGGCATCTGGCAGCAAGCCAAGGTCAACCCACCACTTTCAAAAACAATTACAAATAAATGTGACCTGGAGTCTCCTGAAGACCACAAACTCAACCTTATTGTCACAAAAATAATATATAAGATGTTGTCATTTTCCTAAAATGTGGCACTATTATTTAAGGTGGATGTAAGTCTTCTTTGTCCATGTTCCAGCTAAATGCCAGAACAGAAGAGAACCCAGGATTTCCATTGGATTTTGAGGAGTGCTTACAGTATTTGGGTATCAAGAAATTCAGGTTTGATTTACATACAAGTATTGACATTTCAAGTGTAAGAATATAGATTTAAGAGCTCAATCCTCTTACCAAGTATTTTTAATAACTGAGCCAGAAGAGTAACTGAAACTACACTGTTAATAAAGTTGATTTTGAATGTTTTTTTTTTTTTTTTTCTTTACCCTTCATCAGCAAAACTGTTCAAGAACCAGCTCTCCCACTTCAATGCTGTGGTCTTTAAACTTGTTTTTGTGGTTACAGGAAGAAACTTTTTAATGTACCTGTTCTTAAATTTGCAAAGGTATTATTGAACTGGGAAAGTAGAAATAATGAATAAACTCCATTTTACACAGAAAGTATAGATTTTATAAGAGACAGTAGACTGTAAAATTTAGAAGTAACTAGGTTATGCTCAAAGTAGTAGTTCTATAAACTCAAAGCCTTTTCACATTGTTATTGAAAGAGGAAAGCAGTATAAACAATGACTCAGTATTTTCATATTTCATTTATTACACACTATAAACTGTATGATTAAACTTAAAATGAAAAAAATATTTCTGATTTACTGTAAATTTAGTCATTGATTAACATTCCAGAAGGAGGAAAAACAAATGAACATGCTATGAAACATGCTAATGATGATCATAATGATAATTGAGGATGTTCTTAGAATAGATAATATCATAATGAAGGCATCAAGACTTTATGTAGATTTTTTTTCCCCCTCCAGGTTTCATAACAGGCAGAAGAATCTTCACTTATTTTTGAAACTGAAGGAAAGGGAAATAATTCCCTTTTAATTTCCATTTATTATGAAGCTGCTTTGTTCCTTGCCTCTTTCTGTATATGTGCTTTCATTTTTCTGGCCATGAGGCTTTACATTAACTACTAATAAATCTCTCCTATTTGATGAAAACCTTGCAGGCCAAGCCTCTGTTTTTAGTTTTAACTTTAGCCTCAGTTATTTTATTTGCTTCTGTCTGTAAACGTTGTCTCAACTCAGTAATTACTCTAAAATTACCAGCCACAGATGTGGAACTGGTATTCCAAGAACAGGAAAAGAAACAATATGGAGAGCTCAGTTTAATTTGTCATGAAATCACCTATATGTTTTTACTGAAGTATGACTCTCAAAATAACCCTCAGTATACACAGACCAATGATTTCCTTAAAAAAGGAGGAAATGCTCTCTACGCCTCCAGTGATCTGCAAATGCAAGCTTGAGAACTACATCCTAAATGAAATGGGCATGATGTAGATAAACCTTTCTTTTCTAGATCATTGATAGGAATATGATAATATAAAATGGTGAGTAATGGTTCATTATGAGATGAATATCATACATAATAAAGTAATTCCAATTCAGATTGTGCATCTGGGCCCAATCACAATTTGGTCAGATTTGTTCTGCAGTGAGGAAAAAAAAAAAAAAAGGGTATAAGAGAGTTGGGCACCTAGCAGCAGGATTTAAAGACTATTAAGATTCTGTCTGCCATGACAATTAGTAAGAGAGGGCTATCTAGCAGCCCAAGGAAAAAAACAACAACAATAACAACAACAGAAAAACTCAGCTGCCCAACTTCCACAGTTTCATGGAGACAGACCACTCCTGTCTCCAAAAGTTGAAACCTGGTCTCACCTTTCCTGCTGGATCTTCACCTGCACACCAAAGTTATCTGCTGTTTTCTGTTAGCACCCATCCTTCCTGCTGTGAAAGCTTGAATGTAACAAAAAAAAAAAAAAAAAAAACAACATGTTGCCATTCTTCTGCACTACTTAAATCTATTTTATTAAATGGTCAGGTATTTCAGAGCCCCCTTCTTAGTTTTCACATGCAAGAACTTTCCTTAGTAAACTCTTTGCTTCTCATAGCATCCCTGCATGTATCTTCCTATTCTGCAGTGTAGTTTCTTTTGCTCGTTTCACTGAATGTTCCTCAGCCCTTGACAGGACAGCTGCTCCCTATCAGGCCATGCAGTCCTAATGGAGACACAACTGGTAAGTCTGTCACACAGATGCATTAATCAGGCAGGGTGCATGTTACAGCTCAGGGGAAGGGTGAAGTACTTCTGCAGGCAGCTTTCCCCAGTGGTGACCCTGGCTCCACTCGTCTGGAGTTGGGTAATGAGGAAGGGCTGCAGAGCGAGAACTTAATCTCTGTGCTTGATGTTCTTGCTGGGGTCAAAGTAAACTGGCTTCTGCTACTGGAGGCTTGCAGCATTAATTCGTCTTCTTGATGTGTTAATAAGCTAATGTGATATAATGTAAAGCTAATGCTTGTTATCTTCAAAATGCATTTTTGAAAGGATTGTTGGTCAGAATTCTGTCTATCTGCAAGCTTTTCACTTGAAGCAGTCCATCTAGGAGGTGGGATAACTTGTCCAAAGCTTGGGGTATGAACTCAGGTTTGTAAATGCTATCATGTTTTTCCCCAGGTTAACCATGAGGCCATAAGCTCCCTTGAGGGGAAGAAGGGCAATTATTCCTTTCACGTGTCTTTAACTTTCACTTATAGTCTCCTAATGCCTTAAGAAAAGCTATAAACTCTGGATCTGTGGGTAGGTGAATGGGGAATGTGTGCCCTTTGAAAAGAGCAGAGTAATGAGTTGTAGTTTCTTGTTTTGAGAGTGCTTGTGATTTTTGGCAACTGACTGAAGACTAATTTCTATGAGTGATTGAGGTGTTCACAACTGCTTTCAAGGTAAAAAGGTGACCTGAGTCCTGTTAAGCGTTGAAGACTTACCAGCTTACTCTGTGTCCTAGCTGAATGGTACTTTCTGTCCTGGTGTTTTGTGGCTGTTATGTGCACCTGTATGCTTTAGACATGATATAAAGTGACAACTGATAACAAATGGTATTGACAGTTCTTTGTTGAACTTAATTATTCTTCAGAGACTGGCAATAATCAATCCTTGTAAAATTCATCTGGCAGTTTGCAGTGCCCCAACTTCTATATGGGGGAGTTGGAGGGAGACTTCTCTGGGGAAGGAGGAGTTCCTCCATTTTACTAGCAATGTTTTGTTTTTTTCTTAAATTGTCTGACTTTGCTGAAGCAAAAACTGTCATAAGCATCAGTTAACATAGTGAAAATAAAGATAGGAAAACTCAGCGGTGACATTTTGTTTGTCTGTATCCTGCAATGTAGTAAGTACCCTGGGCTCCTATTAAAATTAGTGAATTCTCTGAAAATGTGATCACCACCAAGGAAGACTATGTTCTTTGCTAGTATAAAACTTAATGTGTAGAGGAATATCAAATGTCTTATACTATTTTGTGTGGCTCTTTTTTTTTTGTTTGTTTGTACTGGTGACACAAAACTGTGAAGTTTTCATGTTTGTTTATGGAGATAAACAGATGAACCAGAGATAAACCACTGGCTCATGAAAGGGGTGAGTGGCAAGGGCAGGAGCAAGAACAAAACTGAAGTAGACTAGCTCAAGCTAATCAGCTCTATTTTTCTTACACCAGAATAGTGGAAAAAATATACAATCTGATCTATTTACAGAGTGATCGCTTCCTGTCTATTCTGAAGCTTCAATTGCCTCTTAAGGCTCATGATCCATATTGTATACGAAGTTAGTAGAGGGGGCTCAAAACTGCTACTAAGACTTCGAGGAGTAGCCATCAGCAGCTCCTGAGCTGCATTATGAGAAGTGTTGCCAGCTGAAAAGTGTTGCTAGCTGAAAGCAGTCCAGGAGGTTTCTGGAGAGTGTGGAAGATAGCTTCCTGACCCGCCTGGTTGGCGAGTCTACTGGGGGCGTGCCCCGCTAGACCTTCTGTTCACTAATAGAGAAGGACTGGTGGGAGATGTGGTGGTCGGGGGCTGTCTTGGGCAGAGTGATCATGAAATGGTAGAGTTCTGGATACTTGGTGAAGTCAGGAAGGGGACCAGTAAAACCTCTGTCTTGGACTTCCGGAGGGCTGACTTTGAGCTGTTCAGGACGCTGGTTGGCAGAGTCCCTTGGGAGGTGGTTCTGAAGGACAGAGGAGCCCAGGAAGGCTGGGCGCTCTTCAAGAAAGAAACCTTAATGGCTCAGGAGTGGTCTGTCCCCATGTGCCCAAAGACAAGCTGGCACGGAAGAAGACCTGCCTGGCTGAACAGAGAGTTGTGGCTCGAGCTTAGGAGAAAAAAGAGGGTTTATAATCCTTGGAAAAGAGGGCGGGCCACTCAAGGGGACTGCAAGGATGTTGTGAGGTGGTGCAGGGACAAAATTAGAAAGGCCAAAGCTCATCTGGAGCTCAACCTGGCTACTGCTGTTAAAGACAACAAAAAATGTTTTTTATAAATACATCAATACCAGAAGGAGGACTAAGGAGAATCTCCACCCTTTACTGGATGCGGGGGGAAACTTAGTTACCAGAGATGAGGAAAAAGGCGAGGTGCTTAAGGCCTTCTTTGCCTCAGTCTTTAGCAGCAAAACCAGTTGTTCTCTGGACACCCAGTACCCTGAGCTGGTGGAAGGGGATGGGGAGCAGAATGTGGCCTCCACAATCCACGAGGAAATGGTTGGCGACCTGCTACAGCATTTGGAGGTACACAAGACCATGGGGCCGGATGGGATCCACCCGAGGGTACTGCGAGAACTGGCGGAAGAGCTGGCCAAGCCACTTTCCATCATTTATCGGCAGTCCTGGCTATCGGGGGAGATCCCACTCGACTGGCGGATAGCAAACGTGACGCCCATCTACAAGAAGTGCCAGAGGGTAGACCCAGGGAACTACAGGTCTGTTAGTTTAACATCAGTGCCAGGGAAGCTCATGGAGCAGATTATCCTGGGCGTGATCACGTGTCAGATGCAGGGCAAGCAGGCGATCAGGCCTAGTCTGCATGGGTTTATGAAGGGCAGGTCCTGCTTGACGAACCTGATCTCCTTCTATGACAAGGTGACGCGCTTAGAGGATGAGGGAAAGGCTGTGGATGTAGTCTACCTTGATTTCAGTAAGGCATTTGACACCGTTCCCCACAGCATTCTTCTCAGGAAACTGGCTGCCCATGGCTTGGACTGGCGCACACTTCATTGGGTTAAGAGCTGGCTGGATGGCCGGGCCCAGAGAGTCTTAGTGAATGGAGTCAAATCCAGTTGGAGGCCGGTCACTAGTGGAGTCCCCCAGGGCTCGGCACTGGGGCCAGTCCTCTTTAACATCTTCATCGATGATCTGGATGAGGGGATTGAATTCACCCTCAGTAAATTTGCAGACGACACCAAGTTAGGTGTGTGTGTTGACCTGCTCGAGGGTAGGAAGGCTCTGCAGGAAGATCTGGATAGGCTGGACCGATGGGCCGAGGCCAACGGTATGAAGTTCAACAAGGCCAAGTGCCGGGTCCTGCGCCTGGGGCACAACAACCCCAAACAGAGCTACAGGCTGGGAGATGTGTGGTTAGAAAGCTGCCAGGCAGAGAAGGACCTGGGAGTATTGGTTGATAGTCGGCTGAAGATGAGCCAGCAGTGTGCTCAGGCGGCCAAGAAGGCCAACAGCATCCTGGCTTGCATAAGAAACAGCGTGGCCAGCAGGTCCAGGGAGGTGATTGTCCCCCTGACTCGGCTCTGGTGAGGCTGCACCTCGAGTACTGTGTTCAGTTTTGGGCCCCTCACTACAAGAAGGACATGGAGGTGCTTGAGCGAGTCCAGAGAAGGGCTATGAAGCTGGTGAAGGGTCTGGAGAACAAGTCTTATGAGGAGCGGCTGAGGGAGCTGGGACTGTTTAGCCTGGAGAAGAGGAGGCTCAGGGGTGACCTTATTGCACTCTACAGGTACCTGAAAGGAGGCTGTAGCGAGGTGGCTGTTGGTCTATTCTCCCACGTGCCTGGTGACAGGACGAGGGGGAATGGGCTAAAGTTGCGCCAGGGGAGGTTTACGTTGGATATTAGGAAGAACTTCTTTACTGAACGGGTTGTTAGGTACTGGAATAGGCTGCCCAGGGAAGTGGTTGAGTCACCATCCCTGGAGGTCTTTAAAAGATGTTTAGATCTAGAGCTTAGGGATATGGTTTAGTGGAGGACTTGTTAGTGTTAGGTCAGAGGTTGGACTCAGTGATCTTGAGGTCTCTTCCAACCTAGACTTTTCTGTGATTCTAATTAGAGGCAAACAATTACCTCCCTCAATCAGCAGTGGTGAGGACACACCTGGAGTGCTGGGTCCAGTTCTAAGTTCCTTGGTACAAGAGAGATATGGATGCTATGGAGACAGTCCAGTGAAGGGCCAGAAAGATAGTGGAGGGGCTGGAGGAGCATCTCTCCTAGGCATAAAGGCTGAGAGAGCTGGGACTGCTCAGCCTGGAGAACAGAAAGCTTGGGGGGGGGGGGGGGAAGTCTTCAAGGTATTAGTAGCTGAAGGGAGAGAGGAAAGAGGGCAGAGTTAAGGCTCCTTTCAGTGGTGCTCAGTGCTGGATGAGAGGCAAAATGAAACACATCACTTACATCACCGTGAGAATAACTGACGTGTACTGGCATAGGCTGCCCAGAGAGGTTGTGGTGTCTCCCTTCTTGGAGATGGTCAAAAGCCATCCAGCCATGTCTAGGGCATCCTGCTGTGGGTGGCCCTGCTTGAGCAGGGGGGAGTTAGACCAGAAGACCTCAACTGTTCTGTGAAAACAAAATTACTTGTATACACAGTGTTGTGCACAAAAGTTGATGGGGGCAGGGCGAGGTATCATGTTGCAGGACAGCAAAGACCTATCAAAAAAACTTTTAATGTGAATGACACTTTTCTTTTTAAAAGCATCTTCTCTCACATTAGTTGTTAGATTAATTCTGTGAAGTGGTGTGGCTTCTTGTGTGCATCTTGATTTGTGGGTGATATATTTCAGTTCCTTCCTGTCTTCATATTCTCACACTCAATAGGAACTGCTTTTGTGTTCTTTTGTGTTTATACTTTACCAGTAATAACCATGTGACCAGCCCATCACTTCTTGGCTTCTATAAGTAAGGCTTCAGTTGATGTGCAGTCGGTATATGAAAACTTATGCTGCAATTCAGCCTCTTAAACCAACTCATTTGGAGTCTTCTAAAATTACTGACAGTGTTCTCTGGTTCCCTTTACTCTTACTGAAAGGCTGTTTCACTTCTGATGGTTAAGACCTACCTTCTAAACACTGGTGAAACTTATGGGACTTATTCATAAGAACTGTGCTCGCATTTTTTTTTTCCTTTGCTGTCCTTTTGTCTTCTGTGGGTTGGTGGAGTTGGATGTAAATTTTATTTATTTTTTAATCCTCCTACATTTTCTGCTCTAAAGACCGGCATTCTCTCTTGTCTTTCCCGTTGCTAGGTTACATGCATCATGCTTATTCAAGATGCATTTACATGGCATGAAATACGACTGTGTAGAAATGCTCAAGCTAGATATTTAGTTTAGGTAAAGCATTTTGGGTACTGGCAGAATTACTGCTGCAATAATGTAATGTACTGTCTAAGCTAAATTACACCACAGAAAAGTGGTTTCTTCTAGCTAATGTAACTACCTCTGCAGATATTCTGTGTAAAATCTAAGGGTATCCGTGGTGGTCTGCAGCTATAGATACTCTACACATCTGTTGAGTAGACCTACTTGTAACTTGTTCCAGTTAGGTGACTTTTGTCAGGAACTCTAAACCTATAATCAACAACACCCAATAAATTGGGAGCTGTTGCTTATCCCATCTACCTGCTTGAGATTCAAGATCTGAACAGGCATTTGTTCAGTCAAAGGTTAAAGAACTGAAGCCTTTCATGTGTTCATCTTCCTTGACGTATGTATTCACTTTGTGGTGACGTTCCTTTTCAGAGGTAGCAGTATTTATGAAAACCTTAATAAGGTTTTTCTCAGAGTTTTCCGGGAGTTTGGAATTTTAGCATGTATGAGGATTGATTAATCATTTTTGAGTCTATTCAATAACACCTAATGGAACTGAAAATTATAGCCAGAGTTTTCAAGTTACTTATTCTCCAACCTGATTAGCTACTATCTAAGCTTTTTCCAGCAATGCAAAAAGTAGCACAAATATCTGGTATCCATTTAATTTTGCTGTTCTCTTTACAGCTAAAAAGGATGTAAAATGTTGCTTCAAAGATATTTCAAGTTAGTTTTAATATATTTATCCCTATTTACTTGATTACGAAGTGAGATGAAGTCCCTGCTTAGAGGACAGTGAGATCTGTGGTGATTCCAGGTTCTTTGGGAGGGTTTATCTTTCTCTTTTGTAGTTGCTCCTGAGAAAACCTTCCTATTCCACATAATCTGGTTCCAAGCAATGAATTTCTGTGACGATACAAGATCAGCAACTATTTCAAAACCTGTCTGTGTAGAATATCTATGAGAAGATAGTCTGGGGAGTCTAAAGGCCTTTAAAGAGAGGTTAAGAGAGCTTTAGTTGCACTCTCTGATCCAGTGTGGCATAGTCATTTTGTCATGTTCAAAAACAACATATTTATATGACTGAACAAATTCAGCAATGATAATAGTCATACCCATTTAGACACATGGCACACAGACTACTAACATAAAGGTGGTTTGAACTAAATTACGGTAGGAATAAGAATTAGTGGTCTGAAATGGGCCATAAGTGATTTGAGTAAAAACTTAGTGGTAGTTGTGCAGCAAGTCCTCATACAAAGTTGGTCAATTCTGTCTATAAATTCAAGCCTTTAAATTCTATCCTACTGAATAACTCTCAAAGTATCTTACACAAATAATGACTGTGGCCAGTAAACTTCTTGCATCTCAGCACAGCATAGCCTGAGTCAATTGCTAGCTTCTCATCTGAATAACAATAAAGACCTGTTGTGTGCTTTCTCTTATCAGAGAAGGCTAACTAGAAAGGATCCTTATAAAAATCCTGTAAAATAAACCTGGAAAAGAGGTAATGTTTTGCCTTCTGCCCTAAGGCAGAATCAAATGTTCCTATGTTATTCCTGATAAATATTTATCTATTTTGTTCCTAATAGTGGAAATTCTGCAGCTTTCCTGTCAATCTTTTTCAGCATTTAGTAATCTGTAGTACCATGTGCTTCACCTAAGTCTCTTGCAGCTATTAAACCCAGTGCTGCTTCCCTTATCTTCACTGGATATGAAGAAGCATGTATTCATATCCTACTTAATATTTTAACGTGTAAAAGATAGAAAAGCTGTTATCACTCTTCCTTCAGTCTTTGTTAAACCAAATTATATTATTCCCTTTCAACCATGATCATGCTTGCTTGTTACTCTTAAAATTCCCTCTCCTTACAATCCCAATTGGTCCACATTTTTCTTGAATTGCGTTACCCCAAAATGCAACAGTGGCTTTTGAGGCTTTACCAGCACCTAACAGCACTGAGTAATTTCCTCATGCATTGTGGAGGAGTTAATTCTTCCTTATTTTTTTATTATAAAAATAAATATATAAATTATTTTTCCTGATATTTGCCAGTACAGCAATTGAGAAGAGGAGAGAGAATTTATCATTGAATTACGAGTAGTAAACTAAATTTTCTGTTTAGGTTCTCAGACATCACTTAAACTATAAAAGGGAAGATTATATTTCAATTTAACTTCTCATTATGCTTTCTGAAAAATAAATTACTTCAGATTGCTGTAAAATTTGTATGTAGACTAAATTTTCTTTGGAAAATTGTGAAACCAACAGAAAATACCTGTTTAATGTACTATGCTCCCAGTATATTGGATTCGTCTTTAACAAAAAATATAGTATTTTAAGAGATCCCATAGCATAGACCAATAATTCTCAAGTTATAGACTGAATTTCTCATGTCTCTGTGAAAGGTGTGGATGATGTTACAGAAAGTGGGTTTCCATATAGCAATGCAAGTAGCATAGATGCCCTGTAGAAATGTATGGTAATTTGGCATGACATGGCTAGGCTCCCCATATGCAAAGTTATACCATGCACCAGGACGCATTATCACTACCAAGAAACTAATCATTTTTCATGGGGTGTGAAGTATCACAGGCTCATTCATTGGGATGTTTCACAAATTGGTATCTTGACAGTGCCCCTCCCACGCACTTTCCTTGCATGTTATACAGGTCTCTTGAACAGATCTTCAAAAGATGAGGGGAGAGGAAAAAAAAAAAAAAGGCAGGAACTCTCCATGGTAATTGAGTTGTATAAGATGTAAACTGCTGTGTGTTGGAAACGGATGTTCTGCTTCTGTGGACAGCATATGAAATTTAAAGCTTACATTTTGCTCCTCTTCCATTTTTCTCTCCTCACCCTTCTAGGGGAATGACAGAAATAATGACCTGATGTTTGACTTTTGTGAGTCATGGCCTTGGTAGCAGAAGTGCCATAATTATCTCATTGCTGCTATCACAGTGTTGTAAATATTAAATGCAAAAAACAATGTTTCAATAGCTTTGAGGTTTTGACATTAACTGAGAAAAGCCAGTGAGTTCACAGTTAATGTTTCATCTCTTCAATTTAATTTCTTGAATATTTTTAGTACTTTTGCTTTTGAAGCCACAGATTATTATTAGTAGTAGAATAAAATTCTGGAAGTCCATCTCTGTACTGGTGATTATACTCTGTTGTCAAATATAGCATGGGATTCACTTAGTGGACAGGATCCTTTAATCAGCTTTCACTGCATGCCACCTGTATGAACAGATTTTTAGGAGCTAGATTGATCTTTTACATATGCTGACATGTAAGGTATGTGTGTCCTCCAGTTTCAGCAGCAATGGGAGGGAAACCTGAGATTATTTTTGAGCCTCTATCACTTTCTTCTTAGAGTTGCATGTCTGTAGCTGTATTGCTATAATGGTATTAAAAAATAAATAGGGAGAAGTGGAGAAGGCAGAACTGTGCACATTTATCTGAAATTTTTCTATGAACATTACAAATGTATGAACATTCTATGAACTTCTATGAACATTACAAATATCAATTTTATTATCATCCTTGCTTTCCTTATAGGTTATTCTACTTGGACTTTAGCTATTTTCGTATGGTTAGTCATTAGGGAACCGTGTTTCTTGTTTGAAAAAAGTCACTGACTTTTTTTCCCAACTTTGGCCTCTGTGTGGTTGTTACACAGTATGATATTGTTAAACATGGTAAATTCCATTAAGAATCATTCACAGTAGTGCATACAGCCAGCTGTGGAGACAGCAGAATTCAGTATCTGCAGCAGTACTTCAAGAAGAAGTATACTGAAAAGGTGGTTAGGCACTGGAATAGGCTGCCCAGGGAAGTGGTTGAGTCACCATCCCTGGAGGTCTTTAAAAGACGTTTAGACGTAGAGCTTAGTGCTATGGTTTAGTGGAGGACTTGTTAGTTCTAGGTCAGAGGTTGGACTCGGTTATCTTGGAGGTCTCTTCCAACCTAGATGATTCTGTGATTCTGTATTAGGAACTGCTTTTGACATCTAAAGCTTTCAAGGTACAATTTTCTCCTTGCTGTACTGTTCTTATGCTGAAGCAGGGGTGCTGATCCTTGGTATACTTCTATAAACAAGAACTTAAAATTGTATGCATGTCGGAGTCTGAACAACCAAATTAAATGAAAACTACTAAATAATAGCCTTAGGCAAGGAAAATGAGCTGAGAAGATACTCCTTTTCTACTGTGCGTACTTGTGTTTAATCAAAGGTTACTTCTGAAGGATTATGTTGTCTTTGTGTGCTTATTTGGAATTAGATTAGGACAAATGCTTAGCTTATTATTAAAATGTTATACACAGAATTTTCCAAAGAACACTTCGTATGTGACCTACTAAATATTTGTAAACAAAGCGCTTCTTCTGACTGAAGCAAAATTGCTAAAAATTATCTACAGCATAAGGTCCCAAAATGTGTGGTTTTTTTTTTGTTTTTTGTTTTTTTTTGGTTTACAGAAATGTTTTCATCTGTGGTATTCCGACATTTGCAGTTAGTTGTAGTCCTAAACTCCATCTTCTATTCAGCACTAACTAGATAATGATTTGTGTTTTTGCAATTCATTGTAGTAGAAATAAATCTTTTATGGATGTTCCATCTCTCTATTGCTCATCTATTTACTACTTTGCTATTATTTCTGGTCTTTAAAATTTAGCAGACAACTATCTAAGCATGCCCTTTAATCCAGCCTTGACAGCATACAACAGGATGGGAATTCGATAGCAGATTGAAGAATCTAGCTGACACAATGACAGTGACAAACTTTCATATAACCTACTTGTTTTTGCAGGATGTCTTTTCAAAGTATTGAAATATTACAGATTCGTTTAAAAAGGAAAGGTTAATAAAAGAATTAATATAATCACTTGCCACTGTTATTGTTTGTTTGTTTTTAAACAAACAAAAGCCCCAAAATATCTACTGAAAATTTCACATAATTTCACATAATTGAAAATGTTTACAGATCTTAAGAAAGTAACTTTAGAATAGCTCTCATTATGTGGCAACTTTTGCAAAAAAAAAAAAAAAAAAAAAAAAAGAGACAAATATCAACAGTGAGTGAGTGTGAGCAGAAGGAAACACGAAACCAAACAAATCAGGCTTATTTTGCATTTAATGATAGAGTTGTGGCTTTAAAAAATGACTCAGGCTATTAATTGGCTTAAAGCAGAAGACAGATAAGAACAACAAAGGAAGTTATAACAACTGTTTCAAATATGTGAAACTTTTGTGTAGCACTAAACTAAGAAGGGGTGTTCATAAACTTCAGTATAAATGTGTCTAGTTTGTTGTAGAATCATTAAGTAATATCTTCCAGAAAAATAAACTTTTCAACTTTGTTTTTTATTTTTTTAATTGTTTTTAATTATTTTTTTTTCAGGATAATTAAATGTAAAGAAGAGGACAAGTGTATAAATTGTTCCAGATTACTTAGTTTGGGAAGGCCTAATTTGGAATGGATTTTCCGTGTATGTTGAAGCATAGAGAAGTAACTTATGCTTTTTCTACTTAATTTGAATGATTATATTAGTTCTTCAAATGAAATGGAAGTAGCATCTAGAAATGCTGCCTGAACTTCATGTATATATAAAAGATTAAGAAAGTATCAGAATTGGATAGATCACTGGAGTTTGTTAGTTCCATGCCTTCCAGTGAGTTTAGTGGTAGCAGCTACTGGCAGATAACTCTTAGTGGGTCTGAAAATATAAAAGCGTGGGGTGAGGCTGAAGCATATGGGGTTCTGGTAGCTTCTAGGGTTGGGTCTCCTTGCTGACGGATGCAAAAGAGCTTCCTGAATTAAACATGGGAATTTGGTTATGTTACTTCCTTGCATTTAGAAGCTAGTACAGATTGTAGTTTTTGTATAGTGAGATTTTTGAGAGTAGGGCTATAAGAAATGATAACATTCTAATAACTAAAAGCGCCTGGTCAAATCTCCTCCCCCATTCACTACTGGTTTCTTCCTCAAAGTGCTTGGTTGTAAGTTAACTGCTGGGACTTGAATTTTTTTTTGGGTGGGATGTAACAACTTATTTTTCTGTAAGAACTGAGGAGCTGCCTGGGTTTTGTGAGTTACATCACAAAATGGGGAGGGGAAATAGTAGAAGAATCGAGTTTCTAGGGGAGGAAGGGATTTTCTGCCTCTTTAGTCTCTATAGGGCAATAGGGCCAGACAAGCCTTTGAGTTATGGATCTTCTGGTTACTTTCCTTAAAAATGGAATCTTATTTCTGTTTTTACTATCTTTAGTCTGGATTTCATTCCAGTTTTTCTCCAGGGCAAAACCAATATGTCTAAATTCATCTACAGCTTACTCCTACTGTATTTGTATACAAAGACCACAAATATAGTATATGGAAACCTTCCTTCCTGAGGGCTTCTGTTGCTTTATTAACATATGAAATTTATTATCCTTTTACTTAAGAGGCCATCCATTGCCAGAACTACTGTACTACTAATTTATAAGAGCTTCCCTCATACACACACTTTATAAAACTCTTATCTAGTATGATATTCAATTTCTGTTGATGCTAGATATGATGCTAGATATGACACTATGAAGGTATGTGTTAATGTAATGGGATATGGGATTTTGAGTGCTTTATCCAAATTTTTTCTTCCTTGCATAGTTTTTCTAAGGCTTACATAGTTTTATTTCCTAGATGCCTGTACTGAAATCGAAATATATATATATATATATATATAAGTCAGGAGAAAGAGTCCAAGTAGGAAGATCACATGAAAATGTAATGTGAAGTTCTCTGGAACTTAATAATAAGTTGATTTCTTGCAATATATTCATACTTATTTTTGCAGGATATCGAGTTTAATGTTAAATATTCTAAAGTAGAACACCCACCTGATTGAAAGTAACTCTTACTTGTTCTTCCCTACTTTTATCTGTTCAGATGAATATTAGTATCTTATGTCCTTTCCAATAGAAAAATTAGAGTATTTTAGGCTATTTTAAAGATCTCTTGTTGTAAAGCAGCTACTTATCTATGAGATGACAATGTTTTGTTCTTCATCCTCTTTACCACCTTTAGTAAGGCTGAAAGATATGAGAGAAAATTAAGAGATACATTAGTCATTTGCTGAGAGAAGAGGGACATGAACTTACATAGACATAGAAACTCAAAATTCTATTGTGCTGGATCTTGAAAATACCTGTTTGCCCTAACTTTCAAAGTTATAACTCATGTAAAATTAAACTACCAGTTTTCACAATGGTATCCTTCTAGTAATTCTATAAACAATTCTTTTATTTAGAAAGTTTTATTTTCTGTTCACAATCAGGATTTTTTTCTGTGTCCAGTCTCCTTTAAGTAGTGAACTGCAAGGTAACACATGAGAAATTTGACTGAGGTTCTGACTAATCTGGCTAGTGTGTAGCCCAAAAGAAATGGCAAATCTGCATTCAACTTCTACAGTGTGTGCACTTCAGGTCACTTTTCCAGTGAGGCTCCTGCCCCTCTTTCCCTGATGATGCCAACTTTTCATTTAGTCTGTATACTGAAATGAGGCACACATAACTAGTCACTGGCAGAGCCTTCATGGCTTGGGTACAATGCAGGATGTGCTGGTGGTGGTACTTGTTTGTGTGATCTGCCCTGGGCTGTCACACTGAGGGGGGAATGTCCATCTTATTGTTAGCAGCTGTCTTTTTTTTTTTTTTTTTTTTTGGTGTATGTGTGTGTCAAATCAGTATTGAGCCAAGTTAAGGTAAAATCCAAATAGAACATCTGCTTGATGTGTGTGAAACAGAGTAGTGTTACAAGTCTTAACACAAAGCACAGGAAAAAAAAAAAGAAAACGATTAATTTTCTGCTTTTAGATTAAAATCAAATTGGACTTCTCTCATTATCTATGGCAAATCAGCTAGATAGCCTGACAAGCTTTCCGAGATCCTCTTTCAGTATTCCCTGTGTGGTAAGCTCTATCTGTTTGAGAGACACACGGTTTGGTGTACCTCGTATGATCCATTACATCTAGATTGAGTCTGTCTGGCCTTTGGAGGATAAATTTCTCTCTAAAGCTAATTCTACCATTGCTTTATCTTGGAGATGGGCCAGCTATTCTTATTTTTTTTTAACAAGTGTGATTCCATTTCTTGAGAGATACAGCTTTTCAGACCTAATGATGTCTTCTGCACATAAATATTATTTAACCTCCCTCCATAAGGAGAGAGACTTATTTTTCTCCATTCCACTCTCCACTACTTGCTGGCATGCTTCAGTGTAAAATATCTTACACTGGGCTTAGAGGTATCAGCCTTTACCCTGAGTAACCTCCACGCTGTATCAAACGTACATGCTGTAAATACAGAGTTCATTGCTGACTCTAGTGAAACCAGATGCAACAGTAATTAAGCACTTTTGGGGATGACTAACCCCTAGTGTCTTTCCCAAGTATACTATAACAAAAAATCTTTGAACTAAAAATTATTTTTAAGCTCTGAAAAATAACATGATTTCTGTATCCCAGATGCCTCTTCTTTCTCCTCCCTGACTTGCCATTATTAAAAAATATATATGTAAAAATCTTTAACAGAAGAAAAAAATAGTTATTCATATTGGAAATAGAGTGTGTTTTGCTGAAGGCAAATTACTTCTTCCATCTCTTCTGTAAAATTAGGGTAGGCCTACAAGCACGAATGGCAGCACTGCTGGTAATTTTCTGACTGGAACAAAGTGTTTTATGATTTTTGTTGGTGTCAGTCCACAAGCACACTGCCCCCTGGAGGAGCTTATTTGGCGGAGCCTGAGGTTGACTCTTACAATTAGAATACAATTAGAAGAGCTGTGCTCAGAAAAGCCTGAGGTAAGGGTCCCCAGCCTTGCCCTGGGGCTCCCTCATCCCCATACAGAGCTCAGGGTGGCCCTGGGCCATAGCGAGCTGGCCTTGCCCCCAGCCTGTCCTGGGGCTGTATGGCTGGGCATGGGGCCTGCAGTGGCCTGGCTGTGGTCAGCCCTGTCCCTGCCCCAGCTCACCTTGCTGGGCTGTGGGATGGGCTGGCTGTGGAGGGAGGCCCCACACCACGCTGCAGTCATCACCAGACCACCACTGCCCACAGCCTGCTGTGGCACAGAGCTTCCTTTCCAAAGGCTGAATGACAGGATTCAGAAAGGCAAGGGTGTAAGCTTTTATGTTCCATTTTTCTTCAAATCACAACAGAATGGGAAATTACCACACCCCTGCTCCCCCCAGTAGAAAAAAACAGCTTTCACAAATCCTTTTATTTGGCATAGGCATGGTAGAGAGCTCAGTGATCACTTGTCTGGCAGAAGCTGTGAGAGCATGGGTTTGTGCCCCTGCCTCTAGTCAGATGGGCTGAGAGGTGCCGGGTACTTGGGAGGTGCTTCTGCCTCTGCCCAGCCAGTCTGCTTTCTGTTCCCAGTATGATGGCACGCTTCTGTCAGTGTGCAGGGGAAAGAGCTGGCACATCTGGGTTCAAGTCCTTTAAAGCTTCCTTTTGCTAAGTGGAAATGCTGAAATTGAAGAGAGCAGGCATGGTGCTAGGATGGGTGGTCTGCTGGTGGGTGAGGTGCTTACTGACTCAGTAAGAGTTACTTGAACAGACATTTTCTGCAGTGAAAGTTCAGTTTTAGGTGAATTGGATGCCTCTGTGTGCCTGCAGGATGGCTGTAGTAAATTGAGGCTTCTGGTTAAACAAGCATAACTTTTGGCCTTGCTGTTTGACTTCATAGCTACTTCTTTTTTGCATTTACTGGTATAAGAAAATTTGTCATCGAATCCCATTTTCTGTGTTTGAGTCAGCACTGGCTTATTATTTATATACCTAAGCCCTCTGTTCCAGAAGATTTTTTTTAAAGTCTTAAACAAAGGTTGGGGGGAAGCCTCTGCAGAGATATAGCATACTGCTGTCCATTCCTTGCCCACTTTCTTTGCAGTGTTGCACAAAACTGAAGTGCTTTGTCTCACTCACACGTTTCAATTCTTCACTAGTCTGAGTGAAGAATTTCCTCCTAACATCTAACTTAAATTGTCCATCTTTTAGTTTAAAACCATTCCCCCTTGTCATCTGCCTGAGCAAAAAGTTGCTCTCCTTTTTTATAAGTCCCCTTTAAGTATTGATAAGCTGCAGTGAGGCCTCCCTGGAGCCTTCTCTTCTGTAGGCTGAACAGCCCCAGCTCTCTCAGCCTTTCTTTGTAGGAGAGGTGCTCCAGTCCTCTGACCAACTTCGTGGCTCTCCTCTGGACCCATTCTAACAGATCAACATCCTTCTTGTGCTGAGGGCCCCAGATCTGGACACAGTACTCCAAGTAGGGCCTCACGAAGGCAGAGCAGAGGGATAGAACCCTTTCCTTCTCCCTGCTGGCTACTGCTTTGTTGATGCAGCTCAGGATGCAGTTGACCTGGGCTGCAAGCATATGCTGCTGGCTCATGTCAAGCTTCTCATCCACCAGAACCCCCAAGTCCTTCTCTGCAGGGCTGCTCTAATGAGTTCCTCTCTGTCTGTATTCATGTCTGGGATTGCCCTGATCCAGGTGCAGCACCTTGCACTTGGGTTTGTTGAACCTCGTTAGGTTCACATAGGCCCACTTCTCTAGCCTGTCCAGGTCCCTTTGGACGGCATCCCTTCCTTCTTTGGTATCAACTGCACCACTCAGCTTGGTGTCATCTGCAAACTTTGCTGAGGGTGCACTCAATCCCATTGTCTATGTCATTGATAAAGATATAAAATGGAACCGTTCTCTAAGAACAAAATTAAATGTAAACCAGCAGTCACTTTCTGATGCTTAGAAAATCAGATTTAGTGCCATCACTGCTAATATTAGAATGTCCTTTAATCTGCTAGTATTCAGAGAAAAGTTTCACCTTTTACATTAGGTACAGTATAAAATCTTCCCTTCGTCCATTGCTCCTTTTAATCTTTTTTCTTCCTCTATCTTACCTACAAAAGTGTCTTTATTAATAGTGCTACAGAAGTTTAGCCAGCAGGATTTCTTAGATCTTTTAATAACCATCTGAATTTAAGCTTTCTTACTTCTTTTTATGATCTGCCAAGTTTTAAAAAAAAAAAAAAAAAAAAAAAAAAAAAAAAAACCTACCTTTAAGGATGGCTTTACTTTGGTAAAAACCTTCCTTTCTTTTTTTTTTAAAAAAAAAAAAAAAACAAAAAAAAACTTTGACCAACATTATAAGAATAAATATTTCATAAGATAGAGGTGTAGAGGTGCTTCTTTCCTACCTGATTTTTCTGTGCTGAAAATCTATATTTGTCACTAGCAACAGTGTTGAAGAGAGAGCTTTGCTGACCGGTAGCCTTGTTCCTCCCTTTTTCTTAGAATTTTGCTGGAAAACAAAATGGGAATCTTTTAGTTGTCAAAATCTAACACTTGCTCCACTGTGTTATTTCTCTAGAAGTGGACCTAACTGGGGGGGGGGGGGGGGAGGGGAGGGATCAAATGCAGGCAGGAAGGAAATGTTTTCAAATATGAGGGATGTCTTAATTTCAGAAACTAGAAATCAACATGGTGTGCAAATGTAAAAGTCAAGTTGAATTAGGCTTAATGATTGGAAATGAACTGTGCAGCTTAAACCTTAATGATTCCCTTCTAATGACTCTTCTCATCATATGGACACATGGGCAATAGTAGACTTTGAATTGACTCTTGGAGGAAAAATAATCTTTAAATTGGATTTGTTTTTGTTACTTTATTAAATATATTAGTCTACTCCATGGCAGGTTACCTGCATCA
The DNA here is from genome assembly GCA_011076525.1 of Nettapus auritus. NCBI lineage: Eukaryota > Metazoa > Chordata > Aves > Anseriformes > Anatidae > Nettapus > Nettapus auritus. The sequence continues at coordinate 98,100,642 of CM021765.1, forward strand.
CTCTTTTCCTGATAGAATAAACCAGTGATTCCCCACCCCCTGATGTTGGTGTCTCTGAGGCAGTTTGGGCTGGTTTGTTCCTATTCCATGGTGTTTAGACAGCGAAAGACTAGCAGGAAAGGGAAGCGTAGGAGCTAACTTTATTGCTAGCCTTCCCTCCTGTGCTAAAGCAGGTAAAGGACCTGAATCCTTGCTTTGTTTCTGGCAAAGCTCCAGCACCACTGCCCTGTGTTTGCTTTCTTGCTGCTTCTCTCCTGCACCAGGCTCGGGGATGTTGCTTCCTGGCACACTCACAGGCAGCTCTGTAAGTCTGTGATTTTAGCTATAAAAGCTTCAGAGGCACTCAGAGAGAAAGAAATGTGTGTACAGTAACACTGCAGTTCAGGTCCTAGGGTTATGTCAACCTTTTCCATGTTAGAAATGTAGCATGATTTCACGTGGAGCTGTAATTGCCCTCGCTGATCTCCTTGTTGTTTGGAGTCTGCCTGTTGCGTACAATGAGGGACAACTGTGGGAAGTGTAGGTTCAGGGTACCAATAGTAAGTATCATGTGGTGAGGTCAAAATTATTTGTGTACAGTCATTAAAATAACGGAGATGTGACAGATAATGCAACAACTGAAATGAATGTAATATTTATCAAATTATTCTCTTATCTTGACTAAAACAGGGAACCTGAAAAGAAGTGGCCGTTAAGAATCTATTGCAGGAACAGTGGGGTAATAATCCTTTACAGATCGTATTTTAATTTAAATCCTAGTGTGCTAAATAGCATCATAAGTCTTAAAAGTGGGGTTTCCAATATGTCTTTGTTTCGACTCCATACTGAGTGTATTACTCTATTCATTCTTTACCTGTTATTGAGAAACAGGATTTGGGCTCCTCTTTGAATGCTTTGGGTACTTTAAACAGATGAACTGCCTTCTGTAAAGTGATAGATTTGAAACTTTGACTTTTTCTGTTAATATTAGCTCTATTTTTATGTTACGGCTCTTAAAAATGTGTTGCACATTCATAACTTTTATCTGGCTGTATAGATAAATTTTCATGGCACTGTTATCTATAGGAGTATATGCATATTTTTGAGTTCTATTATCTCACTGAAATTATAGCTTTTCTTTTGAGTAGTGAAATCTCTAGGACTGTTTTAACTATGCGAGATAAAGATCTGATTTTAATGGTATGTCTGTAGTGAAATAATGGTGGATAATGGCTTTTAAAAACTGTTCCAATATGTGCAGAGTTGTTATGAAGGTTCTCTTGTGGTATTTTTGTTGTATATGATGGATGCTGTATTTGCTCTATATGATGTAAAAAAAAAAAAAAATAAGTTAGATTTGGGTCCAAATTGACTAGATGTGATGTCTTGTGACTGTTAGCAACTATGGTCTAAACTAGCAAAATAGCAAGCAGTCTCTTCCCTTCAGTTGTAAAACACATCTTTTATACTGTGGTCACACTTAAGCCCTGCTGTGCACGCACTTGCCCTTCAACCCTCTATTCAGCATACTTGATTAGCAGAATAAAATAGTAAATATGGATTTACTTGCTGGGCTGGAAGAACAGAGATCATTGTCATCTTTGAATGGCATACATGGTTAGGGTTGTGCATCTTACATGTTATAGCAAAGAACAGTAGAGTTTTGAGAAGGAGGGGAAATAACTGAGTTTCAGGAATCTGAAAAAAAAAAAACCACTACAAACAAATGCTGAAATAATAGCAAAACTGTGTTGTTGCTAAATGCAACTTTGTGCATGTTAGGCAGTATATTAGCCCACAATGCTGGATCGTAAGTAAATTATTAAGATGGATTGTAGGCTATCATGCAAAACTTTCCAGTAAAGACATCTACTTAATGACTAAAGGGTAAGGAGAGGAGAAAAAAAAAAAAAAAGGCAGTGTATCTGCAGTAATGCATAGTTGTGGTCATTTCACTGGGAGTCTCCTGAGTTCACAGTGGTGTGTAAATGTTCATGTTTGTGGCGGGTTGACCCTGGCTGGCAGCAAAGCCCCCACTCAGTTGCTTCCTCACTCTCCCTAGCAGGATGGGGAAAAAGAATCTGAAAGGCAAAAGTGGGAAGAAAAATATTATGGATCTAGAAAATGTGTAATAGATAAGGCTGGGTGAACAAGCAAAGTAAGACAAGGAATTCATTCATTCCTTCCCATCAGCAGGCAGATGTTTAGCCACTTCCCGTTAAGTGGGGCCTCAGCACATATACTGATTGCTTGGAAAGACAAACACCATAACCACAGAGAGGTATCTTCTACTTCTATCTTCTATCACTTCTACTCTGCTTCCCAAAGGTTTATGGCTAGGCACAACATGGTGTGGGGTATCTTTCTGCTCCTTCAGGGTCAGTTGTTCTGACTCTGTCCCCTTCCAGCCTCTTGCCTGATGCCCTTGCTCGGGAGGCAGAGTGGGGAAAAGAGAAAGCCTTGATGCTGTGTGAGCACTGCTCATCGATAGCTAAGACTTGTGTGTCAGAAACACTTCTGGTCACAAATCCAAAACATCATCATGCTGGCTGCTATGAAGACAATTAACTCCATCCCAGACAGGCCCAGGACAATATTTTAGCCGTGATAGTTCAGGAATGGTGGCAAAACCTCACCCTCTGCTTGTAGGGTTAGGACTTGCATATCACAGTAACACAGTAATAGATAGGGTGCTACTAAAGATATATTGGAAGCTGCTGGAAATCTAGATTAAGTCCTATTTTCTTTCCCAATAAAGGGAACAGTGGTTGGTGTGGTTGGACTTTGTTTTTTATATGCTAAGGTTTTTTTACAGGGTGATGGGGTAGGCAGAGGGCTTTGGCTCAAATCAAGTCTGGGTAAGGGGAGGAAAGGCACAGCTTCGGTGTTTAATTGTTTATGTTGCTTCCCCCCCCCCCAACCAAATTAGTGACTAGAAGCCAGTATTAATTGGAAACAAAGTAAGTAAAATTTGCCAAAGCTGAAATAGTTTTGCTTGCAATACACAGTAAAACCTTTTGAATTTATTTGCACGTTCTCTTTGGTTCCTTTATGTATGTATCTAACAGAAACCTGGTTGGTAGATTAATTTTTGTCTTGGGTTTTGACTCTATCAACGTGCTTAGGAAACAAAAAACAGCTGACAAAGTCGATATCAGATTGATCCACTGCAATTGATAGATATTTTTGTTGTTGTTGTTGTTTTGAAAAAGGATGGGTTACTTTTAGCTGTGAATTAGAACAGAAAATTTATGCAAAAACTGAAGAACTGATGAACTAATACAACTTTTCATGAGTGGATAGAGTCATCTTCATGAGTTATGCTACTCCCTCTGATTTTTTTTTTTTTTTTCTCTGCTTTTATTTCTTTCCTTTTTCAAAGTGTTTTAAACAGATGTGCTTCTTCACAACTATTGTAAAATTCTCTGGGTGTTTTTTTTTTTTTTTTTTTTTTGAAAACTAATTTAAAAAGTTTAAACTTTTTACAAAGGAAGGTTGAGGGGTAGGGAGAGGTGGAGTTGAACTACTGTGCATCATAAACTGTGCTTAGCTCTTTGAGCTATGAAGTCTGCTTAAAAGCCAATTTCCTATGGCTTAAAGTATCTGACAGGAACATGACTTTGTTCTACAGACAATGAAGCACAGTTTAGTCTAACTTCACCATCAGTTTTTTACTTTCTTGCCTGTCCTTGGATGTCCTGCTCACTAACCCCAAAATATTCAACATGCTGTTTTCAATCTTGGAATAAAGGGTAAGGAGTATAACACAGAAATGTTAGGGTTGAGGGATAGATCGTCCTTGCACAAGTCCTTATCTGTTTTCAGTTTATAGCATTAGTGATGGAAAGCGAGCCTATGATGGAGTGGAGAATCCAACCTGAAGTCCTAGCAAATGTTCTCAACAGTAACTTCATAGAAAAAAATCTATACATAAGGGATAGATGTTGGATTGGAAATCATTGTGACCTCAACTGCAGTCTTGTCTTTCTGCTATGATTTCAAGGCTTTGTTATTGTTAGAACAGTGCTTGCTATGCACCAATGTTATTTCCTTTGAAATGCCAATTTTTCTCCAAGCAATATTTTTTTACTTAGAGGTCATAGCCATGTCATATTAGACCCTATGCACCCCCTCCCCCAACAGAAACTATTCTCTTAAATTTATCAGATTTTCCTTGTTTTACTGTACATGTGGCATTTCGCCACCATCATAAATACTAATAGACTACAGACAAACCATTTCCTTGTGTGTATTGCTAAGAGGAAAAGAAACTGGAATAAATGAGACATAAATCTTTAAAAATAAATAAATAAAAAATAAAAAAAGAGAGAGATATGAATATTTATTCCATAAATAGAATAAATCTTGGTTTGCCTGAGAGGCAAGTCAGGTACAATTTCTATCCCAATTTTATTTGACTGGGACTTAGTTTACCTGTATATTTCAACTGATTCCAGCTGTACCAAGTGCTCTTCCCTAAAACCCCATTTTCTTACCATGGAATGGGGGGTCTTAAAGTTTAGTCTCGCTACTTTTATAGATTTTAGCTTAGTTATGAAACAAACTTCAAAACTAATTTTCCATCTTTTTGAATTTTCCTCCTAGTTTTGTCTTTTAAAATGACTGAAGCGGGATAATATTAAAAGTGGAAAATGTTTGTGTGGTGCATTTACAGTCCAAGGCTTTAAAACAAGTCCCAGAAATTAAGATAACTGGCTTCAGGAAGAGAAGACAACAATTCAGACCTCTTTACCTAATAGCAGGAAGCTCAAAGGCTATCGTAACATTAAAACATTAGTGATGGCTTCTGAGAAGTCACTTTTCAGTATGGTAGACAATCCTAAAAATTTACTGTGGAAAAGCAGCAGCACTGTCTTCTCTGGAAGATCAATTACACATGCCTAGGCAGAATGGTAGAACATCCGAGATTACTTTAAGGCTTTTTTCATCCCTTCCTCACCTGATAATACTCTTTATAATTAGCATATTTTAAAGAGTGTGACTAAATTGTACTTCATATGCTATATTCTAACAAAATATTTATGAGCTTAGGGGCCAGGTAAACCATTAGAGAACTTAAATGTTCACTTGGGCGAGGAAAGGTACAAGACAAGCTTTACGATAACCCACTACACCACCACCAATATAAATATGCATAAGGTAGTCGTCATGATGGGCATAAATTATCTGCATTTTATGTTTTGATGGCAGGTATTTTATAGATAATTTAGATCTTGCAGGTAATTTACAGTGTGAACAACTAGCCTTTACAGTGTTTTTTGTTTGTTTGTTTGTTTTGTTTTGTTTGTTTTTGCTTTGCAGTAGCAGGATATGTCATAAAAGCTCGTTAAACTTTCTGGTCATCTGCAGTATAAGGAAAGAAGTCAACAAATGCAGCTCCGTAAAGTAACATAGGGATGCTCTGACCAAAGTTCTGCTTTCAAACAATCCTTGACCCAATTTTATTCGTTATAAGGGACTCTAAAAGAAGGTTGGACAATAATTTTGGGAAGTATGATGTGGGTTGTCTGAGGGTGTTTTTTTTTTTTTTTTTTTTTTTTTTTTTCTCCCCCAGATATGTGGGCTTGTCTGTCTAGATATTTTGCTGACCAAAGTTGTAGCTTTACTAGCTTTACTCCAGGAAGCAATGTGATTCCAGTACATAAATCTTCTCGTAGCACACAGTACAGTAGTCAAAGCATTTTTTTTTTTTTTTTTTGGTCAGCAAAGGAACAGCTGAAAATATAAGCATCTTTCCTGCTTGTAATACTGACTAAGGGGAGTAGTAAGACTTAATGATGGAAGAGCAGAGGGAAAACTGTTAATACTGCAACGGTACAGGGTGGTGAATAAGCAGTGAAGTGAAATGGAAAGTAGAAGCTAGTGATTTTTGTGTTCCTTTGATTTAAGACAAACCCAAGTAATTAAAGGCCTAAGCAACTAAGAGTAGATACAGCAGTGTGTAGGAAGTGACCCATGATAGCTGGTGATAAGTTGTATATTCCCAGTATTAGTATTCCTTTAGGACAAGACTGATGCTGTGCCATGATTAGTTTTCTCTCTTATGCGAGCGTGTGATACCAGGAGAGTGTGTGTGTATATACACATTAAAAATGTATTCATTTTTTATTATGTGTATATTACATATATACATTTATATAAATAATTTATTTTTCCCTCTGAATCTGTAGCACTTCAGAAGCTTACCTTCTCAGAGAGCATCCCCAGAAGACCTCTGTGCTCACAGTTGCACCCAGTAGAGAAATTAGAATAGAGCAATTTAGTTGGAAGGCGTCATCAAGTCCAACTGCCTGACTACTTCAGGGCTAACCAAAAGCCAAAGCACATCCCAGAGGTCAGTGTCCAGCTGCCTCTTGAACACTGATAGTACAGCGTACCAACCACCTCGCTAGGAAGCCTGCTCTGGTGTTCAACCACCCTCATGGGAAGTAAATCTTTCCCAGTGCCCAGTCTGAACCTTCCCAAGTCCAGCTTTGTGCCGTTCCCGTGTCCTGTCATCAGTTCCCAGGGAGCAGAGACCAGCACCTCCCTCTCTGCCTCCCCTCCTCAGGAAGCTGTGGAGAGCAGTGAGGTCGCCTCTCGGCCTCCTCTTCTCTAGACCAGACAACCCGGGTGTCCTCGGCCTCTCCTCACAGCACATGCTCTACAGACCTTTCACCAGCCGTGTTGCCTTCCTCTGGACACTTTCAGGTACCCTGACATCCTTTTGATATTGTGGAGACCAGAATTTACACCCAACTCTTTCTGAACAGAACTTGTAAAAGATCTGGGTAACCAGTGCCACGATCACTGCATTCAGCAACTTCCCCTGTGTGTTTCCTGCCCTGGGAAATTGCAGATCCTGCAGGCTCCTTTGGGCTTACTTAAATAGCAGTCAGAAGATCTTGGCTTGCTTTTCCTTACAATCCTTGTCACATAGCTAGACAGGTGATAATCTTTTGACTAATTAATTGTGATTTTTTTTACTGTACTTTATTTTTTTTATTATTATTTTGCAGGGTGCATTATTAAACACAAACCTAGCCACTGAACTCAGTAACAGACGCATGACCATTGTTATTTTGCTGCTGTATTTCATATAGCAATAGAGGAAAACAGTATTTATATTGCTTTCCCATTTTATAAATATGGTAGCTTTTTTCTGAAAAGCTTTTCAGTGTTAGTTTTAACTGCTGAGACAAATGATCATGACTTTACATTATAAGTTTGAGCTACACTGTGCATGGCAGTATACCAACAAACAGGTCGATCACAGGTGTCAACGCATTTGACATAGTTGCTCCTGGTTTCCTATTACTACAAGAAAAAAGAAATAGAAAAACGCCCTTGCTTCTCTGACTTCATTCAACAGCTCGGTAGTGATACTGAGGGTAACCACCTGACTACAGAAACAAATTCATCATCTAAACCACTTTGTATTCATAATAATAAGACAGGAATATTTAAGCTTTCTCAACAGTATATTTGCAGGAGAGACCCACTTTAGTCTAGCATACGATTTTAATACTTTTTTTATTAATGGGACTGGAGGGCTGCTGCTAATGCTGTTGACAGTCTAAGATCAAGTGCATGTTTTTTTTCTTAAATTTTGAGCAAGTTACAGTACACACATGCCACTGCCCACACACAGACAATGTGAAAACACTTTGCCAGCAATTGCAGCATATTTTTGAATTTGAGGAGGCCACTTGCACAAGGTGGGTAGGAGAGCTCTCCTCCTGCCAACCAAATCTGTTATTTTTGTGCAAGTCTTTCACAGCTCTTTTGACCAAGAGTGATTTTTTTATTATTATTATTTGAAGCAGCAGAGAAATGGATTTCTCCAAAGTCGTTGGAATAAGCGCATAAACCCCCTTCCATGTTTATTAATTTGTTGGTACTTATTTACTTTTGCAATTCTGATCTGGCAAAAACTAGGCCTATTATCTCCCTCTCTGTTTATGAATTTCTTGTATGGACAAACACCATATATGATACACGTCCTGCATTTTTATCCTTTTTAACACAAGGAGGTGAAACAGTTGTATTTGCTTTCAAAATGGTGGATAGAGGTGAGGTGCTTTTTATTTTTTTGCTAGCAGTTAGAATGGAGCCATGAGGCACTGTTGTGTACTGATGGGTCTGTTACTGCAGAATGCTCTTCACTGCGGGGAGGTGGAGTCAGCAGAGCAGGCAAAGGTTTTTGCGATTCGAGAGGAGGGTAATCTGGTTAGTTTTTATGAAGAGCTTTTAATACCTTCCAGGGAAAAAGGAAGGTCCATATTTTAGTGATTATCTTTTCCCATCAGTTATAAAAAGATAAAAAGCACTTTGTGGCAGTAACCTAATTGTTGTGTGTTGTCCAGCGCATTGCATAGCAATGTCTTGGTCCACAGATGAGGCTGTCAGATGTTACTGCAATATAAATAATGTGTGTGATGTGAAAATAACCTTGTCTTGGAAAAGGTTGGCTTGTTAGGATGGCTTCTGTATGTTGTTTCAGCTTTTCCCGTGCTTCTCATTAACTCATTGAGATACTTGTCTCCCCTCATCTACTTCAGTAATTTTGAGATAGTATAAAACAAATATGAAGGTCCTCAAAATTCAGAATGTGTTTGATTTAAATCAAGTCCCCATAAAATGCAGGGCTAGCCTCTACCACTGAAATATTTCTTTATGCATGAGGCAAGAAGTCTTTTGAGAGTTTTGTTTTCTGGCCTGATTAAATGAACTAGTCTGTGTGCGTCCCACCCCCTCCCTCTTTCTTTAAACAACATATCCTTTTTGCCTGAAATACAATTATATGCTCAAATGAACTTTAAGTCCACTAAGGAAGGACTTGTATTTGTCCATGTATTCTGCCTGAACCGTAGTAATCTGCAGTTTGGCATCTGAAAACATTCCTGGAAGCTACTGATTTTTTATTTATTTTATTTTTTTCCCACTTCTGCTAGATGAACATTCTGGTTTATCCAAGTATTCAGCCTTGGGTTAAAACATTTTTATTATCTTGTGACTCATCTTTCTCTCTCCCTCTTCCCTTTTCAGGATAGTAGCTAATGTTCATTAATCAGAAAGAAATGAGGCTGTGTTTTCAGTGCAATATTCAGTGTTCTAAAGTAAGACCAAGAACAAAAATAAGACTATTCGCAACAGCCCAAAATAAAATGGATAGCAACAAATTACAGTCTGTGTATTGTACCCATACAAAACTTCTTTGCAATGTAGTAATATAGCATCTGAAGTTAATAGTATTTGAATTGCTGCCAGTATGCAATAAAGAAAAATCTATCTTATCCTATCTAGTAAGGTTTGGTTCATGTTATTCTATTGCTATTTACTGGGTGCCTCTGCAGCTTTGAAGTTTGTTTGTTTTTTTTTAAGTTGGAAATACACTCAGCTTTAAACAGCTGCTGGACCTGAAGAGCCCAGAGTTTTTCTTTCTTTCTATATCCGTTGTATACACCATCAGTGAGATGTCTGTAGAGTATTTGGGATGTATCGAAATCCTTGTGACGTTTGGACCTAATGGAGGGACATCTGTACAGTCTTACTGTCTCACTTTCAGACATTTTTTGTTGTCATTTTTATGAAGTTGCTAACAAACTTTCTTGTGATATCTTGTTAGAGTAGACATGAGGAAGAGGAGGGAAGGTTTTTTATTGTGTGATTATTTGTATCAGGTTAGTAAATTAATGCAGCTCAGCCAGGGAGAAAAAGGGATGTATTTTTGACTATGCGGACTGGTAAAATAATAAGTGGGGATGGAGAGGCTGCGTTTACTTAGTTCTGCAGCCCTTCCTGTCAGAATTATATTCCAATAGATGAGTAATTGAATTTTGCATTTCAGTAAGACCTGTACTATTCACATCAAAAACGTTATCAAAATTCCCAGACCCTTATCCTGATACATAACCTTCAGAATATCTTTGTTCATGACTAGTGCTGTTCAAGTAAGTGTGTTGGGATTTTATTATGCAGACCGCTATTTGGTGTAGTACTCACTTCCATGAAAAGATGCTGAATGTGTAACGCTTCACTGTGTTACTGTAGTTCTTAACAATAACAGAAAAGATGTTTCTTTTCATGTTGCATGAATTTACACTACTGAATTGACTAAATGCCTACCAAAAAAACCACCCACCTATAAGGAAACTTAACACCAGGAATAGTTAGCTTGCCCAGATTCTGGTTTTGACTTTTTAAATACCACTATTTGTTGCACCTAGATTTTGCATGTGTTGCACCTAAATTAAAGCTGCTCCAAAAGGTTATTTTTTTCCACTTACTACCTGCTGAATATCATAACTGATTGGATCTGTTGCAAGGAGTAGACATGCACTGGTTTAAGGCACACAGTGCAGTCTCAGAGACGAACACAGTGTTGTGTGATGCCTCCATAGAGCTAGCTGGACTTTGAAAGTCCAGCTTTCCTCCTGCTGGGATCAAGTTCTGCTACTGGCCACTTCCCCGAGAGCACGCCCAACCGAACTCCTCAATACCATTTCCCATTTAGAGAAACATTCCTAAGCCTTAATCATTTCCTCTTCCCTTGCTGTTGTTTTCCTTTCTTGATTATTTGATCCTGGCTTTGGGATATATATATATGTATATATCAGAAATACATCTGTGCACATAAAACTGATTTGGGGGCTAAGAACATAATTCAAGTATCTTTAATCTCAGAATGGTTTGGGTTGGAAGTGACCTTAAAGACAACCAAGGTCCAACCCCCTGCCACAGGCAGGGACACGTCCCACCAGACCAGGTTGCCCAAAGCCCCATCCAACCTGGCCTCAAACGACTCCAGGGATGGGGCATCCACAGCTTCTCTGGGCAACCTGTGTCAGTGTCTCATGACTCTGAGAGTAAATTTATTCCTAATATCTAATATAAATCTACCCTCTTCTAGTTTAAAACCACCCCCCTTATCCTATCACTGTCTGCCTGAGCAAAAAGTTGCTCTCAGTCTTTTTATAAGCCCCCTATAAATACTGAGAGGCTGCAGTGAGGTGTCCCTGGAGCCTCCTCTTCATAGAATCAATAGGGGGATTTGTTTACTTTAAAGATAATATAGGTTGGAGTTAAATTCATGATACGGTACAGCAATATTTAGCTGAAATAAGTTTTTATCATATTTGTTATTTTTTCTGGTGAGTCTCAAGCTTCAAATTGTTTGATTGTAACCTAATTTATAAGTTGGGGGTGGGGAAGAAGCAGAACAGATGGATGGTGGTAACTAGAAAGGCCTGACTATGACACACACACACACTCCCCCAACCTTTTCTAGCAGGGGAATTGAAGGGATTGATGTAGCTACTTCATAATTTTCATATCTGATCTTTCACTTTAAGCTCCTAGCTGCTTTGGTTTGAACTGGAGAATGGTTAATCTTCCCTGAACAGTGTTTTTTTTTTTTTTTTTTTTTTTTCTGCTCTTCAGTCGTCAGACGACTGAAAAACAAGCCATGTTAGATAAGATCATATAAGTAGATCAGGCAAACATCCTTAAAAAAGATTTTAGAGCTTCTTGGGCCTCCTCTTAGGAATTTTCGTTTAACTAAACTCTGGAGCATCTGACAGATGCTACACATTCTCATCACACACACATTCTGTGAAGGTTGACTGCTATCATGGGCACACACGTGGGAGTAGAGATGCAGAGACATATGCATCATATTTAGATCTTTACATGTGCAAATCTAATTATAATCAGAGAGGCTTAGTACATCTTAAACTATTTTTTTCCCTTTGCAATTGCATTCCCCTCTGTTACATCTGCTGGAAGGAAATCTCTGGGCAGTGAAATATTTTAGAAAAGAGAGCAAGATAATAAGGCATTCAGCAAAGCTTCTGACTCTGTAATGCTACGGCAATTTCCTAAATATAGGTCTACTACACTGTGCCTTTTGTAGAGTGTATCTCAGGGGAAAACTAAACAGAATAGAAGATGGGCTGTATACTTTAAATGAAGAATATATGTAAATGTATATACATGAGATTAGTATAAGGGGGAAAAAATTCTACCATATCAAACCCAGAAATTTTTCAGGTGTAACTTAGCACCACAAAAGTTGGAGAGAAGGAATTGGAGCAAGACGGTAGAGAATATTTCTTTATTTTAAAAATAAGTGATGGGCAAAAGGTGCTTATTTCACTGACAGTAACAATGTGCTGTCTGCTCTTTTTTTTTTTTTCTTCACAAGCATTCTCCCCTTATGTATTTTGATGTTTCTTTTTCTTGTTTTCCTCTGAGCAGCCCACTTTCTATTTTGTTGATACTAATTTCTTTTTTTTTTTTTTTCTATCACTGATCTTAGAATCATTCTTTTTTCCTTTCCTTGCCTGCTTCTTTTCCTCCTGAAATTACTGTGCCTCAATTGGCTCACTTTACTCTTCGTACTCTACCTTTTTCCTTATTTCTTCTTACAATGGTTTGCTCTAGAAATCAGGATGGTATTTGTCTTTATGGCCTTACATTGTGTCCCTTCAGTATTTTGTCTGCTTTTGTCACTAGCTATGAAACAGCTAATTTGTAACGTACTAGTAATTTAAAAAAAAAAAAAAAAAAGTAGTTTTGCCTTCTACTTGCAAAGTAACCACATCCAGATTAAAGTTTGGTTTTGTGTTTTGCATTCTGAATGTTCATCCTGCCTTACCCATGTTTCGTATACAAAGTCTATTCTGCAAACAGTGGTATCTTTTAATCTGCCTTAGAATCAAAGTTCTTTAGCCAAGGAGTCAATGTGCCTCTGTCCCCTGTAGAGCCAGTCCCATCACATTGCCACAGTTTAAATGCAGCAGTGCCTTTTCAGGGTTGCCATGTTGGTGTTTCTGGAGCACCTGAAGTCATGGAAATGTCTATCTTTCTAAATTTTCCTTTTCTTTTTTGCTTTTCAAAATGAAAAGGCAGAGGGGAAATGACCTTGTCATATATCAAGTGGCTAGTCCTGAACTAGCACTCCGTGCTTTGCCTGGTTTTACTGTATGCTTTGCCGTATTTGCTCTGAATCCTGCATACAAAAAAGGAGCTGCCGTCTTCTGCTCTGCTTTACTCATGCTGGATCGTCTCCCTTGATAGCCTTCAGTACATCACGTATTACTGAACTTGTTCAGGCCCCCTGTGCCTCAGAAGGCTACGTACAAAATCTGTAGCGTCTCTGTGCTGCTTAGATGTTAGCATCTGGGTATAGGAAAATCTTTCAGCAAAGCTGAGAGCATTCAGGTCCCTGTAGGAAAGTTCCAGAATCCTGAACGCTTAATAAATTCAGATCTATATTGCAGAACGGTGTAAAATAAAATTAAAATTTGATCAGATATATTCCAAATATAATAAGAAAACACTTCGCTTAAAACTCACCCTCCGAAGCTAACTAAAAAGCAGTAATTGAACAGTGAAGATCAAGAAGACACCTTAGTTTTGTGCTGCCTATTGTCACTGTGCTGGAAACAGAGTTGCTCTTCACCTGTCCCAACCAGAGGATTTTCTCATCTTGCTGTGGGGTTGTAGACTGAATTTGGTTTTCATGAAGCAAGGGGCAAAAGGTTGCAAGTCTTGTTAAACAGAGGGAAAAAAAAAAAAAAGCCTTCCATCAATATTTATTCTGTTCTGTTTGCTCAGTACCAGCAGTAATGCTTTCAGATGCAGTATGGCAGGGAAGTGTGGCATCGCTTATTGCCACTCGTTTGCTGAAGGAAACAATGCGATGTGGATTTCGAAGAGCGTGTTCAGCATTTGTTATTCAGTACAAGAAAACAAAGGAGAGATTCAAAGAGCTCTTCAGAAACATCTCTCAGATACTGTGCCCTCCCCAGAAGATAAACTTCAATCTGAATAAACTGGCTAGCACAGACAACAAATGTTCATCTGTAAAGTTTCAGCATAGTTTAGAAACTTCAGTTTCTATTAGTCTCTGAAGAAAAACATTAATCATTGGTTACCAAGATTCCTTTTTTATATATCATGGAACAGCTAATGGCCAGCTGACAGAGAAGCTTGGTAAGAGTTCAGTTAGCATAATGTGCTTTTACCTGGGTCACTTCCACTGAAGTGACCTGAACTTTCAGCCTTGCTGGTTGATAAGGTCAGACCTGTATCAGAACTTCCCTAAAGAAATTTTAATCCTTTCACCTACAAATGTGTTCCTCTGTTAATTTTATTTAGATTGAATATTAGGACTTCCATCTTTGTTGTGGTTTGTGGTTGGGGGGTTTGTTGTTGTTTGGAGTTGTGCAATATCTAGTTTTTCAAACCAGAACAGGATTTTTGTCTAATATCCTTACTAGTGTCTAATATTACAGGCCAGTAACATTGCATAAAAGAGGAAAGGCTATAAAATGCAGTCAAAAAATGTGACTATCCCAGCCACGTCTGTAAAGATCACTTTACCTGCAGAGATGAAGTGCCTTGTCAGCCTTACCATGAGATGAGATGTAAGCTTGATATATTAGTGTATCCCAATTTGTTTGAATAATGTTTGGATACAGTAACAATACATATCGGAGGCTTTACTTGAAATCTTTCATAATTCCTTTACCATTTTGGCTAATGTCTGTTGGTAGTTTGAACTTGCTTACCTATTCTGTGATGTACAGAAGATGCCTTTGTTGGGAATGCACCGGGCAGCTGGGGATTTCTTTTCCTGGCATGGTGAAAGAGCAGAACATGAAGACAGCGTAATCCCCAGCTGGAGTGCCTGGTCATTCCCTTTACTGCAAACAACTACTGTTGTTTTTTGCTGATAATGTATCTTAGTAACTAACATGGTTCTCTTCTGACTTCCTTGGTTTGTTTTCTGTTGCTTTCTGGGAATGTTCCTGGTTTGAGACTTTTTTTTTTTTTTTGTGCTGTAGCATTTTGAAAGCTGATAAACTCCTTGCACATAGTAGGTAATTATAAAGCAGAATAATTTAGTGTAGTGAAGGTGTCTTTTTCCATGCTATCTGTACCACCTGTAGATCGGACATGACAGTGTGCATATAATGAAATTTGGGAATGGGATTCAAATACCATTCAACTCTTCTATATGTGATTTCATAGGGTGTGTGTCTGGGGACTCTGTCACAGTAATATAAACTAATTTTTAACTCAAGTTGAAACATATTCCCTGTATTGAGTCAGGAACTAGCATATGCATGTGTTTTTAATAGTTGCTTTATAATTCACACTTAAATCCTCTCTTTCGAACTTCATGATCTCACACTGTTAAACAGCCATAAGTATAATGTTTATTCCTCAGAGAACTTTTAAAACTTCCTTAGAGTGCTCTAAAATCATATTTCATTTCAAAGTCCTGTTTTTGAAATGTTAAATTATTAGCTAGAACACAGTATAAGTATTCCCTGAATGAATCTGGTAGTCTTTTGAAAAGTAGCTGTTCCTCTGTGGGATTGATAGCTATTAATTCTACTGTTAAAGCTTCAAATCTCGAGACTAATACTGAATTTAATATTAGCCTAAATTTCTAAAGACCTCCATTGCTTTTTACCTCTGATAATGTGGAGGAGGAAGGGAAGGGGAGGGAGAGAGGCAATTTAATTAATATAAACAGAAATTGTGGGAAAGTCGAAAATGTGAATTGTAATCTACTGGTTCTAGAGTTACTTTCTTGCTACAACAGACACAGCTCTTTTTTTTTTAAGACCTTCTACTATATATTACCTGTCTTCTATGCAATGGTGGATATGGAATTACTGCAATTATGTACCATAAGCTAATAGCTTTCAGCCTGCAAGATTGCTGTTTCCTGGGAATCTGAAACTGTGCCATTACCTGACTGGATAATAATTCCCAAGTTGTGAAACACATGTTTATCCCAGTTAGAAGCTGGCAGCATGATTGTCAGAAAGAGAGAGAATGTAATGAGCAAATTTATTAGAAATACATATTGGTATGTTAACCCATAGCAAGGTTTCTTACCATATTTTAGTAGAACTGGTTAAGAACAGGGAAAGATATGAACAGCTGAAATGGGTTAATTATATTTCACATTTGTCATGCATAAATTGAAAAGCTTAGCTTTATTCCAAAGCCTTACTCAATTAAATCTTCATGAACTTAAAATTTTTATTGGTACCTAATTAAATTAGGGAAATTACTGGCAGACTGAATTAGAGCTGATTTGTATTTGGGGACCCCCTTGAATAAAGTTCCTCATCAGCATGTTAGCTTACATATTTCTGCCTTAAATCTACCACTGTGAAACTTCCATGTCAGTTGATCTGTTTCATGGTTTTAACTTTCTCCTCTTCATAGATCCTGTATTCATGGATCCCGAAGACAGGATGATTAATTCTTAGTCTCAGATGCAAAAGTGAATCATCTTTGTGTCACTGTTAGGGTCTTAATGGGCAATTGTCTGGGGTTCTCAACAACTGGGTAAAAATAAAGTGTCTTCTAAGCTAGCTAAACCCCTAGGAGACATAAATGAGCAAGTCAAGAGAAAAACTGACAAGACAAAGGTGATTAAATAGGAATTTGGCTAGTATATCTAACAGGGGAATGGCAGAGTTGTTTTTGTTTTTTTCAAAAGTAATTTTCTCCAAAGCTCTGAATACACACACATCTGAAGAAGGATATTTCCACCAGCAAGACATCAAGCACTGATTGTTGCCTTTGAACCAGTCTGTATAATACAAATTTTGCTAAACAAGCTAACTTATACTTCTGACAAATGCTGGACCTAGTATTATCCATACTCTACATGGATTTCTTCGGAAATAAATTAATGTGTAGTTATATTTGAGGATCGGATTAGATATGATATAATGCTAAACAGTTATAACTTAAACTGTAAGGGAATTTAGTTCAATTTCTAGTGAGATCCATAGGCAGACATAACTTGTTGCCAGCGGGGGTGAATGTTAGAAATATGAGAACAGTCTTGAGTAAGATCACTTCATTCACATACCCAAGTTGCTCCTTTTCCATACCTGCTGCTGTAGTATCGTAGCTGTACACTTGTATTTGAAAAGCTAGCAAATGGCTCTCTTCCAAAGCTTTCTGCCAATATAACTTAATGCTTACCATAAGACAGACTCTGGTATGAGAGCAAAATCCTGGGAGAGAATCTTGAAGAAAAACTGAGTAATTCTTGTTCCTATACAATAAATGTTATGGTATGCATTAATTATAAAGCACCCTGTTATTGTTTCTTGCTAGATGTGGTATTCTGTATGTCCACATCAGTAGCATCATATTTGTTCAAGGAAGGAATTCTGTATCACAGGAGACAGCATCTAGTGGAAAACTAATTACTCTGCTAATAAATTAAAATAATGATACTAAGTGCTTTATAGTATAGAATCATAGAATATCCTGAGTTGGAAGGGATCCATAAGAATCATCAAGTCCATCTCCTCACACCACACAGGTCTACCCAGAAGTTCAGACCATGTGCCTAAGTGCACAGTCTAATCTCTCCTTAAATTCATAGAGGGTTGGTGCAGAGACTACTTCACTGGGGAGCTTGTTCCAGTGCTCAACCACCCTCTCAGTGAAGAATCTCCTCCTGATGTCTAGTCTAAAATTCCCCTGCCTCAGCTTCACCCCATTCCCGTGGGTCCTATCACTGGTGTTTATGGAGAATAGGTCACCTACCTCTCCGCTCCCCCTCGCGAGGAAGTTGTAGACCGCAATGAAGTCTCCCCTCAGCCTCCTCTTCTCCAGGCTGAACAGGCCCAGTGACCTCAGCCACTCCTCACACATCATCCCCTCCAGGCTCTTCACCATCTTTGTCGCCCTCCTCTGGACACTCTCCAACAGTTGAATGTCCTTTTTGTACTGTGGTGCCCAGAACTGCACACAGTACTCGAGGTGAGGCCGCACCAGCGCAGAGTAGAGCGGGACAATCACTTCCCTTGCCCGACTAGCAATGCTGTGCTTGATGCACCCCAGGATACGGTTGGCCCTCCTGGCTGCCAGGGCACACTGCTGGCTCATATTCAACTTGCTGTCGACCACGACCTCCAGATCCCTCTCTGCAGGGCTGCTCTCTAGCATCTCGTCGCCCAGTCTGTATGTACAGCCAGGGTTGCCTCGTCCCAGGTGCAGGACCCAGCACTTGCTTTTGTTAAACTTCATGTGGTCGGTGATCACCCAGATCTCCAACCTCTCCAGATCTCTCTGCAAGGCCTTTCCACCCTCATCCGAGTCCACAACTCCTCCAAGTTTGGTGTCGTCGGCAAATTTGCTTAAAACACCTTCTAGTCCTACATCCAAATCATTTATAAAAATGTTGAAGAGGACTGGCCCTAAGATAGAGCCTTGAGGGACCCCACTAGTGACCTTCCGCCAGCCTGATGTGGCCCGATTTACCACAACCCTTTGAGCCCTGCCTCTCAGCCAATTGCTCACCCATCGTATGATGTTTTTGTTAAGCTGTATGCTGGACGTTTTGTCCAGTAGGATCCTATGGGAAACCATGTTGAAAGCCTTGCTGAAGTCCGAAAAGATCACATCAGCTGGTTTCCCTTGATCGACTAGACAGGTGATCTCATCATAAAAGGAAATCAAATTTGTTAGGCAGGACCTGCCCCTCCTGAACCCACAGTGGCTGAGACCAATGACTGCATTGTCCCCCAGGTGCGCTTCAATAACTTCAAGCATCATCTTCTCCATAATTTTACCAGGCACTGACATGAGACTGACAGGCCTGTAATTGCTAGGGTCTTCTTTCTTACTCTTCTTGAAAATAGGCACAACATTTGCCAGCTTCCAATCTACCGCGACCCCTCCAGATTCCCAAGATAGTTGAAAAATAATTGAGAGAGGTCCCGCAATGACATCAGCCAGCTCTTTAAGCACCCTGGGATGAAACCCATCTGGACCCATGGACTCGTGTGGATCTAGGTGGAGCAGAAAATCCCGCACATGTTCAGGGTCTGTTGGGAGTTTGTCATTCCCACTGTCACAGTCCTCCAGCTCAGGGCACCCTGGGTCCTGAAGCCCATCATCAGCATTGAAGACATAGGCAAAGAAGGGATTAAACGTCTCTGCTTTGCCTATGTCATTGTCTGTGAGGAGACCTTCCCCACCAAGCAGAGGACCTATGTTTACTTTGGTTCTCCTTTTTCTGTTCGCTTATCTAAAAAAACCTTTCTTATTGTCTCCCACAGACATGGCCAGCTTCAACTCTAGTTGGGCTTTGGCCACATGAATCTTCTCCCTACAAACATGAACAGCATCCCTGTATTCCTTCCTCATTGCCTGACCCTCCTTCCAGCAGCCATACACTTTCTTTTTTCGCTGAAGCTCTAGTAGAAGATCCTTGGTCAGCCAGGCCGGCCTCCTGCCCCACTTGCCTGACTTCCGATATTTTGGAATTGCCCGATCTTGTGCTTTTAGGAGGCAATGCTTAAAGACTGACCAGCACTGGACATCCATGCCTTCAAAAGCAGTTTCCTAGGGGACCTTGCCAACCCTGAGCACCCTGAAGTCTGCTCAACCCATATCCAGGGCTGAAGTTTTGGTGGCAGTTTTCCTTCTGTCACCATAAATTCTAAATTCAACCACTTCATGGTCGCTATGACCTAGACGGCTGCCACTTTCCACGTCTCCCACAAGACACTCTCTGTTCTCTAGCAACAGATCAAGGAGGGCACCGTTCTTAGTTGGCTCCCTTAGCACCTGCACCAAGAAGTTATCATCGAGGTGCTTTATGAACCTCCTGGACTCGCTCGTGTCAGCCGTGTGGTGATTCCAGTTGACGTTTGGCAAGTTGAAGTCCCCCATAAGGACAAGGGGAGTTGATCTCGAGGCATCTCTCAGTTCTGCAAAGAATAATTCATCAGCGTTGTCGTCCTGACCTGGTGGTCCGTAATAGACTTCCACAACGACATCCCCTTTATTTGTTCATCCCTTAATCCTTACCCAGAGGCTCTCAACTTTGCCATCGCCAACCTGAAGTTCCACACAGTCCAGCCCATGCTTCACATACATCGCCACCTCGCCTACCCTGCCTGTCCTTCCTGAAGAGCCTGTAACCATCTATTGCAGCACACCAGTCACAGCACTCATCCCACCAGCTTTCACTTATGCTGATGATGTCATAGCTGTGGGACTGAGCCAAGACTTCTAGCTCATCCATTTTATTCCTCATGCTGCGTGCATTTGAAGAAGCACTTCAAATGAGCCTCCCTACATGCAGCACCTTGTGGAGCTGACTGAAGGACCTCACTGGCACACAGTCCCTCTGATTCTAGCGCACCATCCCTTAGCTCATCACCAGTGTGCCTGGTTTTATCCACTTCAACTCTAGTTTAAAGACCTATATATCAGCCCTGCCCTCTCCTGACCAAAAATCCTTACCTCTCTCTGAGAGGCACGTCCAATCTGGTGCCAGCAGGCCTGGTGTCACGTAGACCTTCCCATGATCAAAAAACCCTAAGTTCTGCTGGTTACACCAGTCCCGAAGCCACATGTTAATGTGATGAGCCCGCCTGTCAGCATCGAGCCCCCCTATCAGAAGGACAGAGGCAAGCACAACCTGTGCCCCTGATCCATTAAGTAGTTGCCCCAAAGCCCTAAGGTCCCTTTTGATTGCTCTCAGACTTCTCGTTGTTACCTCATCATTACCAGTCTGAAAGACCAGTACCGGGTAGTAGCCAGTGGCCCATACCAGGTGCTTGACTTTCTTAGCAAAGTCTCTCACCCCTGCCCCAGGGAGGCAACAGACTTCCCTGTGGGTTGGGTCCGGTTACCATATCGGGCCCTCTGTCCCTTTCAGAAGGGAGTCCCCCATGACAATAACCCTTCTTTCCTTTTTGACAGATGATGTAGCAATGCAGGGGGTAGGAAGCCCTGCTTTAGGCACCCTCTCCAACTGGGGTGGGGTTTTGTCTACTTCGTTGTTCTGACTGTTGTGTTCTAGACCCTCATACCTGTTACATAAGGGTAGATGCTAAGGTGAGGTGGGCAGGGACAGGGCTTGCCTACCACCCCAAACAGGAACCTGCCTCCATTCCCCCCCTTGGCCTAGGTCCCCTCCTGCTGCCTGGCGGGAAGAGGGAACTTTTGTCTTCTGTATAGCAGGAGACACTTGTGCTGTGGCAGGCTCGTGAGTCTGTCTCAGAGAGGGTAAAGAACACCTCCACCAGTCAATTTCCCTCTCTGACTCCCTGATGCTCCTCAGCCTGCTCACTTCCTCCCAAAGCTCCGCTACCTGGCTGAGCAGCTCTACAGTCTGGGCACACCTCTCACAGGCATACTCCTTGCTGCTGCTGTCAGATACCGACAGCACACTAGGGCACACTCTGCAGCCCAAGACCTGGATGGCCGCGTGTTTCCCTGAGCTCTCCATCTGAGTAGCTACACTGGTGACTGTGGCTGGAGAGGCCGCGAGAGATGCAGAGGCCATGGTTTTCTGCCTGGCTGATACCATGGCCAGGTTCCTCGCAAGAAGGTTACAAATGCTGATGGGAAAGACCGCTGCAAAGGAGTCCTGAGGAGCCCTCCCTGCTCACCCTGCCTGTGTGAACTGCCGCGCAAACTGCCACGCCCCACCCTCGTGCTCCCGAGGGGCTCACTCGCACTTGGTTGCTTGCGCTCCCTAGGGGCTGCCTTTGAACGGCTGGCGAGGGGGTGCTGCTGGCTCCGCCTACACCTCGTCAGCCTCCCTCACGAATTATTTCATTTATTTCATGAATTTCATTATTATTTCATTATTTCATTATTATTTCATTATCATTATTTCATTTATTTCATTTGCACAGCTAAAAGGGTATTATTGCTTCAGTTTTATTCCCAACTGTTTTCAAACCTCATAGAGGACAAATAGTATATTTATCTTTGAGGAAGGAATTGGGGTTCATCTGTTTAAAAAAAAAAAAAAAAAAAAAAAAAAAAAAAAAGTTCTGTAGTACCTACCTGGATTTCACTTGTAAATGCTTAGAACTAAAGTTTTAGCTACTTGATGCCAAACATGGAAGTGAAAACCAAAACTGATGCCAAAACTTATTCTTCACCAAGGACCAAGGTTGTTCATAAATGAAATGAATGCGCTAAGCAGAAAACTGTCGACAAGTAGGAAGCAGGTGTTTTAGAGCTTGATACCTAGTAGTTGCCACTCTTCTGTTTATGAAATAGTTTCTTTAGGAAACCCTTCTGTCAAAATAGGAAGCAAGCTCTAGTTTTGTTGCTAGCTGAGAGAATTTAAAAACATGCCATTGTTAAGAGGAGGTATAGAAACTGCTGCTGAAACAACAACAACAAAAAAGAAGATTCTGTAGGTTGGTGAAGTGAAAAACGGGCAAGTCTTAAACTTTCATAGACCACAGAATTCTTGACCTAGCTAAGTGTTTGGTAAAGCTCTTTTAAATGTACATAATGCTGCCTTCATTGTTAATGATGATTTAGAACAGTAAAAAAAAAAACAAAAAACAAAAAAACTGTTCTAAAAGGGAATTGGTAAATGTTCGTCTTATTTGCTGGTCTCTATCAGGATTTGTCTTCTACAGTGGTCTTTCTACAGTATAGGGGTCGGAGGGATCCGTGATGTGGATTTTGACTCTAATTTCTACATTTTTTTTTTTTTTTTTTTTTTTTTTTTTTTCAGATGCATATTTAAACTAGCGACTTACTTGGGGTTTTTGTGTCCCAAGAAAGTCACAAGGTACTCTGAGTAGATCTTCAGTCAGCCTTCGGATTTTTTTTTTGTATAGCTTCCAGTAGAATTAGTCTTTTGCCACTATAGTATTCTGCAGAGCCTGGCAGAATTGATGATGAGCACAACAACAGTAGAGATCTTAAAGATGTTCTTTAAGATCACACAGTGAATTTTATTGCCCAGTGAATGTGTTGTTGCCATCAGAACTAGCAGGCCACAGGGTTTATAGTGAGCTCTGAGCATGGGTCTCAGGTCTCATCTTGGCTTATTTGGAATTTTCTTGAACTTCTTCAGTTGTGGAAACTCATATCTAATGACCAGGTTACTGTTATCTGCTTGGTTTTAACTTCTGCTTAGCTACATACAATGTGTAGCATAACATTTCTTATTGACTACAAATTCCGTTCCTACACAATATTACCAACAAACTGTGTAGAATGAGCTGTTGGGGATACTAGAATAAAAATGCATGCAAGAGTAAAGGTAGGGGTTAATAGAACTGCCTGTAGCCTATCCTTTATTCTAATAGTTGTTATAAGTCATTTAAAAAATACTACTTGGGGATCTGAATTAAAACCAATTTTAGGGATAATGAAGTGAACAAAGAACATGCTTCCAACATCTGAAATGGACCAGATCCAGATGCAGCTCTAAAAAGAACGAGCAACACGTCGAGCACATTAGAAAATATATAAACCCACAGTGGATCTTCAAGTGAGGAGGGAAGCATAGGGTTACAGCAATGTCAGGGCAACCAAAATCTTTCCCTGGGACAACTGTCCTTGATGTTTTTTTTTTTTTTTTTTTTTTTTTTTTCCCCTTCTCCTCACTGTAGAATCAACTTCATGTTTTTGTACATTTTGTAACACACTCTACACCTTTTTCACCTTTGAAAGTTTATATTCACAATGGAAATGTCATGCTAGTAATTTTCAGAAAGTATGACTTAACGCTCTTCCCAAGGGTCAGAGTCATCCAGTTATGGAACAGAATTGATACTTAATGGATCAGTCAGATGCGTGAGCCGAAACACTTAAAGGAAATAGGAAAGTTGAAATTCATCCATGTTCAGAAGGCCAGCGTGTAATTTTTCCTCTGCTTCAAGTTCAGCTTGTGTCATTTTAAACATTCTCTGTAATACAATGCTATACTCTCTGAAAAAAAAAAAAAAAAAAAAAAAAGGAAATGAAAATATTTTATTTTTACTTTTTTTTTTTTTTTGTTGTTGTTTTTGTTTTTGTTTTTGTTTTTGTTTTTTTCCCCAGGTCTATTTGTCTCTGTTTGATTCAGTATCTCCATGTGTCTCTAATTAAAAAAAAAAAAAAAAAAAAAACTGGACAAAACATGTTGTTTTCAGAAAGCATGCTTAAAAACATATATGTATACAAAAATAAATTACAACAGTGATCAACAGTGATACTAGGTAAGTAATATAGAAATGGTAGAGGAACAGAAAAATCAATGGTTCATATAAATGAACTATCAAGTTTGATTAATACAAATCAATCGCAAATAATTTTTTTTTCTGTGGCACAGTAGTTTGCCTTATAGCAAGAAATATGGCCTGCAATAATATTCTTTTGTATATATAGGAAGCTTTCCCCCTTTTACCTTTTATTGTGTTTGATGGAAAGGTTTGAGTAACTCTTGGTTATTCTCCAGCAGCATCCTGAATAACAATTTGCTTTTAACCTGACAACAGTGGCTTTTTAAAGTGGGTAATTTCCCACTTAGCATACTTTCCCAGTGGGATTAGACATGATGGGCTACTTACCCAGTTCTTCACATCCGACAGCCGTAGAACTTCCTGAGCACCTGAGGGTTGAGGAAAGGAGAAGTTAATGGTGGCTCTCTGGGGTTTACTGTCACTCAATCAAAAACTGGAATGAAATGTGATGGCTGGGTAACGCGGTTACCAGCCTTGCCTGACCTTTCTGGCTGGCTTGCCCTGCCTGCTGGACTGGTAGGTTGCTGGTGCAAGCATGGCTCTGCTGTTGGTTACATGACAGGCGGCCAGCACGGGAAACTATTCAAATCATCAAACTGTGTGTCTCTTGAGCAATAAGTTGGCAGATACAGACCACCTCATTAGAACTGTAAAATGCTTTTACAACTCGTATTTTGTATGGAATACTATCTTGGGCATGCCTTTATGTGAATAGGAAGTATGAGTTCCATCAATGAATGCACTTTTACAAGCAGGTTTTATATTTAGAAAACAAAAACAACAACAAAACACCTTTAAGGACTTTTTTTTTTTTTTTAATTTTTTTATTTTTTTTTTGTTATTTTCTTTTTTGAGGTTTACTTGACAAGAACGGGGGGGGGGGGCGGGCCTTGTAGTAGATTATAGCTACTGGGGGGGGGGGAGGGGGGTCCCATATAGAGGGTCCCAGAAAGGACTCACCTGTCTATAAGTACATGTCTTGTAATTGAGACTTGTCGCTGAAAACTGGTGCAGAAAAAGGCACAGACTACCTCAGCCTTTTCCCTGTTGCTTGTTACTAGGTCCCCTGCCTCACTGAACAGTGAGCTGACCCACTTTGTCTTCCTTTTGCTAGCAGTGTACTTACAGAAAATTTTTATCCTGCCCTTTACTTTCCTTGCTAGTTTGAACTCCAGCTCACCCCTCCTGACTATTCCTACGTCTATTCCTACGTGGGCAGGCAGTGTCTGCGTGTTCCTCCCAAGCAGCTGTCCCTGCTTGCAGCTTCTGTGTACTTCCTTCTGTCTGAACTCAGTCAGGAGCCATCCTTGTTTATCTATGCTGGCCTTCTGCCATGCATGCCTGACTATCTGTAAGATGGCATGAACTGTTCTGGTGCTATAACAAGGCTGTCCTTGAGCATTGGCCAGCTTTTCTCAGTCTCTTTGCCCTCCCAGGCAGTTTCCCATGGGATCCTGCCAAGCAGGTTCCTGAAGAGGCTACCACGTGCTTTTTGAAGTCCAGGATTGTAATACTATTGATCCTGCTTATTCTTCTCAGGATCTTAAACTGATAAATCTTGTAGTCACTACAGTCAAGACTGCCCTTGACCTCTACATTGTGTAACTGTTCCTCTTTGTGAGGAGCATATAGGGCAGAGAATCTCCTCTACTCGTTTCACAGAGCACCCGCACCGACAACTTCTTGGAAGGCCCCGGTGATCCTCATGGTTAATTATATTCTCTAAGCTATGACACTTTTGAAAGCAGTAGCAGCTAACGTTGAAGGCATGTTCCACAGTTGCTGAGCAGAAGCTGAAGAATTAATGATTGTCAATGGGTACCTTGGTCATGTGCAGTGGCAGAAAAACTGTGGAATCTCCCAAGAATCCACCGAATGTCCTGCTTTTATTCCAGTGCAGATGGACACGTCTTGTGTGTTTGGTTGTGTCTTAGGATGAGAACTGAAGGTGAGAATACACTTACAATGCCATAGCATATTTCTATGGAAAAAGCTTGATATTGTTACTCACTGAGATAACGTTACTCATTTTTATTTTCTGCCCTCAATCTTGGCTCTCTTCTGCATTGGAAGTTTAAATAAAATAAGTACTTGGGGGTGGGGGAGGAGAAGTAGCAGGTAATCTTAGAGTATCTATCTAATCACAGAAGCCCTAGAGGATCCTTGTAACATAAAAGTACTTGTACCTTTTATATCTAGCATAAATGAAATATTCCTTCAGGTAAAAGTGTGACCATCTGGGAAATTGGCCTCACTTGTTCACTTAGCTTGTTGCTATTCTGGAGAGGAAGGACGTTAGTTAGAACTGGAGGGGGAGGTAGCATGATTAGCACATTAGCTTAAAATCTTGAACAGTAAAATCCTTATTTTTTTAGTGCTGTCTTTTTCTTGTCTGACTTGACAAGTGTATAAGAGGTTGTCTACAACTTTTTAAATAGTTGTAATCTTCCTTAGTTCTGGATATTTGCTTCAACTACAGAATGTACAAATAGGCTCTGCCTTAATGTGCTTGAATAGACTTTTTTTAGCTTAATGTTCCCTTCAGGGATTCAAATCCACAACTTTCAATCTTTTCTTCTTCCTACTTCTGTCTCTGAAAATATCAGCATCTCTTTAAATATCTGCACTTCTTCCTCGGGCAGTTTGTCATGAGGTATTTCTCCTGATCTATGAATTTTCCCCTAAGCTGACTTTTTCTTTCTTTGCCTCTAAGTTCTCTTTTACAGTTTTATTTTATGCTCTGTGCTATGTCAGTTCCTTTGGTACAGCCTTGGCACTTGTGTGGTGCTGCTCTTTGGAGAGGGGGAAAAAAAAAATAATCTTTTGCTTCTTCCTAACAATTGTTTTCTGTTCTAGCAATTGCGAAGTTGAGTTTGTATAAAAGAATAAACCTTTTAGAGGCTGAAGCTCTTATACTGAAATGTTGTTCCCTTATGTAACTTAAAGCTTGTTAGTAGTCCCATTAATTGGGATAGTGTTACTGAGTTGCTGGTGTTGGGCATATGTACAGGGCTTGCAGAATCGGGACCATAAATTATTTCCTGAAGCATGTCAGGGTCTTTCTAGTGATTGTAATATAATCAGAAAAAAAAGGAAGAAATTGCATTCATTGGAGGTTTTTGTTTGTTTGTTTGTTTTCTCCCTGGGAAGCTGTTCAGTTAAGTTGTGCTAGTTCCAGAATCATCATACATGTCCTTTCGGTCATTAGGAGCCTGAAAGAAAAAGACCTTGTCAACTACTGTGTTCCATTGACTTCTTGATCTGAGAGCACCTGGTATAAATGACTAGAGAAAGTAAAAAAGTGTTAATGGAACTAGGTTTTTTTTTGGTTGTTGTTGTTTTTTAGGACATCTGATTTTCTTCCTAAGAATGAAGATCACCATTAAAGATGGCCATTTTATATAGCTCTCTAGAGTCACTGTTCTGCTTCTTTCCTTCCTGTAAAGAAGCATTATACTTCTGATTTTGCCTGTCAGATTTTTTTTTCACAATGCAGTGATACTGTTTACCACTTAGTTTTCATTTACTTCTTGTTCCTTGAACTTTCTGATTGTATCCTTGATAACGTTATTGCAGGAGAAAAATTAAATAAATTTGCACCAATTTCTGAAGTCCAGTTTGGTAAGAAGAGGTGGACAACATAGCTACAGAGTGATGTCATAGATTTTGGTGATTGTCAGGAAATATTTAAATTGTATCTTGTGTTTACAAACAGCTTACATGTGATACATAAAATTTTCATTGTCAAAACATCTAAAACATCTAAATCAGATTCTGTTTCTGTCAAGGATATTCTTCTTATCTGCTTAGTTTTCTAAACTTTTAGTTCTATTTTTTTTTTTTCCTGCATTTCAATGTCTAGTTTCTTATGGTAGTGTTTTTACCCTATGCAGGAAACTCTCTTCATTAAAAAACAACAACAACAAAACAGAAAAACAAGCTGAATTACAGCTTTGGAAGTAAACGTGCAGTATCTGTAAATTCATCTTTGGGATAAGGCATATATATAGAAATGTAAAAACAAGGGGACTAGAAATGGGAATACTGTTAAATGAAACTTGTGCATGGCATGCTTCTCCAAATGGGAGAAGTCTGTTCATATAAAGGGTAGAGAGCACACAGAATGCTGTGCTACAGGATGCTCTGAATGATAAAGTTTAGAAATGTATGAAATGAGACATTAATGGAAAAATTCTGTGATGAGAAAATCCATCAAAGACCCTAAATAAAGAGATAACACCTTCAGCAGAGGAAGTTGTAAGCTCAGGGAATAGTTGAGGGATGTGTTTCCTCATAATTGTTTTGTTCTTGTTTACTTCCCTGGGTAATCTCTGTTGGCTGTCATGAGAGACAGGATACTGGACTAGGTAGGGTCTTGACCTGACCCCCATGGCTATTTTTATAGTTTATTTTCTTATTTACATAGATGAGATTTATGCTCTCCTCTGTCCCCTTCTTCCCACCAGTACTTTAGGAAGCATCCGGGTGAGATAGCTGGTCTCCACAGGGTGCTTCCAGTGACGGTTGAAGGAAAGGCTTGGGCTGTCATGGAGCTTCTTGTTAGCTCTGGAGTGGGAGGGAGACGGAAGCCATTCCTGAATGACACTGGCAACAAGAGAAGCATAGAGGGTTTAGTTTCCTTATGCTAATTCACTATGCGAATATCCACCATGATACTTCCCCAAATTGCTTACAATTTAATTTGAAGCAATACGTAACAATTGAGTGTAACAAACAAATAGGAGGAATAATGAGAAAAGGAAGAACAGAGGCAACTGTAATAAAAGCATTACATGGTTCCAAGTGCCTTCCATCACTGGACTTGTGATCCGAATGGAGCATTAAAAACAAAGTAGTATGAAATAAAACATTCTAGTGTATTTGAATGCACTATGGAAATACTGTCATTCAGATGTTGACTTTATATTGACTTTATGATGGGTGGTGATTGATTGATTTATTTATTTATTCTGAACCTCCTAAAACAATGTATTAAAATATTTCTTTTAGTTATATTGCAAGGTTGATATGTTCTGTTAGGGTCTAAATGCTAACAAAACACCCATTTGGCTCTGAATGTTCTTTTATTTATTTATTTATTTATTTCAAAATAGTAATGATAAAAAAAACTGCAACAACGCTCAACTCTATTGTGTGATGCTGCTATCTGTTCTGCAGTCCTCTGAAAAAAAAACAAAAATTCCAAGCAAACAGGAGCTCCTTGAATATACTAATTCTGTCACGCATTGCCAGACTGAATTACTCAAGCATTGAAAAAAATATAGAGAGCAGAGCTGTGTTCCTGTGTGTAATTTCTTTGTTCATGTGTATGTATAAATACATAAAAATATCCCCAAAATAGCAGAGATGGAAACATGTTTGGGCTACCCTGGCTTTCTAATATGGAAACAAACTTTTAACTTTAAAGAATTTAGTTTTCAAAATTTGAAGTCTAAATCACAGACTCCTGCTCACCACTTCATGCATTAATGAACCATATCTAACAGTCTAACAAGTGTTTTTGTAGTTTTGATGCTATGTGGTCTGGGAATGGTTCTTCCCATCTACTGTCCATTTGGGTTGAAGATAAATGGAAGAACTTAACGAAATGGATGTTCGAAATGTGTTCCTCCTCCCTCAGTAAGGAAGGGACAGGGAGAAATTAGAGGGAATACAATGAAGTGAAGTCAGGTCTTAATACACAGTCATAGTTAGACAAAATAGCTGATATTTGCAGATCTATATGCATGCATTTTATGTATATATTTACATATATAAGAAAACATGTGAAAGCTGGAATGGATTTCATAGGTCTCAGGAGCAAGGGGAAACAACAGCAGCTTTATTAGTTCATTTAGTTTGTTTGCTCTTGCAGTTCAGCTTTGCTGAGCATTGCAAATGTGGAATGCTGAGAGAAGAGCTAATGAGAGGATAGCTGTTGGTATGGGAGGCTTGCATTTATTAGCACTGTATCATTTCAAACTAGGTACCACACTAACAAAAGCTATAACAAATATGATGATCAAAGAAACAACTTGATTTACAATTATTTTTGTGCCACTGATATTTACCAAGCAATTCATATACAGTAATGAATAAAAATCATAATATGAAAGGAGCAGCCAGATCAAACCTACCTCCCTAGTGAGGTGTACAAATATTAAATGATAAAGGAAAGAATAAGGGTGAAGAGCACAAAACTCATGAAAGACAAAAATCAAATGGTCTATCTAGGGACAGTGTTAAGACTCACAGTGAAAATGATGGGAAGAGCATTATTGCTAGGTGATATTAGGTCTTCTTTTCTAGAAGCTAATCATAACTAGTTCTCTGTTTTTAAGCAGAAATTTAAAGGGGGGGGGCAGGGGGAACTGCTGATAGTAACAGGAGGTACAACAGCAGGCACTGTAATTCCAACAACCATTTCTGTGGAGCTCAAAGAAGGTTCTACAAAGGATAACAAGGTGTTTTTGGCTAGTTTGTTAGAATACAAAATATCAGTAGCAGTTATCTCTATTGAAGATGTCATTAGAGTGTAGGGCATGCAGCAGAGAAAGCAATGTCAGTGAAATAAAGCATCAGAGAGTGTCCTAGTGAGTCATGAAAGTTGACATCTGTAACTCCTGTTTCTTCTCCCTGCTTCCTTTATCTTGGGAACAGGGGGAAAAATTTAGCAGAGTAGAAGATGCTGGGCTAATTCAAAAGATTTTATGTGAGCGTCTTGCAGTATTGATATCCATGGGGGGGGGGGGGGGGACACACTTCTGTGGGTATTTCTGTGCCCTCTGCATGTGTCTTATTTATAGGAGACAAGGAGGTTTGTCAGTCAGGAGAGACTGTTCAGCAACTCTGATATTCCAGCAGGCTTTTGGCAACACCTGCTTTCCATAGAATGTATGTTATCTACATTTATTACCTTGTTTGGATGACACTTCCAATTGGCTTCCATTCAGCATGTCTTCAGTGCCAAAACACTTCCAAGAGAGACTTTCAGATTGTGACAGGCTTGACTGGCTTTCTTGGCCATGCGTATGATATGATGGTTTCCAACCCAGATAAAAATGAATGGAGCAACTGCATGGTGTTGGACTGACTGCTACCGAGGAAATATGAATTTGGAGTGAAGTAGATAAACCTTTTAGGATGCATAATTAGCAAGTGGCATTCAGCTGAACTTGAACAAGTCCGAAGGCATCCTTCTGGTTTGAAAAATACATAAATAAAGCTTTAGCATTAACAAATTGCATAGGGTAAACCTTAACAAATTTAGTAAATGTTAACAACTCTAGTAGTTTAAAACTTTGAGACAGAAAGCAATTTAAATATCTACACGTAGGTATGTAGTAAAACTCCATGCTTTAGGGTAACCTGCTTGGCCCCAAGCCACTTGCCTCAAAAGGGAGAAGGTGTGCCATGGCTCCTGTGTCATCTGCCACAACCATATGTGGGTGCCTTGGATACAGAACATACCTGAAATGGCATTAGTTATATAGTTTTGGTCAATTGAGTTGAAGTGGATCACAACATTGTACATCTGAATGAACACAATAATCCACATATTCTTTGCATATCTGTGTCTTTTGGCAATATATATTTTGAGATAGCTTTTTGTATATTCCATAAAAAGCTTCTAAGAAGCAGGAGAAGAGATCTGTAGGTCTGTTGCATCCGTGTTAGGAAGCTTCATGTCAGTTGAGCAGCCACAGTTTTAAACCTAGGGGCTTCTTATTCACAGTGTTGTTCATGGCAATATGAAGAACATGAAACACAACAAAGAACATGGACCAAAGATCTAAATTCTAGCATATAAACACAACCTTAGTGAAATTCAGGATTCAAAGACACCAGATGATTTTCAGTCCAGGATCCAAAGATTTTTGTCCTTGTCCTCATCTGGTATGATTTCTTTAACAAGTACATGTTTTAGGTAGAGTCTTGCTTTGAGCAGTCAGCAAAATGAAAAAAAAAAAATAAAAAATTATGGTGGATGTTAAAGTTTGTATCCTTTGTCATGGCAATATGTTGTCATCTGCCAGTTCAGTAAGTCTGAGCTGAGCTAATAATGAGACTTGCCATAAAAGTGTTCAAGACTGCTGGAGAAGGTTAGGATACAGATTTCAGCTTCTAACAGAATGATCACTATACCTATACCAATAGGACTGAAATTATCTTTGCGTGGGTCAGTGGCATGATACTCAAAAGATGCCTACTTTATCCCTAGTGTATGAAGAAGTAGTCTGTATGTACACAAGTAGGTAAGTACAGGGCCCAAAGTCTATGATCTGTTTGGGATCCAAACTTGAAAAGGAATTTTCACTTTCAGTAAGAGAAAGTAAGAGAGACATGGAAGGAAAGTAATTACTCATGCCATCAAAAGTGCACTTGATGGGTGTTTGTAGTACATAAGAACAGAACTATATTTGATATTCCTTTTTGCAAGGACAAATACCTAACTGCTACTGACCTCTCTGTTACTTGTTTGAATTTATGCAGGTCAGTATAAGCATGGCAGTAAGTCTGGAGTTTCAATATGAGGATTTTTTTTTTTTTTTTTTTTTTTTAAGTTCTCATAGAAGAAAGCTCAGTTTACTTCTGAAATGTTTCTGGCTTTCAATGAGGACTTTAGTTTTTAGAGGGATACAAAATCCCCTGACAGACACAGCTCTGAAAAAACACTGTGAAATTCAGTGTCCAGAACATCCTAGAAAGATTTATTAGAATCGCGAATGATTTTAAATAGGAAGTCTGATTGTTTGGGTTATAAAAGAATAAAGAATTTTGTCATAGCAAAGGAATAGAGCTCATCCTCTGCATTTCCTCATATGGCCAGGAAATAATTGAGACTGCAGTGGCTTTTTGTTGGAACTTTATTGATATATTTTTCATTGAAGAAGAATAATTCCCTGTGAAAACTACACAGAAATGAGAAAGTCTGGAAGAATAATCAGGTCTTCCTTTTCTCTGTGAAAATAATATCTATATTATATTCTTTAGAAGTGTGAAATTTTCGATCACTGTAAACATTGTTATAGATCATTACATGTGTGTGCACTATCAGGTTTATTGTTAATCCAATTATTATGCAAAGGAAATAAATAGCTGTAAAAGCAGTCTTGGTACTTGGTATTTGCCAGCCTTTTTTTTGGAGTGTAACATAACGTGTAGGTAGAAGTTGGCTAGACTGGACTTGTAGCAGTATAAAGTCTGGTTACTTGGTTGCTATTTGCATTAGATTCCCTCCCTCTCCCTTTTTTTTTTTTTTTTTTTTTTTTTTTTTTTTTTTTTAAATATGCTAACCTTTCTTCTAATCTTCTAGTTTATGAGCAAAATTGAACATGTGTGCCTTTGTTCACTCTGCTAGGAATAGACTTCTGTTCAGAATGACCAGTATTTACTTAAAAAGTTAGAAAATGGCATACGCCCTTTGCTCATTTCTCTTTTCTCTCCATCATCTTGTAAAGTTGCCTGCATTTCCATATATGATTCTAGGTGCAGGGGGTCTACCATCAACTAAAGATCAGGAAAAGTACATAAAAATGGCTACATAATACCCAAACACTTTCTACATGTTTATTTAGGCCAAAATACTTATTTTCTCATTTTTATGTCACTTGAATTCCTGTACTTCTGAAAAGCATGAAAATCTAAGATGCCTGGACCTTCAAGCACTGTAAAGGAAAGGAAAGGAACTCAAAGTTTCTTTTATAAATAGTCACAATTCTGGAGTCTCCAGTCCTTCTAGATTGTCGTTACTGAAACTTAAATATTTGAAATCAATAGGTCTTAATGTGATCTAAATGTGATCTAATGAAGGCTCTGCAGGAAGAACTGGATAGGCTGGACCGATGGGCTGAGGCCAACGGTATGAAGTTCAACAAGGCCAAGTGCCGGGTCCTGCGCCTGGGGCACAACAATCCCAAGCAGCACTACAGGCTGGGAGATGTGTGGTTAGAAAGCTGCCTGTCAGAGAAGGACCTGGGAGTTTTGGTTGATAGTCGGCTGACTATGAGCCAGCAGTGTGCTCAGGCAGCCAAGAAGGCCAACAGCATCCTGGCTTGTATAAGAAACAGCGTGGCCAGCAGGTCCAGGGAAGTGATTGTCCCCCTGTACTCGGCTCTGGTGAGGCCACACCTCAAGTACTGTGTTCAGTTTTGGGCCCCTCACTACAAGAAGGACATGGAGGTGCTTGAGCAAGTCCAGAGAAGGGCTACAAAGCTGGTGAAGGGTCTGGAGAACAAGTCTTATGAGGAGCAGCTGAGAGAGCTGGGACTGTTTAGCCTGGAGAAGAGGAGGCTCGGGGGCGACCTTATCGCACTCTACAGGTACCTGAAAGGAGGCTGTAGCAAGGTGGCGGTTGGTCTGTTCTCCCATGTGCCCGGTGACAGGACGAGGGGGAATGGACTAAAGTTGCGCCAGGGGAGGTTTACGTTGGATATTAGGAAGAACTTCTTTACTGAACGGGTTGTTAGGTACTGGAATAGGCTGCCCAGGGAAGTGATTGAGTCACCATCCCTGGAGGTCTTTAAAAGACGTTTAGATCTAGAGCTTAGGGATATGGTTTAGTGGAGGACTTGTTAGTGTTAGGTCAGAGGTTGGACTCAGTGATCTTGAGGTCTCTTCCAACCTAGACTTTTCTGTGATTCTAATTAGAGGCAAACAATTACCTCCCTCAATCAGCAGTGGTGAGGACACACCTGGAGTGCTGGGTCCAGTTCTAAGTTCCTTGGTACAAGAGAGATATGGATGCTATGGAGACAGTCCAGTGAAGGGCCAGAAAGATAGTGGAGGGGCTGGAGGAGCATCTCTCCTAGGCATAAAGGCTGAGAGAGCTGGGACTGCTCAGCCTGGAGAACAGAAAGCTTGGGGGGGGGGGGGGGAAGTCTTCAAGGTATTAGTAGCTGAAGGGAGA